>JAFBJQ010001180.1:0-23183 GCA_016785345.1 Trinectes maculatus
TGAAACAGGAACCGGGTCATTCCACAAAACAGGTACCTTCTTGCACACACAGGAGTTGTCATCCACCACCCTATAACAGATAAACACACACACCATTTAAAACATAAGTCAGAAAAATGTTACAGTATAATACAGTTATTTTCCAATTGGACATTTTCATCATTTACATTCTTTACCTTCAACCACAGGAAGCCATACCAGAACTACCTCATCTGGATAATAATCTGGAAAACATGACACAGCCAGCACAGTCTCCAGACTTAAAGCCCATCGAGCTGGTTTGGGATGAACTGGACACAACTCTGAAAGCAAAGCAACCTACAAGGGCCAAACATTTTGGAAGAACTTTCTGAAGAACATTGGATTTCTATCAGACTAAATATTACACAAAGATGTTCAAAGATGTTAGACTATTTCTGAGTGCAACAACACATTAAAACTAATCATAGAGAGAGAGAGAGACAGAGAGAGAGAATTTACTAATGTCAATGGAAACAAGAACCACTGTACAACTACATCTACCACCCCATAAAAATACTACAATGTCTTACCTTAAAACTACTGCAGGGCATCAACTAGCTGACCTACAAAATACACAATTCAGAAAGATCCTTTTCATTACATATACAAGTTTGACACGTTCAGGTTTTTTAGTAACACTAGGCTTCACAAAACCCATCTAACAGACAAAAACAAAAAATAAATAAAATAATATGGGAAATTGCTGCCTCTTGAACTGGACTCTTAATCAGGTGACTAACAAATGGCACCAGTTTCAGAAAACAGGTCGTCATTTTTCGTCTCTATTAATGTACATTACAAATGATATTGTTTTCCTGCTTCCCTTTTCATTATGATTTAACAACATGATTCACAGCATTTTAATTAAATTGCATATGATGGGAATAAGAAGTAATATGTTTAACTGGATAATGGATTTTTTTAAAAGGTTGAAGTATTCAAGTCAAAATAGGATCAGAAGTATCAGGGACGTGCTTGGTGGAAAATATCTACACATGTAGTTACTATTTTAGACCACAGGATGGCAGACTAAAATAGAGGCTTCCCTGTGGCTCTCAGCGGCAGGACAAGTGGGAATTGTGCAGACTGGCTGTAAGGAAACATGGTTAAATAAAAAAAACCTAAACAAAATCAACATAAACAAAATAAAGAACGTCAAATGTCATTTTGTTTTAAGTAACTAAGGTAATTGCTTAGAGTAACTGAGTAAGGCACACAGTCTATAACAATGTTTTGCTTGCCAAATCTAGTTACATTAAAATCTATCCTGCTACCTACATTTCTCAGAAATGTTACAGAAGTGCATGGAATATACAGCTGCCTCACAATTATTATTCCCACAGGACCTAATCATAGATAAAACACAGTGTTTGAAGTTAAACCCTATTAATGACTCAACATTATTTTACATGACTTGATTTTATCCAATTTTTATTCACCGATTTAGACAACTTTTGAACAAGACACTGTTAAATGGAGGATTTGTGTATGTGTATAGTATAGTATGTGTACATTCTCCAAATAATTGGTAAAGGGACAAAGCAGTTGTTAAATTATGACCTAATTCAGGTAACTTTGTGCATTATCTGTTAAATGCTAATTCCATTCATTGTTATTGTCCTAATGCATTTTTATTGTCAGATTTTTTTGAAAAATTCTAGTTTATGGTATTTGTGTGCGCGTGTGTGTGTGTGCGCGCACCTCCATGAGCATGCATTTAGAGGCCAAAAGGTAAAAAGTTGAGAAAGTTCTCACGGGAACTTTCCTCTACAGTGTTTCTAATCAGGAAGCTGTGGCTTTGACTTGTGTCTGTGTCATCTCATCATCAGCACAATGCACACCGCACTATATATCCTCAATGCGTATCTGTGTGTGTAATGTACATCACGTCTGTGCTTGGCAGACAGAAGTCACCCCACGTGTCAGGTGGCCCGCGAGGAAACCACTAAAGGAGGAAGGTCATGAAAAAGTCAAACTGCCATGTTTATTTCACCCCGTCAACTGTCCCACACCTCAGGCTTTTACTTTTCTTTGTGGAAGACAAACGTTGTGCTACTGCAACAACTACGCAAAACCGCACTATGCAAAACTGGTGGTAATCAAAACTCAGAGAGTTACATACAAGTAGAAATATCATCAATCCAATTGTGTCAGTGGATATTTTCAGGACCACAGGGGGTTGCACCAAACAGAGCAAGCCACTTATTAAAAAAGTTTAAGAAAATTCTGTTCGATGAAAACAGCTGACAGAATGTCTCAGGAGGTCGAGCCGATTCAGCAGATTATTTCTCCTACTCCAGCTTCAGATCAGATTTCAGTCTGATCTATAGACAGCTGCAGGGACGGCTCCTCCACCCCACTGTAAGACACATCCAATCATACATTAACAATGATAACACTTACACTGCTACTCCCATGCCATAGTCACTGTAAACCAACAGAACAGCCATACTCTATCATATCAGATCAGATCACACACACACACACACACACACCTGAGGACATAGGTAACACAGAGGATGCAGAGTGGCTGGTGGGAGCTCTGTTTGCACTTGGAGGGCTTGACACTCGGGATGACAGCACTGTGTGTCTCCACCCAGACATAACCGCCACCTCTCACCAGCATCCTGTACTGACCGCTAACTGACTGACTCTTCAAACACACTGCAGGGGGAGAGAGGGAGGGAGGGAGAGAGAGAGCGAGAGAGAGAGAGAGCGAGAGAGAGAGACGGGGAAGTCAGATAAGCAATATGCAGGAATGCAGTGGTGTTTGTGCGTGTATGTGTGTGCGTTGATCGCTGCTCACAGTTCAGATGATTTTGGGTCAAACAGTGTGTGTCCAGCGTGTGACAGAGATCATAGAGGGAACGACACAGCAGCACCTCAGGACTGTAGCCTAAAAGCAAAGTCACTCTGCAAAGACACACAAACACAAAGCGGCAGCAAATATGAATTGATTTTTGGACAAACTGCCTTGTAAACGAATGTTTAAACATGTGTTCCAATAAGCTGTTTGCAATAAAAATACCTTTCTGTGACCCAATAAGAGAACAATGAAACACTGAGTCACTTGGTTTTACTTCCTCAGCAGCAGAGGAAGTTTGTTACGATTTTACAGATTCTATTCAGTTCAATTTCAATTTAAAATTTAAAATTTGAGTTTTCGTTTCACCTTAACTGTTCCACCTTTAAGAATGTCAAAATCAGCCTATGTTAATTTTTCATATAATAGGAACGCTACAATATACGAAGTCTAAATTAACATTTTACTCAAGATTTGACCTGACATTTTGGTACATTTAAAACACTAGCAAAATATTAGTTTGTATAATCTTTGTTTTAAGATTATTGCTACAATAACAGTGTGTGTGCTGTCATGTGTGTGTGGATGCATTGGTGTAACTCACCTCTGGTCACAGTAGGTGAAGCGCATGTCCATGCTGTGCTGGCTGGTGAAGGTGTGTGTGTTGAGGAGTGTGTGTGAGAGTGGCAGAGGCTGGCAGGTTAACAGCAGGCAGGAAACTGATGAGGGAGTGGTGCACACGTTCACTCGGCCCTGGCAGTGCAGAACCTACAACCACACAACTAGATGTGAAACTTAGCAAATCAACAGCAGCAGAGAATTTCTTTTTCTTGGGTTCAAGTGTGCATCTGTTGTGGTTTGAACCTGTTTTACGTTGTAGTGTTTCTCACTCACTTTCCACAAGGCTGATTTAAGGTTGGTGCTTCTTCGCCTGTGTGTCGCAGCACTTTTCACCCTCATGACAAAATCTCTCTTAGCACCGTACAAAACGTCCTCTGCAAAATAAAACTATTTATTAAAGGTGCAACAGCTGCACAATTACTCAGAAATTCATAGTCACACACACACACACACCTGCCATTAGCTGTAGATGACTTCTGATTTCTTCATGGTCACAGGGATGAGTGAAGTCAAAAACATTGTGTCCCATCAACTCAGTCTGACAGAAAACATCAAGTCATGCTCATTCTTTCATGGACATCAGTCATGTAGAAAAGTGTGTTTGTGCGTATACTGAGAAAACGAGGTCGGCAGTGTGTTTGTGCGTACTTACGCTACCTGTGTCAAACCCATGTATTTGCTGACGTTGTCAGAAAGGTAGATCATGGATCCCTCCGTGGACAAGACCATGAGAAACCCCTCCAGGATATTCAGATACATAGTCGTCTCCTCCAGGGCTTCACATCCCTGCGTCCCTGATTCCCCATCATCCAGTCTCTTCTCATGTACTCTCTCTTCTTCTCCACCTTCCAGCTCCTGTCCACGTTTCACCGCCTGTCTGGTCTCTGGTTTGGTCCAACTGTTCACTAAAACAGCAAAAGACAGACACATTTGTCCCATTTGCTCCAAAACTGTGGGGAAACTTTTCTCTTCAGTGTTACGTTTTCAACGAGCTCGGCATTTGGTACCTTTAAACAGGCTGCTCAGGCGTATGTAGCTGAGAGAGAGGCGGATGATGGAGGGCTTGTCCAGGTGAGCTCGGACCGAGGGCTGGACGGGCAGGAGCCGAGCTAAATCCCGAAACACATCAGACTCCACTCGTCGTCTCCTTTTGGCCGCCTCGCGGCTGCTGGCCCTGCAGACCACCACGGCCAAACACAGGAAATACAGTGAGAGGCAATGAGTAACATCTGTCACTGAGAAAAACGACAACTCAACTGATGAACGTGATATTTATATGGATATTATGTAATAAAAAGACTTAATGCAAGCACAAATACAATAAAGACAGTGTGTATACAGTGACCTACGTACTGGTACGTACTCCACACTGCAGTTCTGTGTAAGCTGATAAGTAAAACATACCATAGCAAATTGTAACACAACATTTCATTCTATTTACATACTGAGTATTTATATCTACTTTGTTTTTCGTCTTAAATGCTATTTAGATTAATTTAATGACGTTCAATAAAAAGTTCAGGCGAGAGTCCAAGAACACACTGTGCATTTTACATTAAAAAAACTTACTGTGAGCATTTCCTTTAAGTCAGGACTTACTACTAAAAATTGCAAAACATGAAAACTTAAAACTTTGCAGGAACTTGGACAAAACTCATTCCAGCTTAATGACAGTGCTAATGACTGAAATCTGAAATCTTTTTTTGAAAGAACTTGAATTGAGCCCATTTTACTCACAGTAACCGTTATTCTTAAAGGTTACTGGTAAAGGTATCTCTTGTACTCAGTGGGTGTTGTTACTATAACATATTTTATGACTTTGACTAGATCTTCCACTAGCGACAAAGTAACTCTGCACTGTAATCAAGGTAGGAGAAGTACGTGAAGTTATTCTTTTAAAAAACATGAAGACAAACAGTAACATATGAGCATGAGTGCACACAACCACATGAGGCTTTACCTTCTCCTCTCCGTGTTGGCAGTCATTGTGTCCAACAGGCTCAGAAGAAAAGATGGCAGCAGCAGGAGTTCACAGCACAGCAGGAGATCCCCCCACTACAGTTTGCACCATCAGGCAGTTCAATTCATCAGAGAGGCAATTAGTGGCACCAAATGTCACAAGGCAAGTGGTCCCCCGCAGCACAGATGATTTAATCAGCCTCCAGCAAGTGTCTCCTCTCCCCTCTGCATGTGCATCACTTCCAGGCTTCCACAACCGAGCACACTGATAGGTCAACTGGCCAGGAAAAGCATCCCCTTTCCCCACCCCTTCCTCCCTCTCTGCATCCTCTCTTCCTCCTCTTGTCTCTCAAGGCATCCAGGCATCTCACAGAGCTGCCGCTGAGCAGCGGCGGGCGAGCATCAGCACAAGGCAAAGCAAAATCAGGTCAACAAGGGAACAGACGAACAGAGAGCGGAGCGGGGAAGAAGACGCGGAGGAGTCTGGGACTGATGTAGACAGCTCAGTGTTTTATTGGAATCAGACCAGAAAGGACGAGCCCGCCTGTTGCACTACGTTTTGGCACTGAGTAAGATAGAAGTGTGACCAGGAACAGCCCTACCTCTGGGTGCATGAAGCGTCACTACACACCGAGTCTACTGCACACAGAGCAACCAGCACGCCTTCACATCACTGTACAGTACGCGCAACAACAGTCCTTCTCTCTGTGTGTGTGTGTGTGTGTGTTTGAAGGAAAGAGAGTGTGTGTGGGGTGGGGTGTGTGGGGTGGGGGGGTGAAGGACAGATCTGAGTGTGGTGTCTTGTGTGTGTGTGGGGTTGTGTGTATGAAACGTGAGGTAATTCAGCTGCTGGTTCTCCAACCTTCTTTTCACCCGGCTGTAACAGAACCTAATATAGTATAGCCATAGTATTATACACAAATGTTTCCTCCAGAGACACTTTACAATAATAATAATAATAATAATAATAATAATAATAATAAAAAGAGAGCGAGAGAGCAATAAGAAAGAAGAGCCATTCTTAAAAAAGCAAAAGTAAGAGAAGCTAGTGTTTTGGGCTAAAAGAGAAAGAGAGCGTGAGAGAGAGATGTGGGAAAGGAGAACTGGTACTTTTGAGGGGAAGGGGGAAGAAAGGGGAGCTGAAAACACTGATGGTAACTATAGCAACAGAAGTGCCAAAGAAAACGTCACACACTGATCGGGGGAAAAATGCATTCACCCACAGAAACGTACATTCACGGAAAAGAAAAACGCCCACGGGCAAGTGTGTGGACGCAGACGCTGAAACTAGCAGATGGATGAGATAATAGAAACCCGGGCTTTTTCACTGCTACACAGGCCACCTGTAATCCTCCATAACGCTCCACATAATTAGTTCATAGCCTGTAACTTGTAAGCTTGACATTCACTTTGTACAATGAAGAGAGGAGGACAGATGAGAGAGAGAGAGAGATTACAATCATACAACAACCATACCACAAACCAACAACAAAAAAAAACGTTTCAAGAAAGCAAAGACATACTGAACACATAAACAAACAAAACCATAAAATATATAGATAGTCAGGGTATTGCACAAAGGGTATTTGGCCCTAACTGGTCCACATTAAGGACAGTAATAACACAGGTAGGGTACTTGTCCATGCGCCACAACTCTCCTTTACTAGCAGACAACACCAACACAATACAGCCACTCAACACAGGCTATATACAGGCCTCTGCACCCAGCACCGACAGTCCACATGTATACAGGTGCTGGGGAGGGAAGCAGTGTGTGTATATCTGTCTGTGTGTGTGTGTGTGTGTATGTGTGTGTGTGTTTGGGTGTCTGAGCAAACGCAGTATCTGTGTAAAAACTTGAGATTGTAGTGTGTGATTTCGAGCTAAAAATGTGCACATGGGAATGTGTGTGCGAGAGCATGTGCAAGTGTGTGTATTCATATTCATATTCATAATTATATTCATATTCAACCCAGGTAACAAGAACAACACTATGCAAGTAAATATTCCAAAAGTAACAACAACCAATAGCTTCAAAGTAAAGGAGTGGTCGTTAGTGTGTGGATGTGTGTGTGCGTGCATGCTTCTTTTTGTGTTTGGTAAAGGGTTTAATGGTTCTACACATGTACGAGTGTCAGCATACGTGCATGTGTGCGTGCTCGATTTAATGTCTGCTGGATCAGTGTATCTTTGTGTGTCTGTGTGTGTTTGTGTGTGTGTACGTGTGCATGCATGTTAGGTCTGTGTCTCCTCGGGGGCGCAGTAAGAGAAGTCCTTGAACTCCTCCTGGTTTATCTGTCGGATGATGGCCTCATCAGTAGGCGTCAACACAGGATCCTCCTTCGTGAAGTCCTGGTCAAAGTTATTCACATCTCGCTTGGTTTTCTGCAGACACACACACACACACACACACGCACACACACACACACACACACACACAGATGACTATAACCTATAAGCCTATGAGCCATTAAAGTGATATGAGAGTGACACCTTCTGACCAGTGAGACTTACTGCCTCACTTTATTACGACTGTTATGCTGCACGTGGAGATAAGATTCATTCATTGAAATGAAAATGTGTGACAGCTGAATTTAACTCATTTCATTATTTCAAGAATAATTTCTGTGCAGTTTAATGTTTAGAAATGCGAGAGTCATTCATGCATATGGAAAATGTTTTGAAACAGTCAGGGGACTGTTAGTATTTGACGTGAGCGTGTCCCTGAGTTAGTGTGAGTGATGTGTGCGTTTCTTACAATTCGGGGTTTAAAGGGGGGCTTGACTTTCCTCTGCTCCAGCAGGACCCAGTCGATCTCTCTGAAGAAGGGATGGGTCTTGATGGCCTCCTCGCAGCCCTGGCTCACCACGCAGCCCAGACGCTTGGCCGGGTTCTTGGTCATGAACTGCACACAGACACACGCAAAATGCATCACACACTTCTCGCAACTCACTGATTATGTTATTGAAAAGAACAACAACAACAACAAAAAAAAAAAAACAGCCCGTTTTTAAAATAGACATTTCCACCTGAGGTTTCGTGTATTAAGTGATGAGGACAGAAGCGGAACAACGGGCTGAGCAAAAAGCATTTGGGTGCTAATAATAGAGCAGCGGCACTAATGGCTCTGTGAATGGCTCGGAGAGGTGTAGTGGCATAGGGATGAGGCAGGTCAGCAGAGTGGTGCTGTAATTTACTGTGACTGAAAGCTGCGTTGCGTTGGTTCTGCTGCTGGAAGAGCACAATGTGATCCGCCGTGGTTTTATGATGCAGTTGTCATGACTCTATCCTGTATGACTGACTTTTTTAATCTCTTCAGTTACAAAAGGGAAGTGCGGTGCGACACCTCTGCGTTAAGTGCACTCTGGATGAGTGCGATTTGCTGGTGTGCGGCTGCACAAAGACAAACAAATGGCTGTGATAACAATGACCACGAAATCATCACTGGGCGAACACCATGCAAAAACTGTTTGCAAAAAATATTGAGCTGTTTTATGATCAATTTTACATTTAAACGGGTTCAACTGAGAGAGAGAGAGAGAGAGAGAGAGAGAGAGAGAGAGAGAGAGAGAGAGAGACACGTACTGCTCGGAGGATAGAAACCGCCTCCTTGCTGAGCCACACGGGGTACAGGACGTCATCATGCAGAATGGACTCAAACAGGTCGTCTTCATTATCAGCTTCAAACGGAGGCTGTCCCGCCATCATTTCATACATCAGCACCCCCAGGGCCCACCAGTCCACCGAGGCTCCGTACTCCAGCTCCTGCAGGATCTGAATGCAACAACATGACACGATCAGACCAACGTCCACCTGTATGGCACACTGTGTGTAAACGATACAGTGTCAATAATAACCAGGCTTGTCCACTGCATGTTTAAAATGCACACTCGGTATATCATTAAAATATATAATGACAATATGTAACAATAATCACAGTAAATCTATTGGTCAGGTGTGGACTGTGTTATTCCACTGTACTTCTGCACCATGTCAGCAAATGAACTCAGCTCACCTCAGGTGCGATGTAGTCAGGCGTGCCACAGAAGGTGGTGGTGGTCACTCCGTTCATGATGCCCTCTTTGCACATGCCGAAGTCGGCCAGTTTACAGTGTCCCTCTGCGTCCAGCAGGATGTTGTCCAGCTTCAGGTCCCTAACACAGAGACAGAGACAGACAGTTAGCATCGTCACCACACTGGCCGGTCTCAGTGCAAACAAAATGAGCATGTAAAAATAAGGCGTCATGCATCTTGTGGTATCTTCCTTCTAACTGAACCATAGAAAATATATAAACTCATGAATATTTTTTTTATTCAAGATCGTTTTCTGACATAGCCTTAAACGGACAAATACAGGAGGTGATGGTGGTGTTCACCTGTAGATGACCCCATTACGGTGCAGGAACATGAGGGCTGAGGTGACTTCAGCGGCGTAGAACCGAGAGCGAGGCTCGTCAAACTTCCTGGATCTCTGAATCTGGAACATCAGGTCTCCACCGTTCACATATTCCATTACAAAGAACAAACGGTCCTGCACACGGAGAATGATAAACATCATCAGGCATCAGACTGAGAACACAGCGTTTAGGTGTGTGTCTAATCTGGATGTGTGTGTGTGTGTGTGTGCGCAGTGTCTGGGCGTCCTACCCGTGTCTGGAAGCAGCAGTAGAGCTGGGTGAGGTAGGGGTGTCGGCGGGCGAGGGCCAGGATGCGCTTCTCGGTCATGGTGCAGTCCACGTCGTCGTCCTGCAGGATCACGTCCTTCTTCAAAACTTTGACGGCGTAAACCTCCTCCGACCCCTTCAGCTCCGCCAACATCACCTGAGCGGGAGCAGCAGAGGGTTGAAGTTAAAAGGACAACAACAACACAACATTTATAGCAACAAAGCTACTGATCAATAAGCCAAAACCCATAACTCCTCCTCTGCCATCGCACCTTGCCGAAGCTGCCCTTGCCGAGAACCTTGATAAAGTTAAAGTCCTTCAGGCTCCTCCTCTGATTCTGTCCGTTCTCCCTGCCTGCAGACGAGGAGGACGATGAGGAGGAGGAGGTGGTGGAGGAGGAGGAAGAGGAGGAGGATGAGGAGTGTTGGGGCCCCTGCTGGTCGAGCGACAGCACGTCCTGCAGGCGAGCCAACTCTGCCAAGTCTGTGGGCGTCGTCGGAAAAGCAGATCAGACATCAGGGAAAGAAAAAAAAGAGGCTGACTGCCCTGTTTGGAAATTACTCACTGCCTGTTATATTTCTATAACCTTTCAAAATGATGGTCACATCCTCCCTGATAACCTGGGATGACTCAGTTAAAGCATCACTGACGAGTGGGATTAAATAGCAGCCGTGACTGCTGTTGAAATAGAAAATAAAATGGGAATCCTTCCACAGAGTTTTCTTTTATTCCTCAGCTCGCAAAAGTGTGAAGGAACGATGACTAACTCACAAGAGGTGGTGGTGGGTTGCAGGCAATAACGAATAAGCTGTATGTAGTTTATGCTTAGACTTAAGTCTATAAGGACAATAACACTTTCTGAACGGAGCAAAGATCATGTCACAAATGAAATCACACTGTTGCAGGCTGTGTCAGATCGGGCGTGTTTTGGTGTTGTGCGCACACGTGTGCGTGTAGTGTTCGGTGTTACCCTGCTGTGAGGGGGAGGTGGGGACGGCGGGCTGGCTGAAGCTGTTCTCCTCGGCCTGGGAGAGCTCAGGAGGAGACTGGGGAGGGTCCTGCCCTGGAGGCAACTGGAGACAGAGACAACATGTCCTTTCTTTGAGGCTGACATGCATCAGGAGCGTGACTATATTTATCACCATCCACAAAAACAGACTATAATATTGAACAAAGCTGATTATTGTTGCACGCACTTCATCTTGTTAGAATAACAACATCTGTGCAGGCCGAGACGCGCAGCGACCCCGTGTGGATGAACTGTTACCTTCCTCCTGCGCTGTGCTGTGTTGGAGATCTTGTCGGGTGTGACTCCCAGGTAGGACAGGACCTTGGCGATTCCTCGGGCGTCCACGCCACAGTTAGGAGCTACGTTTTTCTCACATCGCCTGTGCACATTCATCTTGCACACTGTACAACAGCGAAAACACACAAC
The DNA here is from genome assembly GCA_016785345.1 of Trinectes maculatus. NCBI lineage: Eukaryota > Metazoa > Chordata > Actinopteri > Pleuronectiformes > Achiridae > Trinectes > Trinectes maculatus. Next base: position 11,505 of record JAFBJQ010001180.1, read on the forward strand.
AAAAGGTAAACTGAAATGATGAATGTATAAATCTGCAGGTTTGCTTTAGTTGCCCTGATACACAATGTTGTGCGTGAGTTACACAGCCTCCCTGGGTTCTCCCACTGCACACTCACCTTTACACTGCAGGCCCTGCCTCATGAGGCCCCACAGCAGGGAGCCACAGTGGTCACAGAAGGTCGGGACCTTGTAGTTGTGGATACTGAACTTATGGGGCATGTTAACACTGAACCGCTGCGAACCCACCTTCAGAGACACACACACCAATTATCTTAATATTGTAAAGTGAGGATATGTCAAATGTCATTTAAAACAACAACAACAACAACTTCACAATGTTTCCAGCTCGCTGTTTGCATGTGAGTGGACATGTACCTCCTCTGGTGCGTCCTCCTGCTTCTTCATCCCAGCACACTTAGTGATGATGAGCTCGTGACAGCGTTTGTGGACGACACACGTACACACTGCAAGCACAGCGTCAGAGTTAGATATAATATAATATAATATAATATAATATAATATAATATAATATAATATAATATAATATAATATAATATAATATAATATAATATAATGGTATGCTCATGTAGGAAACTATTTATACTGTTATACTATGTGATGTTGATCTGATGCGGTTAAAAATGGTTCTGGGTGATGGCGGATTGAGACCAAATCACAGCTGTCATTCAGCGAGACATAATCCCCTTTTGTGTTTTCAGTCTTTAATAATACATATATGCAATGTTAGCTGAGAAACTGGAACCTGGCGGAGAGAAGTACTCACCCTGACACTGGTATCCCTGCTTCCCCAGCACGCCCCTATCAGATCACACACACAAAGAGTAAGACAGGTTGGTTTATGAAAACATCACGACAGGTATGTTATTGTATGTGTCCTACCAGATGAAATCCCGGCAGTGCGAGCAGTAGGTTGGTTGTCTCAGGTAGGTGGCCATGAATTTGTGACCGTTGACCTGGTGGACGCGTCTCCGCACGGCGCCCTGCCGTCGGCGAGGACCGATCCGCTCTCGAAACACCCGCTCCTCATTGTCGTTGGCTCCAGAAGCTGTACAGTAAACACAAACGCACATCGTTTCAAAGCAATTTCCAAAAACTTCAAATCTGTTCTTAAGTTACTGTCTGAAGTCAGACGTTTCAGATGAGGAGTCACACACATCCAGCGCTACCGGTGTGTTAAATGTCCACTGGACTCATTCCCTCAGACGTTTTTTTTTCCAAACGAGGACCATTTGCATCATGTTGCTCAAGATGTTTAATCATTTAACTGCCTCTCTTCTTCCGTTTCCTGCTCCCTCCCTCTTTCTCTCAATCACCCCACACCTACCAGAAGGCCTATACATACATACGTGCATGTGCAAGCTATTTATACTCTCATGTGTGGGCACTACAACGAAGGACAGCATATTAAAAAACTCCTCCTCCAGCGAGCTCCATCCAACAGCCGTTGCCTTCCTCTCTGCATCTCCCCACAAAGAGACATGCTTTCTGAGGGTAACCTTAAGACAAGAGAACCGCCTCCACTCTCACTCCCACACACACACTCCCGTCTCTCGGCGCTCCTGTCCTAGATTGCCTCTCTTTCCCTCTCCATCCATCTCTCTCCTGGGTGCGTTATAGATGTGGTTACCAGTGAGCCTCTCCAGAGTTCGATTACAGGCGGGCACTGTGTGTGTGTGTGTGTGTGTGTATCTGAGTATGTGTAATGGTGTTGTAGTTGGGGGGGGGGGGCTAACCAGGCCATTACTGGGATCACTTTGTTTTACATAATACATCATCCATCTGTCCAGGACAGACAGACAGACAGACAGACAGACAGACAGACAGACACACACACACACACACACACACACACACACAGAGGCATGTGGACAAGGAGGGGCGATGAGGCGTAACAACAGTTAGGAGTGATCGTCGTGGAGACAGACGTACTCTGGACCCACTGAATGACCACCTGGGAGTTGGCTGTCCAGTAAACACACACGGACAGAGGTTCTGATTGGACACAAACGCGTAAAGAAACAAGAGACAGGGCAGAAGAAACAGTGAACTACAGATGCTCCTATCAACAAATATGACATAGAAACGAACGACAGCACAACCGTGGCAGGAACCAATCTGCTTCTCAAATAATAAAAAGGACTAAAATAGAATTCAATAAAACAATAATAAAATCTTTATGATATTTGGTTTCTGCACAAAGTAGCAGACACACGCGCACGCACGCACAATGACACACACTGACAATGGACACATCTGAATAGTCAGAGCGATCACAATCAAACAGCTTTCGGTCGTCACCAACAGAAATGACGTATGTGCATATTTGCCTAGAAAGCAGGGCGGTGGGATCTGATAACAAGTGGCCAGACGAGACACATTTTAACGTCAGGGGCAAACAGACCACCCTGCCACATCCAGATGCCAAACAAACAGTGTTTTTTTAGAAATGTGAGAACAACATTTAAAAAGCCCAGAGAAGGACAAAGTCTGGGAACAGAAATAGATGCAGGGACTGCAGATGGTCAGATTAGGTCAGATTATTGTTATTTGCTTCCTAAATCCAGCAGATGCAGACGGCTGGAGAGAAATGACGAGGAGAAGGAAATAATGGAGTGGAACAAGTCCTTCCAACCTGGAGCTGCAGAGAACAGATTGCACCAGGGGAGAAAAATAAACCTGCTAAAAATACCACCTCTTCTTCTAGTTCTCACCCTCCATCTCTGCATCCTCCACTTCTCTCCATCCCTCCTATCAGTGCACGCGTGCAGACACACACACACACACACACACGCACGCACAGACATACACACAAGCCATTTGTTTTCATCAGCATACATTAATATGACAAGCACTCAAGCCAGCTGAACTCAGAGAGGAAGTTCAGGAGTGGGCGGAGAGTGGGTCGAGAGGTCATTACGGAGAGTCCAATCACCGTTGGGGAGGGCAAGACACGGGCGCCCGAGTCTGTGCATGAGTGTGTGTGCGTGTGTGTGTGTAATCCATGGTTCAATCTCACCTACTATTTTCAGAACCTACTCCCTCTCTCTGCTCTCTACTGCCCTCCTTATCTGGCTTTAGGGCAGCTATACTGTTTGTATATACTTCTATGTTTCTCACACATCCACTCACACGCACACATAGACACGCAAATGCAAACTTTCACCAGGAAGCATCTAGCATCACCTATTAATATCCAGGTGTGAAGATTCTCAGGTGCAGGTGATAAATCACTCTGATCAGACAGCAGCATGGAACTGTAAGCGAAAAGTCTGATCGAGGAAGATACTGTGTGTGTTGATTATACACACACACACACGCACACACACACACAAATACAAACAAATGGGGGACGTACCGCGCACCTTTTCACTACCCCCTCATCTCATCATACACCTCCGCATACGACACTAGGGCCTTGAGGGGCGAGACTAGGGGTGGGGGGTGGGGCTACACGCTTGTGGCCTGGCCCTTCACCCCGCTACGGTCTCAGCCCCTCAATTTTAATCACATTAAGACACTGAGGGCTTGGGGGGGCAGGGGAGCGGGTAGACCACCGTCCGCAAGCGGTGGGGTGCCCGCACCCAAACTATTCCCCCCCAATTTTAAAGCACACCATAGACATACACATCACACACACACACACACACACACAAAAAAAAAATATATATATATATATACATCCACACTACCACACTCACACACACTGGATGGGGGGGTGGTGGGGTGGCGGTCGTGACCGCCCTGGCTGGCTCCTCTCCGATCCCGGCGGGGCGGGTGGGGGGTTTTGCGGTCTGGGGGGGGGCGCCGTCGCTGCTGTGGGGGGTCTTCGGGCGGGTTCGGGGGTGGGGGGGTGGTCGGCTGGCCCGCTTGGGGCTGGGTCGGGGTGGCTCCGGGTCCTGCTTGGGCGGGGAGGGCCCCCTGTCAGTGGCCCGCCGGGCTGTGGCCGCCCGTCCCGGGGGTCTCAGGAAAGAAGCCCCGGCTAGATACCGGGGTGACTTCCCCCTGGGTCCTCTGGGGCCCCGTCGCGTGTTGTGGGGGTGGGGGGCCTGCCTGCCGCTATCCCCGCCGCGGGGCCGGGCGTGTGGGCTGCGCTGGGGCTGCCGCGGGGCTGGCCTGCTCCGTCGGGGGTGGGTGCGGTCTCGCCGCTGCGTGGTGGTCCCCCTGCTGCGGGGTCTGGGCGGGTCTCTGGCTGTCTGGGCACTGGGCCCGCGGGCTTGGTCATTGCTGGTGTGGGTGGCCGGGTGCCTTAGCTGGGGGGCCTCCGGCCATGGTCCTCCGTGGCCCCGTTCTGGGGCAGGGGCTGTGTGCCCGCGTTCCCTCACTGGTCTCGCGGTGGTGGGCTCGTGACGGTCCCCGGGGGCCCTGGCACTGGGCTCAAAGTGCTCTGGGGGTTGTGGAGCTCGGTGGCGATGTGGGCTCCGCCCCGCCGGCTGCCTGGGCCGGGGGGTGGGGCCGTCTCCCTTCGCATATCATCAATTAGCCACCACAGACTACATCCAAGTGACAAACTCCACGCACATACCCACACAAACACACCCGTACACAGACACTATACCCCAAATACTACTTACCTATATATCCTGTCATAACCATGTATATCTGCTACATCGGTGTACTGTATACCTCAGTATGTATCCACTCTGTAATCATCATCTATGTAACACTAGAATGACTGTAAACTCATGCTATTGTTGTAAATAATGTCACTGTCACTGTTGCTGTTGCTACTGCTCTGTTTCCCCCCTCCAGGTACCAAATCTCGCTATAAGACTCTCAGCATAACCACGTTTGTAACTACTGTTATTACTCTCGTGATATTTCTGTTTGTTGTTACTGTCGTCTCTTCCCCCACTCCAACCCCAGCCCCCACTCTATCTCTCTTTGTGTCTCTCTCCCTGTATCTCTCTCTCCGTCTGTCTCTCACCCTCTCTCTGTCCTTCAGTTCGGTAGCCAATGCCAATAAAAGCCAATAAAATGCAACAGGAAGAGTGAACCACACCTTTCCCTTGCAGAACAAATCTGTTGAGGCACAACAAGGCAACCAGGAACTGTCATACTGCGTGCCTAAGCTGCCAAACAGGACATGAAAAAAAAAAAAAAAAAAAAAAAAAAAAAAAAGAAGTGCAGGTCGCACTAGTGAGTAAAGGCCAATTCCCACAACATCATCGTTACAACGTCATGTTGTTTTGAAAGTTATATGTGCGAATTATATGAATAATCATCCGCAGACAAAAAGAGGTTATACTTTTGTGTGTGTGTTTTCCAGCTGTGTTCCCATGTTATTATGTCACAGACTTCATCTGTATGGGTAATTGCAAAAATAAGTCCAACTCTAAACCGGAGCTCGTCATTGATTTGTGCCAAGCCGACCAACAGTTTCCGAAAGAATAACGTTTTGTTTGTTGAAATTAAAAGCACCGTGGGGAAGATGCATTCCCTGTGTGTGCTCTGTATGAACCACCAGGCAACACACACGATACAACACCCACATCCTCAAGTTAAGCCTGTGCACAGGGTAATACCACTTCAGTCAAACTGTTTCATTTTGAAAAGACGTCAATAAGAAAATTTAAAAAATAAATCGGTGTAATTTCTTGCACAGTGGGAAACAGTAAAGACATTTTTCGAGCAAAGCAAAAAAAAATTTGCGGAAACAAAAACAGCTATTAGACGCCAAGCGTTTCAGTTAAGTGGAGAAACTTTTATTGGCTGTTGGTAGGTCGGGGGTTTTCTTAGTACGTCCTTGAACGGTCTCGGGAGTGGCATAGGAAAGCGAGGCGGCTCGGCATTAGAGCTGCGGGCGGTGAGAATAAACAGTGCGTAGAGTAGGATGGCGACGAGGCAGCCTCTCCAGTCCCACGCAGTCTGCACAGGAGGGATGGCACTCAGGCAAAAAGCCATTTTTTCTGTTAAACACACCCCCTGGATTATTTATCGCTGTTGTACATGGCACCCATCAGCCGGAATCTCACTGTCCTCCCAGCTGCCTCCGCTCAGCTCAGGTAAATCAAAGTGACTGTTTCTCTGGAAGAGGTATGTAAAACCATTAGGGCAAATTGCGGGAGCCAGTAGGGCCTGCTGCTTCTGCTGAAAAGCCGTGGGCGTCGTGCATCACAAAAGACACATCAGCTTTGAAGAGGTGGGGGGGGGATCATGCTTCTGAGGTCGTTGTCACATAGGCAGCTTTATATTTAGGTTAGAATTCTCAGGAGAGGCCTGACTAATGGCTCCATATCGATGCACATCCACATGCCTCGTCTCGCTGTGACCTTTCCTCATTAATGGCGAAATCCAAGGCTGTCGGGGCATTGTGCATACTTAGCCACGGCTACTGGAGGAGCTGCGTGGACGGCCCTGCTGTGGCTGGTTCTGAAGGAGGTGATCGTCATTACCAGCGGCCCAAGCTTCACCTTGGCCAGGTGCTGATCAGCCGTTTGTTACTGTTTCCAAAAACTTCAATGGACCGGAGAGACACAGTGATGCAGGTCAAACCCACATCAATGGACTGGGATAACTGGCTCACTGGCTGTTATCAGTCTCTCTCTCTCTCTCTCTCTCTCTCTCTCTCTCTCTGTGTGTGTGTGTGTGTGTGTGTGTGTGTGTGTGTGTGTGTGTGTGTGTGTGTGTGTGTTTCAATTGGATCTCTGGCTTCAGCCTTCGAGAAAGAATGAAATGTTCAAACAACTGGAAAAGGCTCACAGTCGAGGGAGGGCTGCTTTAAGTCTCCTCTGATGAGGTGGCCTGGGCGTCTAATCACAATGCCTTACTGAAGGGGTTTATATATATATATATATATCCCCCATCTAGGCCCAAGATCACCTGGGGACCCCTCAGACAGAGCTGGAAAAGGGATGTCTGAAACATCCCGCGTACACTTCTTTGTTGTGCACACGTGACATCCATTGCACTTCTGTCCGTCCCTGGGAGTCACGTGAGTCTCTCCTGGAGGTTTCTCCTTTTTTTTCCTCTGTTGAAAGGGGATTTTTTGGGCCGTTTTTCCTCACCCTTGTTGAGCGTGCAGGTCAGAGGTCAGAGGATGTCACACCCTGTACTCTTTGTTAAAGCCCTTTGAGGCAAATTGCAATTTGTGAATATGGGCTGTACAAATAAAATTTGATTGATTGACTTCCGTCACCTCAGATAAGCTGTAGAAATCAGATGGACATGTGATCTGTGCAGAACTGGCATTCATTTCCAAATATGCTATTCCTTACTTACATATCTTTTTTAAAAAAAAAAAAAATAAACACACAAGTGTAATAGATCATATTTACTGCATCGCTTGTTCACTTGAGCACAGCCTGCTGCTATTTCCATTTCTGCACCTGACCTGGGGGCAGGATGACCCAAGTTCACATTCATCATTGGAAAATGCACCAAGGAGGAGAACAAGGGGCTGAAGATGGGACAAATCTTTGTATCTTGAGGATCAACATGTTATTACTTACAGTGGAACATTAGTGCCTTCATCTCACCGTGCAGCAGCGCGAGGAGCCCACTGCGTATTGATTCAAAGCGGGTGCGTACTTTCTGCAGGCTGTCTACTGATGCTTTAATCTCTCTTTCGACATCTTACCAATAGTCATGCCTGGATCTTTATGTTGAGCCTCCATGTGGCTCTGCTTTCATCTGCGCCGTCTCCGCTGGGCAATGCAAACCTTGCTCTGACTGACGGTGTGGCACTGTCCTGTAAATGACCTGTGTTGGTAAAGCAGATCATAATAACAGTTACTGCCTGTCTTTCCACCACCTGTCGCAGGTAACAGGAAAATGGAAAAGTTAAAATAAGAACAGTATTAACAGTGTTAGAATAATGTTGTTAGAATATGATGAGTGTGTGTTTACTCATGCCACGTCTCAAAATGCCTGGTCCTAATTTCATGCTTTATTTTTAGTTGAGGCTAATTTTGTTGAAAGAAGTTGGTTAATGAGCAAAGTTTATTTACCCCAAAAGTCTGACACAGCTCTTCGACAAAAACAGTAAAAGATACAGGGGGTCCTCGAGTTATGACGGAGATCCGTTCCGGAGAATGTGCCGCAACCGAATTTCGACGCAAGTCGGAACATACATTCATTGTGCCATTGTGCATACATTGTGCCACTAGATGTCGCTATAACACCACCCTACAATAAGAGTTTACTGTGGTGAATTGCCTTTTGTCACCGTAGGGGTTGACATCGCGAGTGTAATGAGCATTTCCTTTAGAAAATGCGCCCACTCCCCCGCCAGCCGTCCATTTCACATAAGTAAACACAAGGCAGAGTAGCCTAGCTGTGCTGTGGAGGTGCTGGAGAGCCGGCAGGCGCGCTGAGAGACAGAGAGAGCGCTCACCAACTAGTTCCCATGTGAAGTCTGTACATATTAATGGGGCAAACCGCTTAAGCCGAAGCCGAGATGTGTCGTAACCACGAAAACAACGTATCTCGCGACCATCGTAACTCGAGGACCCCCTGTACTTTCTCTCAGTTTAATTTCTGTTCCATTGAACAGCTACGATTCATTTCAACATTTTTTAAAATGCAATGTCATGTATAACATGGGGGCGGGGGGGTTCAGACACAGGTTTTCATGTCAGTAATTTCACTGTTGTGTTTTTGTTTTCATTTCAGACTTTTTCTCTCCCTCCATAGTTACCTGTCACACCCACTTAGACTGAGGCCGAGGTGGGCTGCTCGCCGAACCTAAGTGCCCTTCACTCCACTCAGGCAAACACTCCCTGGGAATAAAACCGAAAACCGCCGGCTCCCACTCCACGAAACAATTCTCTCCGCCACTCCTCGGAGATCTGCCACTACAGTCGATTGAATTTCAAAACAGACTGGCAGCAAGACAAAAAGCTGGTGCAAAGGGTTTTATTCCTGGCAATAAATTCTCGATTGTGGTGAGGATTTTGTCCATTTAATCAGTCTCCAGAGTGATTTTTCACATTGCACATGAAAGGCTTCCCTCACAGGGTTGCAGTCCCAGAAACCCTCCTCCAGTTGACGAGTTCACAAAGTAGAGGATTCAAAACATCCGGAATAAACGAAATAGGAAATTCTGTCAAATGACCTCACATCTTCAGCTCCGGGAAAGGAGCTGTTCCTTCAAATACCATGTTTTGGTAAAGCATGAGTGTGCAGCCCACACAGTCATTCCCCACAGTCGACGTACTGTGCAACTCCCGTGCATCACCGACTGGAGTAATGCACCAGTATGAAGGAGACATGGAGTCCTTCACGAACGCGGTAGTGCGCCGGCGGGCTGCAGAAGCCAAATCCGACCAGAGGAGATAATGGGGTGAATCCGCACAGTGGTTCGTTTCAGCACTGCAGCGTGTCTCCGACTGCCTAATGAGGCCTTATTAATTCAGATCAGGGTGAATGATTACCTCATCATTCCCATTCTCCTGAGAGCTCCCTCTGTACTCCGCACAGTACATTTACAGCGCGGTAATCCAGAGAGCATCCCCCCGCCGCCACCAGACTTTAATAATATTCCGCTTTAGAAGCGAGTAGGACAGAGCTTTAATGTGAACAAGACACACATGTAAATGTGGGGTTCAGGAACGAATGTTGCTCTTTGTCTGCGCCATCGTCTCGTATCTGTTTTATCCATTTTTTATCCATTCTGTTTTGAAGAGACGGCACTCCCACTAGCAGCAGATCTCTGACAGTAAACAGCCAACACGCTCTCTATCTCTGTGCGCGGAGTCTAGTTGCCTAGCAATGAAGTCTCTGATTTTTATGGTCTGTGAGGCTTACATACCCAAGAAGAGAGGGAAAAAAATCATCAGGATTAGATTTAGAGTACTGTACCCAGCCAGGTTGTGATTTTTTAATTTTTTTTTCAGATGCTGATGTGGACAGCATCAAGCCACTGGTCTTTGGATACTGATAATGAAGAAAAAAAAAGCACAGCAAACAACACGGCATGAGCGCCCTGGTATCATAATCCTCAGTGAGTGACACATGGCTCATCGATCCGTCTCCACGGGCGACTCTGCCCTCGGAGCTGATGAAATATTAAACAAAACTTTATCTCGGAGCGCGACACAGAGTTTGCACATCAAATTGAGGAAATTTAAAGCTTCGGTATGGGAAGAGACTTAAGGCGTTATTAGCCCGTCTGTTATTTCAACGCCAGAGCATGCTAAAAAATGTTAGAGCACTAAGTGATAACTATATAAGGACTTAATGTGTGATTCTAGATGGTTGAATTAAGAGCTGGTGTCAATTTACTGCCACCGCTTTAAAAAACTGAAGAGTCCGCCAAGCAGTTGTTGCCAGGCGACCCCAGCATCTGACTTTATATTTACCTCGAAATTACCCAACCTGATTAAACTAAACACAGGAAATCGTTCCTTGCACCTTGCTGCAGCAGCATACAGGTGTATTGTGGGCAAATTAAAAAATAAACAGCACTGGCTCTCAGCCAGCTGTTAGGTTCCTCTCTAACCATGACAATGCAACCCTCAGCCCTCACAGGATAAATACTAATAATGCATAATAATGAAGATGCAGATTATTTAGGACATAGATGGTCATAAAGAATGAAGTGTACGCAAGCAAAAGGCAGATGATAACATTGTAATGCTAGCTCTGATGCTGCTAATGGTGACTGACAGACTCCACCTTAAATGATCATGAATAACAGTACTGATTCACTTATCTGTATTTACTATTTGCCTGACTCAAATGACAATGTCAAGTGACACAGGTGAAATACACTGTTGCTCAAGGGAGTTTTAGCCACTTTCAGCTATTTGTTTTGGTGACACCATTTATTCACCATATATTCGGCTTATTTATTATTATTATTATTGTTGTTGTTGTTGTTGTTGTTGTTGTTGTTTACTAGTGGTTGGCCGCCATCTTCCTAATCATAAATGTTTATCAAAAAAGTGCTTCTTCTTCTTTTGTGTTGGATGGTGGTGCATGACCCCACACTACCCCCCCCCCCCCCGAATTTCTCTGCAACATTTCTCTGATACCAGTTGTGTATCACACAAACACGCAGACTCACACACACGCACACACAGTTTGGTTTAGTTTCACTGCAGCAGCAGCAGCAGGAGAAATTAGGCTGTTAAGCCCTGAACAGCAGGCAAACTGTGATACAAAAACGATGCCTATATATTCCCTATAAAACTGTACATAACCCTGTGGCCCCCCAAGACGCCAAAAAACATTATTCAGGTAAACAGAATCTAAATGAAAAGGCTGTGTAATGTAACCTATTAAAACAGCTACTGCAGTCCGCATGCTAATGAAATCCAGGGAAGTTTAATATTGATGGGAGCCTCCTGCTGGGAGGTTTCTCATCCTGAGTACAGGTTGAGTCATTTATTATTTATTTAATTTAAATAAGTTTTTTTTTTTTTAATGGTTTCCAGGAAAAGAAGAGAGATGGAATTTTATCAAATTCTCATCTTCCTATATATATATATTTTTTTTTTTTTTCTCTAAACACTGATACAATTAATTTGTGAGTCAACAAGGTCATGAGTCCAGATCATTGAGTCAAGAGAGAATTTATTTCCCGGAAGCCCAGTTTAAGACGATTAAGAATAAAAAAGATAGAAGCTTGCACTGATGTGAAAAGAAACTCTGTTACGACTTTTGACATTTCAATTCCTGTGTCTGAGGATCAACGCTGATGCACAGACCCCCCCCCCC
>JAFBJQ010001180.1:24226-214226 GCA_016785345.1 Trinectes maculatus
ACAATTAATTTGTGAGTCAACAAGGTCATGAGTCCAGATCACTGAGTCAAGAGAGAATTAAATTCCCGGAAGCCCAGTTTAAGACGATTAAGAATAAAAAAGATAGAAGCTTGCACTGATGTGAAAAGAAACTCTGTTACGACTTTTGACATTTCAATCCCTGTGTCTGAGGATCGACGCGTTCACACTGATGCTCAGAGCTCCTCTTTCTCATCTCCTCACTCCATCATCAGAGAGAACTGGTGGCAGCATGTGTGGCAAAGCTTGTAATGCCGAATGAGAGCAGCGGGGATGTATTTGAAAGAGCACTTTACATGACATACTGGAGGAGAGCGTGAGGGCGCCTGCTTTGAGAAAAGACTCTGCTGATGTTCTCCTGCATTTTTAATTAATTTCATCCTTACACTTCACACCCGCTGCATCTCCCTGTTGCCAAAGAGCGTTCGCAAGAGAATTCCCGGGAAAAGTACCGTGCACCGCACAGCTCCTGAGCAGAACCGTATAACGTCAGCGGTCTGTGTGTGTGTGTGTGTGTGTGTGTGTGTTTAATCTTTGACGTCCAAAATGTGTTCGCTGGAGAGCAGAAAATGCCGTTTACAACCCGGATGTCAGGATCCTACAAAACACAAATGTTAGTAACACATATAAAAACAATAATATTCTCAGTGCACAAGGTGAGATAAGAAGTTTTCCTTAATGACAAGATCCGTGAACAAACACATATTTTGCCAGTTAGCTACAAAATGTGACTGTAGCATGATGCTGCTCACTAACAGCACTGACAAACAGAAAACTATAGCTGTTTATTCACTAGTAAATAGTTTAAGCTCTGTTTTATATGGCGCAAATAGTAAGTATCTAAATCAAGAGCTTATTTTTATATAATTTATATTCTGAAAGATTTGTTACATGAAGTGTTTTTAATAAACAGAAATGTGCATGTCCAGATGTTTACTGTAAGTTTGACCAAACGCCATGTACGCCTTTCCCACGTAAAAAAAATGTAGAAAGAAAAAAGAAAAAAAATATATATATATATATATGTTCACCTTCTTAAAAGAGAACTACATAATCATAAAATATATTTAACGTTCAAATATTTTCCACACAATGTGACAAGAACAAAGGGTCGGGGAGCAGAAAGGAAGATTAAGTGTCAATGTCAACTGTGTTTTGTGCGAGTGTGTGTCTTGCAGAGACAATATCATGTCCTGTGAGGGCGAGGGAGCGTGTATCAGGTCTTCACACTGCAGTAGATCCTCGAGTGAAGAAAGACTCTCATTTCCTCCCGGCCGGGGAGTTCAGGGGGGAATTGATGCGCGCAGCTCGTGGCCCGTGTAAAATTGACCATGAAAGTCGCTCAATTCAGATCAAAGTCAATACCGCCCCACTCGCCTGTTCAATAGCTGCAGTGCATTAGAGGCTGCATGAGGGCTTAGAGGTCTTTCTCCAAGGACTGCAGTGTGGTGTTGTGTAATATAGTTTAATGTAAGGTAATGTTGTTTTAATGTTACAAAATGTGTGTGTTTGGTGTGATTTGGCGGATAGAATATTGTTGGATGTAACCATGTAAACCATCGTTCACTCACTGAGGCGCTGTATGGGGTCATGGAGGTGGTCTGGGGGTCTGGAGGTCAGAGGAGTGTAGTGTGATGTGAAGTTTTGTGGGTGTGTGTTGTATTTGTTTCGGAGTAATTTGTCTGCCAGCAGTTTTTAATCAGTCATTTTGTTTTATTTTTATTTGTCAAATTAACGTGTTCATTTTGATTAATTCATTCTAGAAAAAGTAACGCCATAACAAAAATAACGCTGATTACTCATTGCTCCTTCAACGCTTCAACGTTGCCACCCGCCATTAAACAACAGAAGAAGAAACCAGGCTGCATGGTAAATTTGTTTGAATGAAGAATATGTGCGATTCATTTTGATTAATTAATCACAGAACCTATTGTTAATTATATAATTTTCAATTTTTTTATCGCTTGACAACCTTTTTTTCGTTTTTTATTGAAACAAAGGAGGTGATGCATGGATGATGACTGTCCGGTTTCATGTAAGTGATGTATAATACATGATGTACTGTATATTATCCAATGTATAACATCCAAACAGCCGTCCACTTGTGAAATTATATATTAATTCATTCAGCGCGAACCCAGATTCTCCATGCTGTGTCTTTATTGGATCATAAGGGCCTTACATACAGATCACATAGAGAGGCGATTTAAAGGCAGCACTTCATAGCACTGTATTTGTCTTGATAGTTTTCGTGCTTCTCCCCTGAACCCTTTCAGAATGTTGGTCAGTACAGGGGGTCCTCGAGTTACGACGGAGATCCGTTCCTGAGAATGTGTCGTAACCGAATTTCGACGTTAGTCGGAACATACATTCATATGTAAGGTAGATACTAAGTTGTGCCACTAGATGTCGCTATAACACCACCCTACAATAAGAGTTTACTGTGGTGAATTGCCTTTTGTCCCTCTTGTCCCTCTTGACACACCGTAGGGGTTGAGATCACGAGTGTAATGAGCATTTCCTTTAGATTTCTGATATCAACCGTGTAGACCCTGTGTTGTGAATAAACCTACGGTGATGCCACGATCCCGAACCCATCTGTGTCCGTGTGCATCTCCTTACCGGCTGCCGCTGCTTATACATTATATATATTGATGCTCATACATTATATGAAATAGGAAGCAAAGCTAATCAGGTTCCGGAAACACAACAATTTGAGAATGTTTCCACAAGAGTTATATTCGACACACATAAATAGCTCCATGATGCTCAGTATAGGTGGCTGGAGGCTAGAGGAGGCAAAGCTTTTCCAAAATGATGATGGAAATAAGCTCAGGGTTTTTTTTATGTGTTGCCCCTGCTTGCTGATTGAAATTAGATTGCAAATACTAGGAGGCAGTAGAGACGTGGGAGTTTTTTATGCCCACACCCAAGCCAACCCGTTACGAGAAAAAACAGCCCGCTCTAATGCATCATAAATTATAGCTTAGCTGCAGAGACGTGTGTGACAGATGTTAGTTACTGTACTGCCGTGTTATTACAAGGCAGGATTTAAGAAGACCTGCACACTCCCGTGTGAGGTGTGTGGGTGTGTGAGAGTGACTGAGTGAGTCAGGTAGTCATTTTCTACCACTTATCCTTCTCAGGGTCGCCCAATCCCAGCTGACACCATGGACAGGTCACCAGCCTCTCACAGGGCCAACATGCAGTACATACAGTAAAGAGACAAACAACCATTCACACACACACATTCACACTTAGGGACAATTTAGAGTCAGCAATCAACAATCAACCTAACCTCCATAGTCCATGTCTTTGGACGGTGGGAGGAAGCCGGAGTACCCAGACAGAGCCTACACAGACATGGGAAAAACATGCAAACGCTAAGTTAGCACTTTTTTTTCTTATATCTATGTTTTCTATGTTTAAATGATAAAAATGTTTCTGGTTTGAATCCCGCTTCAGACAGACGTCTTTCCGTGTCTGCCTGTGTTCCCTCCAGCATCCTCCCACAGTCCAAAGACATGTATACTGGGGTCAGGTCAATTGAAGACTTTATATCGACCATCAGTGTGAATGGTTGTTTGTCTCCGTGTGTCGGACCTGTGGTAAAGGGCCGACCTGTACAGGGTGTACCTCTCGCCCAGTGTCTCAGGAACTGGGAGCTCTCATGAGAAAGAATTCCACTTCAGTTCTATAATTATGTTCATCGAGAAGCATTTTACAGGCTTTTCAGCAGCGGTGTTAATAATCTTGAAGTGATGTGGGAAAAAAGCATTAGATGCATGTCATTTGAATTCAGTGTAAAAAGCAGTTAATATAAAGCCCCCACACACACACACTCACCACACCGTCACTGCTTCTCCAAGCAAAGGTTCCCCCTCTTTATAGAACCCATTATTCCCCCAACTGTGTTCATTCCCTAACCTTAAACCAGTAATTTTCCTGTCTATACACAACCAACCAGTCACACTCACTGACTGTATAAACGTTATACTCTTTAGAAATCTGAACAATTCTGGCTCCAAAAAAATAAAAAATAAAATCGTCACAGAAACATTATTGGAAGATTAAATCCAGTAAATCCCTGAATTCCATTTGCAACCCGTAACTGTCATATCCTGCCAGCGAAAACAGACATATTGGTTTGTTCTGCTGGAATTTACTGTCTGGCTTCAATTCTTTTTTTATCAGACTGGAAGAGAAAGATCCAATGATAAACTGATTTGTCGTTGATAGCAAGTAATTGCATTTTGAAACTGTCTTTTCAAACTTCGCTCGATGCTCATCAAATGCCACCGAGTAAGGCATTAATGACAACTGACACATCACTCCCCCATGGTAAAGTCAAAATCTGACGGAATAATTTAAATGTGAGAATTATTTATCTCCAGACCTAAAAACGAAAACTGGGGCTGGTTATTAAAACATATGCGAAACTATTATAGTCAGATGGGACAAAAAACAAGATTTTCATCAAGGTAACTTTAGAAGAGAAGACATGAAAGCGGTGAGACATTGTTCGCGTCTCAAATACAGGGTGAGACCAGAGGAGCGTGATTTGTACAATGGAAAAGGCATTTTGAGATCAGCACACAACACTGTGCCAAATGTGAAGTTGTCATCATTTATTTGAAAGCATACAATGGACTCAGACTGCTGAGGTCTGCGCTCTTTATTGAACTGGAATCTCCTTCAGCCAACTGCATTTGTCCTTCTCTTACAGACTGAGCTAAGACTTTAGCTTTAACTCTTCTCAAGCGATTAAAACAAAGTGCAGTAGAAAGTAATTCACCTGTAATAGCCTCAAACATCTTTTTGTTTGGGTGCTATTCTAAATATACGGAAAGAAAGAAAAATCAAAGTGTTGATGCAACAAATTTAAAATATGCCTGACTTCATCTGCAGAGATCTTTTAAACAAAACAATGTCGGCAATGGCTGACTGGTTTTGGTATTTTTCTCGCCCGCGCTTTCCATAAACTCAATTTCTGCAACACTGACTCAATCAGCATTTCGTTTGTTTCCAATGTCCAGAACATTAAACGGGAGGCCGGATTGATTAATGGCATTTCATTTTTCCCAGCATGCAGCGTAAGAAACCCTAGAGTGCTCTGATATATGTCCTCTAATTAGAGCGCGCCAGCTAATGAGCCTCGTTTGGGCTTGGAAAAACTAATAAAGGAAATCTAACGCAGAGGTGATGCCCTGTGGCAATTAGATAAGTTACCAGACAAGCAGTATTTTTCCGAGCGCTTCTGGGGGCGCTTCAACGTCAGAAAAACATTGTTAAGTGTCTTCATTACCTGAGATAAATTTGTCCGTTACAGTCCTCAATTGATCAAGATTGATTGGGCTAAAGACATTTGCACCTGCTGATGGAAGCCAGCCAGCGTGTGTGTGTGGCTCATTAAGAGGAGCCTTGTTAAAAAGTACAACAGTGACTAAAAGGTCCTCCATGACTTATAATACTGTTACTTTGCTGTATTTTTACTTGGGTGTGCACAGTGTTCCCATGGTGAGCAACTACTTACTGCATGCAGCTCCACCAATATTACACACATTGCACAGCCAAAGCCATCTCATATTAGCAGCTGAAGGTTCTGCTGTTACAAATGGCGGTGAGTCACTTAGCAAAATATAAATAAAAGGAGAGGTGTAAACAATGCAGTTTTCATTTTGTCCTTTAGGTGCAGATGGATATATTTGACATGAATGACAATGTTTTAAACCAGAACATCACGATTCACCTGATGATGTGGCTGGGTTTTTACATGGGTCTGGATACAGTTTGTATCAGCAAATAAGCAAAAGTTCTGTGACTCTCTTAAATGATGAAATGTGGACTCTGCGGAAATTGTTTTAGTACAAAACTCTCTTTGCAATTATACAGTCATAGCAACTGTTACCAACAAGCACCAGCCAGGCAGACCAGAGATACCTTCTCGAATTTGGTGTAGTGACCGCTACAAAAACTTTGAAATTAGTTTTTGGATCTTTCACATCTATTACTAAAGTTTGTGCAAGTTTAGGAAACTGTCATGTGAATGTTAGAAACTAACAATAGGACTAGTTTGCGTCATAGTCTAAAGTGTATATATACTCCAATCGTACACCAGCTTCTTAAAGGTTTGGTCACATCATTATCAGAAAAAGACAATTGGATTCAAATGGTATCACTGTTTGCACATTTGCACTGATTGCAAACTATCTTGACAGTGTTGACCTTTGAATAAACATAGAGCCAGAGTCCAAAATTAGGAAAGCTGTCGGGAAGCACATGGGAGCCTGGAGTCTCTAAAATAATGAGATTGAACCGATTCTTTCAACAGCCACCATGCTGTCAAGCTTCCTACATGCAATTAGTAAGCAGTTCTTAAACTTTATTCCATCCTTAGTTAAACTCTACTGAATGTGATCATGCACAACCCCAAGACCAGAATAACTGTGGAGAATGTATCTGCCACAGTCCAGGAAAACTAGAGAAGTTGAAGAAGCGATTGTGACTAACCAGCCCCTGCAGTGTGGTGTCAAAGTGCCAGCTTGTCCAGAAAGTAGCTTTTCATTCCAAAAGTTTTGCACAGGTGTTGTCACATAGACTCTTGTTCAAAGGTCCGACTAATGATGTCCTGCTCCCGCCTCAGACACAAATAAAACTGGAGGTCACAGCGAGAGAACGGTTGGTGCGACGCACCTGCTCTGAATCCTGGACGGATCCTTGAAGGCTGGCAGATCTGTGGTCCACGTGGCACCAGCCGTCCAGCAAGTCTTACGCTTTGAGAGGCTTGATGCTAAAGCGTCCTGTGGTGTTGCCGGGCTCGCTGTTGCACGCGCAGCGAGGGACGACATAATCCTCTCGCTGTTGAATGACTCTGTACATACTGTACTTCTAAATGTGTCTGCGTCATAAAAAATAATTGATACAATGTACAGTCTTGTACTGCTGCTTTTGCTCTGGGGCACAATATGCCGGGAGAAGTGCTGACTTCTCCCAGCACCATTCCTGTTTTGTTCATCCTCAGAGCAATCACAGTCGTTCCATAATTTCTCCACATCTGTTCATCGAGCTGCGGAGCAATATGAAAGAGCTTGGCGGGGGGGGGGGGTTAAAGAATGTGAGAAGTCTTATTATGAGACAGCGAGGGGACATTTAAAGGGAAAACAGGGCATTAGGGGAGAATGGGTTTAATGGATCTACCTTCTACATCATGTTTCTCAAGTAAAAGAAATGTCTTCTTGCTAAAACCGTTGGTCAACTTGTACAAGCTCTTGTAGCACACCCAATTTTACCATCCAGCAGAAACTGTGCATGTTGATTTCCTCTCCATGTGAGGAAGTTAGTCTTCATTAATTTCTGATTTGCCAGGCATTCGGCACTTTAGCTACTGGATGCATAGTCACCCACAGTCTTGACATTTATTTTAACACGTTAGTCCCAGAAAGGATTTTAACTTTCGAGATTTTACAAAATAAGGTCACAGTGTTAGATAAGAGGTCACAGCATCAGTCAGTTACATTTCGTGGATTTTCTGTCCTCTGTCGATGGAGTAGCCATCCATAGAGCTGATTAGAAATCACAGAAAAACAGATGTTTCAGAAATTTGCCGGACATTCTTCAGGGATGAGATGATGAGCTTTTGTTTTTTGATTTTTAAATTTTCAAATTAAAAAAATACAGTGGCGTTGTAAAACATATTACAATGAAACACTGTATGGCTAGATTGGATGTGAATTACAAGAAGACCCACAGGTTCACAGACAAATGGAAGGTAATCCACCGTGTAATTATAATAAAAAATATTATTAACAAACAGGAAGAAAATCACTGCTGACCCCAAGTATTGTTAAAAAAAAAAACCTCCATGGAATCTCACACCAGACAGCAATAATAATTAAGACAGCACAAATAATTAAACTGAGACACGCAACTTTATGAATCCATGATCTCATGTTTATCTTGTTCCACTTAGATGTATAATTATCACTCCATTACCACCTTTATGGATTATGGATTAAGTACCCAGTTCTTCAAAATAAACAATTCATAATCTACCACTAAGATAGAAAAACAAAATTTGAATGACTACCCAAATGGAAGAGTTAATGCAATCACCAGACACTGAATATGGCCCTAAGCCGGCTTAAGAACACATTAATGAATTAAACAATTAACAATGGCGTATTGTGCAGCAGATGAAATGAATAATAACATGTAATGTATTCATGTTTAGCTAATAAGGACTTCCATCATAATTTAATAATGATGGTATTAGAGCAGTTAAACCTCATTACCATCAAAAGTAATCGCTAAGGGGCTGGTGAATTCCATTGTAATTAATTGTCCATGATGTAGCCATCCCTCGCTGTAACGTCAGCGTGTAAACAGAGCAGATCAGCTGCGAGGAGACCCACACCAACCTGGTGCAAACTCCGAGATGAAAAGTGAGCTGCACTGATTTTCTTTAAAAGACAACATATAAAAGGAACAGATCACTGTTTTATTGCCGAGGAACAAATCTGGAGCGTTGCAGGGTTTTTGTTTCATTGTTGCTAGGTGACAAGAAAACAGCTGACAATCTGCTGTCAGTCTCAGGGCCAACTGCTGCTTCTTTGATCTGGATTCATCTCATGTGGCAGTACAAGTATTTTATAAAATAGCAGAATGGTTAAAAGAAAAAAGAAAAAAACTCTTATTTTCCTTTGAGAAGCGGCGCTTCCCCCCAGAAGGCCGATCGCTACATGAATACAGCTGCTGGTGAACAGAGGAACGAAAAACAAAAGCAATGAGGAGGGGAGGAAAAAAAACTCTTTTCTTAAGCTCAGAGTGATAAAGGTATGCTTCCAAAATGCAAGGTGTCCAAGCAGAGGAAGATCTAGCACAGCCAGGAGCAAACACAATGTGCACACTATCTATTGTCACCCTTTACTTTTTGCTGGACAGGTTCAACTGTTTTTTTGTGTTTAGTCTATTTGTATTTCTGTGTAAGAACCTAAATAGTAAATCTTCGTTAGGATAATTAGCATGAAAACTCCACTATCAATGACTGCAAGCACAATCATCACAAAGAAAGAGGAGCTGCTATTATCATCATTGTCGTTATCATCAACAACACTAATGGTACCGCACTAACAACAAATCTCACAACAGCAGCAGGTTGTGTTTTTTAGCAGTGGGTCCGTTCTGTTCTGTTAAGCAAACAGTTTGTTCCAATTTCAACAAGTATTGGCTGAATGTAAACAATGATATCAACTAGAAATTAATACTTAACCTTTCCATTTGATTTGCACTTCTCTCCGCAGCAGGGGCTTGTGGAAAAATTATGGATTTATGTCATTTGCATAGATTAAATGCAAAGGTTAATGCTTTCACATTCACTCAGCATACTGATTTATTTTTTCTCTCTGACGAACTCTTGTTTTAGCTCTTTTCAGACATGAACTCTGGAAAAGTTTTCAAATGACATGTAAACAGCGATTTTATTATAAAGAAAGTAAAACACAACCTCATTTTATCCTAAAGTACCTGTATTCTTCCAGCTCTGCATCGGTTGCACGTTAGAAAAGTCGTTATCACTGGTTTGCTGTGAATCTTTTAGTGATTTTCTTGTTTCGTTTTAATACGTAGGCTCAGTCGGACATTTTCAAATATTTGGACGTTGAGGCTGGCAGGAAAAGTCCTTGAAAACATTTGCATTTATCAGCGCAATTTCAGGAAACTCTCCAGACTCCACATGTAAAAGCAACTTCAATTACCATCATCTTCACCACCATCAGTCCACTCTGGAGATGAGATCTGTTATCATCCATTAGGCAGACTGGATATGAAGATTTTTTACTATGCTTAATAATAAAGCTGTAAGAATCACCACCTGACATCATCCCTCAGAATCACAGAGTATTTATGCCTCTTTTAGCTCAGTGGTTTGGTTTTGGGGTTTGTACATGTGACTGTTTTGGTTCACCACTTCCATAAACTTATTTCAAAGAGCCGCAAATGATTTCAGCAAACAGGCTCTTATAACATAATTATATGCATCCTGGCTGTGTGTCACTCACATTATATAAAGCTAAACATCACTCTGTCTTTTTTTTAGCAAAAAGCATCTCTGTGGCTAAAAGCATGGCTCAAGTCTGCAGAGAAGAACTGTGGGCAAATGCAAAATGATGGTATGAACTTGATGTGGATTAGTGTAACCACTCAGTCGCCCCATGCCAAGTCATCCTGGGGGCGACTTTGATCTTCAACGGTTTCCTCAGCCAATCAGGAACATGATGCACACTGCCACATGAAGCAGTTTAAGTGGTTCCCAAAATGCAACGAGGGCAGTGGAAACGTGTCTTTGCCAGGTCTCACGTAAAACAAACTTAACACGGTAAAACTCGTTAAAAAAAATCTTTATCAGTTTATTCGTTTATTTTTCAATGATCTCAAAAATCATTAAGATGGGTGAGGAGTGAAACGCTATTACAGCCCCGTAAAAGTTGCTTGCTTTCCCAAACTGTCCTCCGTTTCACTCTGTCTTAAGCCCAGGTTGTCAGCAGACAATTGCTGGAATATATCTGCTTTAGATACGGCTGGATGAATAATTAAAAACCCAAAGCCTCACACGCCAGGAGTGGGTGATGTGTACATGGCTTTGAACAAGCTGCGGAGGAAATGAATAAATACATAAATTCTGGCAGTGTCTGCGTGGTTGTGGTTGTGTTTGTGTGCGAGGCGTGTGTGTTTGCGTGGCTTGCAAGCAAAGGCGCCACTGCACTGAAATTATACAAGGGGGATGAAAGAGGGAGGTAATTTTAACATAAAGCATGAACTGTCAGAAAGGCTTTTTTAACTCTTAACGGTGCAGCTCGTTCTGTGCAGAGCATTTTGTAAAAGGACAACAATAACGCCTGAAGCACCACAAACACAAATATGCTTGAGTTTGGTCTGTTGCTTTGTCAAATGATTACAGGACATATCAGTATATTCAAACATTCACTGATGACAATGCAATCTGAGACTTTTAATTTACAGTCTACAAAACCAGAATTGAAAGTGTAATGTATAAGTTTATTTATGCCTGTGGCTCTTAATAAGCTTTTGCATAAAAAAAAACAAGTTGTGATTATGTTTTATGGCCCTGTAGGCGATTGGTCTCATCATACACTGCCAGAATTGCTAAGTTTAGTTTGTTAGTTTATGTTTAGTTGTACTTCCGGTTTTATTTTGGTAACGGGTTTCTTGTTTTCCTGTTGTCACCTTGTCTGTCTTTGTCAGTGTCTAGTCTGATTCCCTAAGTGTGTACACCTGCTGATCATTACACTCACTCCCCATATATACTCCTGCCTCCTTTTGTTTGTTGCCAGTGTGTCGTCTTGTGTGTGTTACCAAGTGTGTCAGCCACTTTTCACGTCCTTGT
Source organism: Trinectes maculatus (assembly GCA_016785345.1). Lineage (NCBI taxonomy): Eukaryota > Metazoa > Chordata > Actinopteri > Pleuronectiformes > Achiridae > Trinectes > Trinectes maculatus. Next base: position 35,646 of record JAFBJQ010001180.1, read on the forward strand.
CGAGTTCTAGCCTAGTTAAAGTTAGATATGTCCGTTTTTAGACGCAATGTAAATTCCTACTCAACTTTTCATTGTTTCTTGTTTTGTGCATTTGGGTCCAAACCTTGTGTGAAGTGTGACATAGCAATGTTTTTATCAGGCATATCAGGTTTTTCTGCTCCTCATACTGATTTGAGTCATATAGTTGCAAAGTGTATGTTATTAGATTTATATGCTCTGACATGTATAATTTGTTTGTTTGCACATTTGGCAAAAAGCTGCACATGACATGTGTGCACAGGCATTATGTGCGCGCATCATCCGACAATCTCCCCACTTTTTTACATTTACTTACAGTACATCCCAGTAGCAACATTAAACAGTCATTGTTTCTGTTTTTCCTGTCTCTCTTTACCACTTCATGCAGACATGGGGAAAATTACAGCAGCTTGACTGACGCTTTAATGTCAGTGGTCTTTGCACCTCACACTGTTCACAGCTCATACAATCACTGACACTATTGGTTTAATTTAAGGGGTGGAGATATCTCCACACACAGACAAAAACTTCTGGAACACTTCCGCTCACAAATGCCAAGACTGACAAACATCAAGGTAACAAGAGCTGCTGCTTCACACTTCCAAACCAACAATGCATGTGTGTGTGTGTGTGTAAATGCCCGCGTACACAAATGCCATGTCTCTGTCAGTGCGTGGGCATTGATGTGTTTCGCTGCAGTCATTTAGCTCAACAGCAGATCTGTGTTTGCTGCTTTATGGCAACGTTCCCTCTCTAATTGGTCACAGTTTGGCTTTGTTAAGGAAAGGCAGTCTGTTTACAGGTCAAAGTTTCTTCTTGAAAAACAAACCTCAAAGTGTTGAGGGGTTTTTTTTCTTTCTTTCTTTTTTTCTGTCAGGGAACAAAAGAGCAACAAACTTTTCCTTAGAGTTTACACTGATACAGGGTAATGCAAATGATTGTGTTGGGGATTCTGCTCTTTAAATATTTATCAGTGCATTGTAACAGCGATCGCAGAAGAGTTGGTGAGTGTTATCTTCCTTGAATGGGACTGAAATGGACATATGAGAAAAAGCAACCAACAACCACCAAACAAAAAAAAGAAAATAAATTACCTCAACAGATTTTTTTTTAAAATAAAGACATGACTGTCAAGATGATTCTCTGGGGTCTGTTGTTCTCTGGATCTGCCATCCACTGGATGTCCATATCCACCTATTTTCCATTTGCCCACTTTCATAAGAACCAAATTCTTTCACTCTGCTCTCAAGTATTTCTACTATTCACTTAAACAACATGTCTTTCGACTACACTCCCCGTGATCATGGCTGTATCCACCATTGAGGACATTTTAGTATGTACCAAAATAAACATAAGGACCTGTGTGAAATAACTCTTTCGGTGCTGAAACACAAAAGATAACCGACTTTCTCATCTGATCAACACTGTCATCGCACACACGTGTGTGTGTGGGGGGGGGTGGGTGTTTGGGTGGGTGGGCCGAGCGGTGATATTTATTTGTAGGGTTTAAAAATTCATGGAAAATGACAAGATAAATAATACACACTGCATGGGGAGGCAGAAAGCCCAGTGCGCTCGTTTTAAAGCTGCTGCCTAATTAATGTTTAACATTTCACAAAAATATAAAAAGACAATATTCACATGCAGAATTTTGTATGCAACAAACCAGTAATAACACAACATCTACAGTAGAAAAAAAAAAAGAACAGTGACATTTATATCAGGATGAAAGCATAGGATATATGCGTCTGGTGCATTGATATGTACATATGAGTAGGAGTGTGCATTACTGGGGGCAAAGTGTATTTACATTAGTAGTAAAAAACAGACATAGGCATATACAACCATGCATGAAGAGGAACAGGGGGTTAGCATTATGTCCATGTGCTATGTCCATCATTTACTGCATCGGTCATTCAATACTGCCATTAAAATGCACATTATGTAGTCAGATTACTTAGTCTGACTGTTTATCAAAATAGTGGACCAACAATGCACGCTGTATCAAAAACACTGTAATAACACATATATATGTTGATGATGCACGACTTTTCGTTTAAGAATCAAATCAAAAGTCTTTTTTTATCACTTTGTTGTAATAGTCATAAACATGGCCGCCATTTCCATGATTGTGAGTGGTTATCACCGCAATTCCAGCTCTATATTTTTATTGTGCGACACTACTAGAATTGCATTATTCAAAGTTCTCAGACTTCATTAAAAGGCCTTTATTCTTAATTGCCTGATAATCAAGAGAAGCTAATTTTTACCTCTGTCCACTTATCAGTGTGAAGGCTCTGAATGCAAACTGTAAAACGACGTGACCAGCAGCTAAAACTAAGTTACACCAAGTACTAATGCTTTTGGATAATAAAACTGTTATGCCAATCCCCCCCTCCTGTAAATCCAAGTCTCCTTCAAACTTGGACACTAAATACTTTTTTTTAATATTATCATCTCACATCTTCAACAACTCCCAAAAGGTTCATTTAATTTAACCTACTCTTTAACCCACTTTCATGGACCTTAGCACAGACAGCAAAATAAGGCCAACGTGAACACCTCATATAAAGTAACTCCATCAAACTAATAAGCTGTAACTTGTGTGTGTGTGTGTTCTGATGCTTTTTCATACTCCCTTGTGAGAGCTTCCCTTTGATTGTACAACAAAGTCAGGACTGACACTCTGACTATGCATCCGCATGGCTCCCATTCACCAAAGGGCCCACTTCCTTCCATTAAGCTGAATAAATGAGATGCCAATCGGGCAGCTGAGGTTTTGACTCCACACTGAGTGCAGGAAGTGCCTTTATCTGCTTTGTGGTTCTGGTGAAATCTTGTTGGAGGCAGACAAAGGGATTCCCTTTGCACCCAATTCCCTGTGAAAGCAACAAATCGAGGCACTCACAGTTGTTAGCGGCAGGGATTTGGGTGTCTCTGGGTACTTCCAGGGGCAAGAGGGTGGCAAATCTATGTGACGCTACAAAACGAATTGGAAGATCTGCATGTACCATGTAGATGCACTGCCCCTCTGGGCCAAGAGGGGTCGTTTTGAAAAGACGCATGAATTGTGTCGTTCATTTCCTCAAATTTTGTTGCACACAATCACAGATGTCTGACATGGTGTGTGTCATGAGCAGCGTACAGTACAACAAGCACCAGTTGTGCCACTCAGCATCAGCATGTCATTTGGTGAGCCCACAGAGGATACATAGCCAGAATGTGTTGCTCTGTGCATGGTGTTGAGCATGATAAAAAAAAAATGGCTGCTTTTCCATGGAAATCAACATGATGCTGATGCAACCAACTTACAATGAAAACAACAGCGGATGATTTATTTTAGTCTGTCTTGGATGCCCTTTGTTGCATATTGTCAAGCACAATTTTTTTGTTATAAGAAAGACTTTTGTGTACTTTTATTGTTTCACTTTGTGAAATTGGATCAACTGCTTATAACACATAAATTAATGTTTTAAGTAAAAAAAAATCATAAATATATAGCTAGATATTTCTAGGAAGGTGCATGTGGCTACAGTGTTGAGTATGTGGCTTTAACTACAGTATTAATTCAATTCTGAGTTATAGACATAACTATAATGTCAGCCATCTATAGCAACGACTGTTATTGTGTTGCCTTTAAGTAATCACCAAAATAAAAAACTATCGGAGCGATAACTAAACTACTCATGCACTGTGAGTAATAGGGCCACAAATATGCATCAGACTGCAATGCAAAACTTTATAGCACAGTGATGGTGGGCAGATCATGCGAGGTAGTGGGACGTGCTATTGGCTGCCCTCTCGTCTGCTTGGGTCTTGATTCATGGAAAAGCCCCGCCGTGCTCTTGCCTCCTACAAGTGGCCTAGGGTGCACACACACACAGTGCATGAGAGCAACGATGATGAATGCAGTTATAAAAGCGGTCGGCCAACTTTTAAGTGTTACACTAGATCATCTGCTGAGGGAGCTTCGCTATATGCACCGGAGAGCCAGGGGCTCAACTGGGGGCAGCATCGGAAACAAATCCGTCGTTAAACTATGACGCGATCACTGTCATTGAACCTGGCTGTGAAAATCCTTATCGCCTCTATAGGGTTGCACTTAAGTTTGAATAGATTTTTTTTTTTTTAAGTGCGATTTTTTGCTGTTCCATGACACAAAACGTGTTTGTCTGGGCCACTGGTTGCCTTCCCTCAAATTAAGGCTTAATGTCCACAAACAGCGCAATAGTCGTAAAATTCCATTGTGATGAGTCCTCATGGGCACAAGAAAAGAGAAAAAGGAACAATGGAGCATTTATGATCTACTATACGTGGGGCGTGATGCAAACCATGGTGCATGAATTAAATACAGGGGGTCCTCGAGTTACGTTGTTTTCGTGGTTACGACACATCTCCCATGAACTTCCTGGTTTCGGCTTAAGCGCTTTGCCCCGTAAATACGTACAGACTTCGCACGGGAACTAGTTGGTGAGCGCTCTCTCTGTCTCTCAGCGCGCCTGCCGGCTCTCCAGCACCTCCAGCACCTCCACAGCAAAATTCGGTTATGACACATTGGCTAACAACAGGGAGTGGTTTCACCTGGTTTTGCAATTAGCCACAGTGCTGGATCCAGTAAGGAGCAAGTGAGAAGCCAAAGGGGGCAATGAATATATCTTTTAAGGTATTAAATGTACCCCGCACTGCTCACCATGATGTACACACATTACCTTATGGGTCGTGGTAGGGTTTCTTTGTCAACGGGTCAAACCCACGCATCGTATGATAATTCCTTGGTTTCGTTTATGGGAGAACAGATAATGGAATTTCATGACAGTTAGGGAATGAAATGAGATCCACTACAATGAGTTTCACAAGTGGAAATAAGAGTCTGCCAGATAGAAATGTGGATTAAATAAATAAAGCCGCATTAACGAAATTGAGCAGATCTTTGGGGAAAAGGGAATTTTTAACAGCATGAAATGTCTGGAAGGATCAATAGTGTAAGTTGTAAGAACAACAACACTGAGGGTTTTCCCTGCCAATATCCAGCCTCAGCTAGAGCGCCTGCACAATACACAGTATAAAGTTCAAGTTCAAAGTGTTTATTGTCATAAGCACATATGTGCCATGTTCTGTCGTTGTGTGTCTGCGGTCCTCCTCAATGTACGATTTATATATCCTGTAGCAGCGCTTATTAAATAAACTTTCTCTCTCCCGTCCCCGAGGCGTTAGGTAGGCGAATACAATTATTTGTTCAAAAACAAAGGATCAGCAGAAAAAAAAAAAAAAGTAGGGCTGCAGCTGTGGGTTAAGCGATCTTTTAGTTCACCGTGGGGCCGGCCTGAATGTATGGAAAGTTCGGATGCTGTTTCTCACCCTCCCGCTCGTGCAGGTTGTATATTCTTCAGAAGAAGGTTATTCCCCGTGCACACGCGCTTTGACACATTCGTACACATGTGCGCTTGGAGCCTCTTGTTATCCCGTGCCAAATAATCTGTTTGAACAAAGTCTCTCATTGCTGTACATATTGGATTCATGCCACTGCTGACAGTGACATATGAGGCCTGGTTGTTTTGTTCATGGGGGAGGGATAGACGGGAGGAGGGCCACGATGCTGTGTCTGTACTGTAGCTATACCACTCCCTTTATCCAGGTTTCTGTTCTCCACTGCTGGCGAACACACTTGGGGAATGTTGGAGATTCTGTCTTCAAAGGATTTTTTTTCAGCCCGTACCTCCACCTTGGTACATCAAAGTGAGTCTTATCAATTATAATTTAAGTAACACGTATTATTAAGTGTTAACCTGTGCAGAAGGCTACATGACAAGGGTGGGACCAGCGTACAGTTGCATGTGACGGCAGGTTAAAGAAGTCTGGGTGGAAGGATGCAAACCCCTCAACTTCATTATCGTGTCAAATTGTTTTTGACTGGCTTTGATTTCATTTTTATCCTCCCGTGCTGCTCGGCGGAAGTGAGGCGAGGCCATTATCATTCGATGGAAATGGAAATCAGGTCTTTGCCGCCGGAATAATTACACCGGATGCAGTTTGAGCGAGACGCAAAAAAGGAAAACACTTCATCAATTTACTGCAAGTGGGTTTCAAGGACACATCCAATAATATTTCAGCGGCACATTAAGGATGCTATGGCTGAACGAATGCATAAAAACTGTACATTGCGTGTGTGTGTGTGTGTGTGTGTGTGTGCGTGTGTGTGTGTGTGTTTACATTTTGGGAAATAGCTGACATTTTGTTTAGTGAAGGCATATTTACTTTTTTTAAGAGTCGGATAAAAAAAAAATCAATATCCCATTAATCCCATTTCTCCGGATAAGAAGCTGGAGTCTGGACATGGTTACCAAAGCTTAGCATAGAGACTGGAAGCAGGAGAAGACAGCTGAGTCCAAATTACATTTAAAAACTTCCTGATTATGTTCTCTTTTGATCTCTGTACCAGCATAGTGGTACAAACCATCATATTCACAGTCTTGTGCCACTTTTCACTATTTACTAATAAATCATCCCATGGAAAACCTCAGATCCCAGGCTGGGAACCAACAAACCAACCATATAAAACTACTTTCACCTGCGTCAACAGTAAAATGCTATTTATGCATCAGTATATGGTAATATGTAATCCAATATGATTTTTTTTAACATTTAAATAACTTATAACTGAGTTTATATATTGTGGCACTGATACTTTTTGAGTAAATGATCTGAGTACTTCTTCATTTCTTTACATCTACAGTTTGAATGCAAATTTTTAAAATTTTTAAATTGAAAAAAAAAATTGTTCACTCATATATCAACATATTTTATATTTGACAGCCAGGCAGGCATGCAGTCTTTGAGCCTAGCTAGTAGCAACACTAATCAAATCGTTTAGCAAAACAAACTGTTAGCATCATAACTGCATCCGTGCGTCCTGCTAAACTACAACTACATCGTGTGAGCCTATATACAATGTAAGACACGTATGCATTACAGCAATAAACATGCAGTGCTGTCAGTAATCCTCCACACTGAGTTGGGCCTGATATTCCCTAACTCGCCATCGACAGTATCAGGGGACACCAGAGGCTGCGTGGTGAAATAACAAATATCCTCATTTGTAAAATATGTGTTTATTCTCTGAATCAAGCCACTTCCTCTCGCCACTAACCCACTTCCTTAAATAGAGCTGCTCCATTCACTCTCGCAAGTGCTCCAAAGAGAAAAAGCGCTTCTGGCTGCCCGCGTCCTACATAATGTAATTATGTAAACCAAACCAAGACAAAGAACCCAAGCACCACACTAGCTACCATGCAATCAATGGCAGATAATCACTGAGAGAGAGCTTTAAATTTGTGGAAATGAACTGAAGCGTTTTGCAGGAACGGCTGAACGTGGTTGCGCTATTGCTATTCCCAGGCTGCATGTTGGTGTGGTGGTTTAGGACTCGTGCGTGACGGCCTGGTTGGAATTTCTGATGTCTTTCTGTGGGGAGTTTGCATGTTCTTGCCGTCTCTGCGTGAGAGAGACACGCATATTGGGGTTAGGTTAACTGGAGATTCTGGGCCGATCGTTAAGTTTGAATGTGATTGTTTGTCACGGGGAAACACGTGTAATGTCTGAGTCCGTGTCACGATTGTTTTTTATTGGTTTTATTAAAGGATCACGTGAGAAAAACTATTGTTTTCTCAGGGTCACAGTGGCAACGGCTGTTATGCTTCTGTAAGGAAAAAAAAACCAATAAATAAATAAATAAATTGTGTCTTCATTAAATGCTCATTGAAAGCCTTGGAGCGGTGCCATGGCACTGTCACTCATGGACATGCACTGATGTTCTGTATGCTGCAGGAACGAGCATCATGGTTGTCACATGCTGCACATGACTGTGTAGAAAAGAGGAAACATCTAAATTAAGGGGGGCTTAACAGCTTATAGGTCTGAACAGCAAAGAGATAATAGTGGTTTTGGGGTGGTGGGAAAGATGTGCGCGTGTCAGCGATATTGCAGCATGTGTGTAACACAGCTCATTGGTCACGCCATTAAAAGACACAGTCTTTCACATTTGCGATGCCTCCGTTGGTTATATCGACTCGCTTGGGGAATATTATTGCCATTACCGAGTGTTTCAATCTGCAAGCCGGTACAGCTACGCTGTGCCTCCTCTCCTTTTTAAGAAGTGCTAGTTTGCACAGTCACGCACATGCACGCGTGTTAAGAGCCGCAACAACCGGCTTTTGCCTATTGGTGCCGTAAAGACTGGCAGATCAATTAAGAGACGCACATAAAATCATTTTCTCACTATTGAGCCATCCTGTTCACACATTTCATGTTCACACAGCAGAATGTGGCTTAATTCCTTAGGGTTGTGTTGTGTTTTTGTATTTGTTTACATGTCTATGCTCTTATATCTGAGTAAGAGGCTCCAAGTGATAACATTGCTATGTTCTGTATGCTATTATGCGCGCATCCTTTAAAGTCAAGGGCAATAGTTTAATGATGTTTACATCACAAAAGCATTCCACACATTGCCTCAAATGTCCACTGTATTCAGCCTAGATATGGTGGGGCAATACCGAATGGTTCAATGCCATAATGAAGAAGACATTAAAGCGCCCACATGTCAAAATTTCTGACTTTGCAGAATAAAAAGACATTTTAATATAATAATTTTATTGATCTACGAACAAGCGTCAAAGGAATTTTAATCCTTTTGGGAGATGTTGACGCATACTATTTGAATTAACAAACTGATCTGGTGTTCTTTGACAGCTGTTTTCCAGCTGCTGAGAATCAGTCAGTTAATCATGGTTGTAGATTCTATAAAACAAGAAGTGTATATATAATATATATATTTCCAGAACTAACAGTTCTTAAATCAATCTTTGGTTTCGACTGAATGCGACATTAGCAGTACCCTTCAGACTGGAGAGGGCATCTCGCAACGGAAACTCAGCCACCACACTGGCAGGGAACAATGTGGCATTTCAGGCTGATTATCAGGCTAATAAAGATGCGATTATCACTGCGGGTGCTTGTACATGAGAATTGCGTGGTGTCTGAAGCCTGTCTGAAGTTTGCTGTCAGGATTCAACCCAGAGTCGATTCCCAACTCAAAATCAGTTTAGCAAAAGCCACGTGAGCACTATTTTCTAGTCTGTTTCTCCTTTGTGCCAGGACATGCACTTGCTGTGTAAATAAAGTTAAGTCAAGTAGTTGACATAATATGAAGTGACTGGCCTTACATGCATGTACCACAGGCCCCATGCCTATGGTACACCCACTAATGTTGGCAGAAAAGATGTTTGTCAGGTCAGTGTGGGTGTTCTACTATTTGATTGACATCTTCCATCACCCACACACACACACACGGATGCATTATTAACAGAGGAGGTTTGCGCAATGCACAACAAAAGTGAGAAGCAGTTAACGTGGTGGATTGCAGTTATTACCTGTACGAGTGTAGAGTGTGTACCGCTTTCCAGATACTGCATTTGTCAGCAGACCACTGCACATTCTTTTTTCACCAACACGCCTTCTCCGTCGACTTTAATGTTAGGGAGCAGATTGTGTTGGGGACCCAGATGTTTGAGTGGCAGGTCTTTTAGCCTGCTGCAGTTGGACATGCCGTTTGAAGGCCGGCTTCTTTGTTTCAGCCCAAGTTTTGCACAGATTTTGATTTGATGAAACCAAATGGAGACTTCCTTCTTCCTTCTTCACGCTTTTTAGGTCTTAAAGGCAGATTAATTTGCATTTCCTCCAAAGCAAAGAAATACAGTAATGACAGCGATCTACTTCATTCTCATTCACTCTGTGTCTGTTTCTTTACATTTTGGTTCAACTTTGATGATTAGCTCATATCGAGGACTTTGTTTATGGCATGCGCAACGAATATCCTTTAATCCGCTTTACATTCCTGCACTAGTCCCTTATCGGTGCAAGAGGGCAATGTATATGGGTATGCAAATGGGTCAGCAGCAGCTTGGCTGCTTCAAGGAGGACAGAAATAGGACATCAGCAATACGTCTAGGAGATGTCACAAGACGTACGGGCCAAACAAGCTTAATTCACAAATATGTTTGTTCACTGAACGCTCTCAAGAGTCCTAATTATGTCGTCCGGTCAGACAGTCGGCTGTGTTTCCTCAGCAGAACTGGTGTCCCGACGTTGCCTTGGACGACATGACCGGAGGCCATGTTGTAGAGTGGCAGCTCTCCCAGCTCAGAGAAACCGGGGGGCGGCAAAAGACACGGCAATTAATATTTGAACAAACCAACCTCTGTGACCTCTGAGATCGACTGACAAAACTGCTGGCTGTTACGGCATTCATCTCCGAAACTGCCATGTGGGCAGGGATTACGACTTTTCAGAAAGGGATTTCACACACACACACGCACTGCCAATGTTAGCACTCTGCAAAAAAAAAAGGTTAAAAAACAATTAACACTGCAGAAAATTAATATGAATACAAATAAGGCTGACAGAGCTTTTTTTCTAGCTTTGGTTTATCTTTGGATCAGGAAGTTTATCTAATTCAGAACACAGAGGTGACACCCTGACTTTCGGTGAACACAATTGTGTTTAAAATAATTGTTGTTTATAAAGGAAAAGTGGTTTAACTTTAAATATTGACTTAAAACCTGAGCAAAAATACTGAGCATACACTATCAGCTGAGGGAAACTGCCTTATACTTATTTAAAAGTATAAGACAGTATACTTTTAAATTCTTTCAAACTAGCAAATATTTGCATTCTTTTGAAGAAAAACTTCTGCCCTTCTTTATGTGTATTCACAGAAGAACGATAATGAGTGAATTGGATATGGCAAAAGTTGGATGGTTGCATTATGAGCATCTCGAGGGATTTTAGCTGCGCTAGCATTGAGGCTCACTGGGGATGGCAGTGCTATTCTTTTTTCTGTGGGTCTCTCCACCCGCTAGATCCCTGGTAGAGATTACTCAAAAACAAAACTGCTGAATGGCCGTGAAGACTTGTCGAGGCGGTGGTGGTCACGAGAGGATGAATCCTACTCGCCGAAGTGGTCCCCTGGCTCATCCCTTGCCAACACCATAATGATGATGTTTTTGTTTTTCATGAAATATCTCAATAGTTGGATGGACTGCAGTGTGAGTTGGCGAAGACATCCGCGGTACTCAGGGGATGAAATTTAAAGACTTTTTGCGATGATTCATTTAGTTCTACGATGAGATAAAAGTCAAGAGCGTGATGAGATTGGGGTAAAGACACGGTCGAACTTCCACTGCTGTGAAGGAGTACACTATACATATTGTCTGAAAGACACCTCTTTGGCAAGACATCCAAATTCCTCCAGAGCTCTCCTGCTCCTTATTATAAAGTGTTGACTTTCCCATCTTTAATTCTGATAAGAGTGATGCTCAGTGTGTTTTGTATGCCACAGTGTAAGAGAGAACCGCACAGCAGACCGGGTATATGATCACCTCCTCTGGTCTGAGGAATGATCAAGAAAACAAGCAATTTAAAAGTTACTGTGTTGCTCTCCATAATAAATCCCTCACACCATACATCTATATCAGACTCACATTATATCATTATGTGCAAACAACTCTTTTTTATTTACTGTAGCATCTCTGATTCCCGGCCAAGGAAGTAAAGCTCGTTATTCCGCCATCCACGGAGTTGCATGAGACGACGTGAAGTGGATCTCCAGCTGCCTGTCAAAAAGTTTGCCGCTCATTTGAAGTTCGCCTTTGTTTTCGCCTCTTACGCTCTCGCTGTAACATTTCAGCGGCGTGTTGACAGGTTTATCTGTGCGATTGGAGGCTGATGAGGTGCACCTCGGCGTGTTTGGACTTCTTGATTAGTTGACACAAAATAGGGAAATTGTGACATGTTGTGAAAAGGCGTCATGCTGTCACGGAAACTCGCACCTGCTGAATGAATCACTCCATTTCTCCCTCATTCCATCATTTCATCGCGACTTCAGCAGCCCTCGGGTTCCCATTGGAAAAATCAGAGCTATGTTTGCCACCCTTGAAATACATAAAAAAGTGGTTCATACAGCGTGTCAAAATATAAAAGGCTTTTTATATCTTCTGCTTATTGTCGATTTTGTGTATATGTCACTTTCTTTGTGGGAATCGATACATTAATTCATTCTTATCCTGCCCACTCTGCTTATACAAAGTCCTCTGTGTCAATTCGTTTCATTAGCAGCCGTGACATAAGGCTGAATTCAGACCTAGACCCTCGGAGGTTTACTGCGTGACAATTAATATGTGGCAATTTGATAAATCGCTCTATGAACATTAATTTTTGCCTTTGGAAACAGTTACATCGCGAAAAAAAAATAAACAAGTCGTGAAACACAACTACATCTAGAGTCTTACTCAGCAGTAAGAGTTGTTGTGCAAGTATTCAATAACTTTTTTTTTGTAAAGCTAGTTTCAAAACCAGTATTTTCAGCTGCTTTTTGCCCACATATGATGTATGCATATCCTGACTAGTTATGGCAAGGCGTGACGCATGACTCCATAAACTATATCAAAAGCTTTGCTAAAAGCAGCTGTCCAGCGGAATAGCTGTTGGTTGACTACCCTCGGTGTGACTAACGCTCTCATCACTCCAACCCAATGAAATGTCAGTGATCAGTCACTTCGCTTTGTCCTCAGTAAAAACTGTTGTCTGAATGATTTAGTGGAAAATTGTGTCACATGCAACGGCTCTGCTTTCCGATGACTCACTCCAATCACAGATCTGCATGTAGGAGTTCTAAAGAGCACCTGAGAGCAGAACCGGTCTTTGTTTATGTTTAAAAAAACAGATACTTTACAGCTCATACACTGCACTATATATATGTGTGTGTGTATATATACTGGTGTGTGTGTGTGTGTGTGTGTGTGTAGCGGAATTGCTGTTTCCACGCTCTTGTTCTCTCTATCTATGTAGGGCAGCCCATGGATCAGCTGACATCCCCATCCTCCCACATGCTCCCACAATCTTGTTAGAGCATGCAGTTAATCTGAAGAGGGAAAGGACTCTCTTTACAAAAGCAAGCCGCTATTTCATCACCCCTTTGCATTGCCCACATCACATTGTCACAGGGATACCGGATTCTCCCGGAACTCAGGTGCAAAGATGAAGCTTCGCTCTCATATTGGCTCTGTGTGATGTCATTTCCCTGGGAGGGGTGACTTGGTATACTGAGGCGTTATGTAGCCCTCTAGGTGCAGTGATGCTCCTACACTGCTGGAACAGTAAATTTATCCCAGTGGTGACTCCATTAGTTTTTCAATCTCATTGCTCTAGTGTACAACGTACGACTGTGCGATGACAATAAAGATTCTTAATCTTAATCTTTTTTTTCTCTCTTAAAAGTCAGCTGTACTCAATGCTCTAGACCAGAAGTGTGGTGGTGCTCAATCGTCACTACGGGGCACGCAAGATGAACATGGCAATGGCCTTTCAACTTTGTTGACGCAAGCTTTGATTAAGAAATAAATGCAGGCTACTCAAAATGCAACTCGTTGTTGCATCCAGAAATGGAATGCATTGGTCTTTTTTACATGTCGGGTATTGAGGGTACCTGAACAAAGTCGGAATGTAGTGGTACGCAGGGGAAAAAAAGTTTGGGAACCATTGATCTAGACCTTAGCACGCCTGCAAAGATGATGCAGTGGAAATAATCTTCTCCACTGGATTTTTATGTCTCCATCTTTCTGTAACAATGCCTGTTAAAAAGAAAAACAGCCCCCTTGCTTGTTTTCGGAGCTCCCATCATCCCGGTCTTTAAGGCCGGGCAAAAGTGCAGCAATCTGATGGACACAGATACGGAGTGGAGCTAGAAATGCCTCTGATTGAATTGCCACTCACTGCTGTGGCTGCTCTTCATTCACAGTCTGCCCAAGCACAGTGTGAGAGACGCGGAACAAGAGGGTCATCCATAAATGCAGGAGGGCTCCATCCTGGACCTTGTTTGACAGGAGCAGTATTGTCTGGAACGAGGCGAGGGAGGCACCGCGCTGCAGCTGTTTGTTGCCGACGTGAAGTGGTTCGACAACGTTTGAGACCCCCGAACCGCCCGCTCAGACATTTCTCTGTCTTTACGGGGCTCTCAAAGAGCATCTCGCTTTTAGCGGCTGCAGGGGAACATCTCAAAAGCACTTTAGCCTCTCTCACAAGAGCGAGACAGAGAAACCAGGAGCAGATCACGCTGAACCTGAACAACTCCCACATAATCACGAGTGTGCTTTTTTAGACATGATAAAAGGAAAAAAATGCACTGAGCTCTCAAACAGGCTTACGGGCTGATTGTGCTCAAGAGGAAAATGAGCCTTGACGAATGATCCAAACCTCTTGGCTCTCCTCCTACTTGTTATACTTTATAAGGTGTCTTTGCAGTGACTGCATCAGACATTATTGCATAGTCCCTGCCTGAAGGTGACTAAATATTTCAAATTGGTCCATCACAGTACTTCCTGTATCCTCACTGTGTCATCACGTCCAGCTAAAAAGATCCAGAGTGGAGTTTTTCATACAGAAAAAGCTGTGTTACTAACTGTGTTGGCCGCTCACTATTTTTTTTTTCTGTTTATCTGTGTAAACATCTGTGTGTTTATTTGGCATGCATGTTTCAGTCAAGAATACTGTATGTTCCTGCATGTGGGGCTATGGTTGACTTGTCAACACTGCCATCTCATGGTGATCAGAGGAAGGAAAATCAATTCATGCAATGCATGCTTTTCTGAAGTTTCGTCATTAGGAAAGGTTTATTAATTAAACCCTGATTCATTTCACATAATTCCATCATTATCATCATCATCATCATGTTATCAGAAATATATGCACAGCAGAATGAAATCACATGGTGGCTTGCAGTTGCTCACTATAACAAATGTTGTTGTTATATAAAAAATAATTGTTGAACTGCTATTGTAAATTGGTTTCAAATACCTGGTTTACTTTATATATTTATATAAAATGTAAACTTATGTTAAACTTGTTGAACTGTTTTTTTCCCCCCTGTGGTGAAACGACCTCTGACAGAACGTTGTATCAAAGGGAGTTGCATAAATTCATCTCTGATCTCAAAGGGACTTCGTCTCTTCTTCTGTGGTCTATTTCCAGTCACTGACCCTCCAGAGAGCGGAGACTGTGTGTCTGTGAATGAGGCTTAGATGTAAGAGATGGCATCCAGGTTTGACTTTTCCCTTGGTATGTGGGAAAAAAAACCCCATCCCGTCACACCATCTCCCACAGGGACAAAGTCATGCCTTTTGGCATTTTGAGCCTTTCCATACCTGAGCACCTTTCTGATCTTCCTCCTTCTCTGTGTCTGTGTGACAGCTCTGCTCCCCACGTTGCTCCACCCTCCTTGCGTCTGCCTCTTCCTCCCGCTCGTCCATCTCCTCCACCTTCTGGCTTTGACAGCATTCCTCAAAACCCCAGTCCACTACTGGCCTGTCACACTGAACCACGAAGATCCGGTAAAGCTCCAGCAGGACGATGAGAATGTTCTTGCAGGTGAAGAAGATCATGAGCTGGTTGAGCACCTGCTCTTGAACCATGAGATAGAGCCTGTAAAGCAGGAATGGGCCGTCTTGGAGTCCCACTGTGAGCAGCAAGCTCCACACTTCACTCGAGCAGCAGGATGAGGATGAAGTTCCAACACAGCAGTAAAGACCTCCCATGCTGCCCTTAGGAGTTTCACCCTTTGGGTGTTGTGTCTGAGTGAGTACCAATGGAAACTGCATGAGCGCCCATGAGAAGAGGGCTAGGCCGACGATGATGACCGCCTTGTTGGTTTTGACCTCAGGTTCCTTGAAGGTGTCAAAAATGTCCAGGATATCAGCCCCGAGTCCAACGTAGACCATGAGGAGCTGCGATAACTGGTCCCGGGACATGTCACCTTTGGGCATGAGCCAACGACCCAGAACCAAAACGATAAGCATCGTTTGCTCCAGGCCTGCCACCCAGTTCTCTGGCTCCAGTTCCACAATGCCCTGTGTCAAAGAAACAGCAACATTACAAGAAGAAAATGTCCTCTCAGGTGTCAGTGCGGTTCCTCATGGCCTGAGGAACATGGGGTCACAGTTCATTGACTTTATCTTGACGGTGCCCCGTAACATTTCACATCATTCCCACTGCATCTTCAAAAAGCTGCAACCCAACTACAGCAAAGCCAAAGGGCAAAACAAAAAAAAAGCAAAAAAACTCCCAAATCCTGCATGAAAGAAAATACATGAAAGCAAAAAGGGAGGTTTTTTAGCAAGAGCCTACTTGGACCTCTTCTCAGTGCATCCATTACAAGTATCCTGCAACTAATACCACCCCCTACCCCCCACCCCCATGCTAGATTCGGATCGAATCTGATACCAGACATTCCCCTTATCGTGGCTGTGCGGAGGATGAGGCGGGGAGGGCAGTTCGGCGGCGGGATGCTTACCGCTGTGATCGGGATGTGGGCCAGCAAGTGAAGCTCGGGGCCTGAGGAATTGTTGACATGCAGTTTGGACTGCAGCAGGCTCAGCTCCAGAAACCAAATGGACGGGATGACAGTACTGAGGTAGAGGAAAACCATGGGGGAGAACCTAAAAGAAGGCCACCAAAGGAGAGGGATGAAGAGGAGGTGGGGGTTTGGGTTATTTTTAGTGACACCTTCTTTTTTTTGTTTGTTTATTTATGTTTTTTTCACTAACAAAGAAAGATCCTACCCCCGCAAACCTTTATTTTCCCCCTTCCAAAACAGTCGTTGAATTTCAGGCAGGCAATTACTCTCATCATATATGCAAATCCCACTTGACAGTGCAAAGCCTCCTCCATGAGGAAAGAACTTCAAAGTCAGACTCGGCGAGAAGGAGCGAGGCCTGAAGAAAGCTGGTGTTGGAGGGCTGTTCACTGAGCGCCAGCGTTTGCATGAGATCCCGGCTGGTGTTGAATGAGGCGCGACACTAAAGTGCTTAGGTCTTTTTCTTGAGGCTCGCCTTATAAAGGCCGACATCATTTTGTGTGCAGTCAAATGAAATAAATAAAGGAAGAAAAAAGAAAGGGAAAAAAAAGCTCAATGGTCAGAAATGGCTCTTTCCAGCAGGGGACATTTTCCCCATAAGTGGATAAGAGAGGCAGTGACAGAGACGTGATAGCAGAGTCAGAGCGTCGGCTCAGTGGAGGACAGAGCAATAACACAGCAGAGGGATAGATTTGTTTTTGATAGACAGTAGAACAGACCGCGCTGGAGCAGGGAATAACTCGGAATTCAGTGGCAGGGAATATTACAGAGCTTATTCAGGCTGACCTCACTGCCACGGGCAGCGCACCTCCAAATGCAGGTGTTATTTATGCCCAGTTTTATCAAGCGTGACGACAGCACCTTCAGCCTTCATATCACCTCTTTGGGTCAGAATTTCACTTATTCGACATGTGAGAGCAGCAAAAAGCGCCATCTGTTGTCATTGTTTACGTTTGTATAGGCGCAAACAAATGTTTGTACAACAAAACTGTTCCAGGTCAAATTTGATTTTAGAGCCATAGGTATGGAATCACAGCTGTGGCTCTAAATCAAATTTTTGGCAAATGATGGTTTTAGTTTTAGGGAAACTGTGAAACTGTTGTGTATATTTTTTTATGGGACTACCTTTTCAAGATGTCATTGTTTTGATATTCAAAAATGAGACAGGTGCCAGCAATACATGAATAGAATAGAATAGAATAGAATAGAATAGAATAGAATAGAATAGAATAGAATAGAATAGGCCACTAGTTGTCGTCACGTGTCTGTGTTGTTTTGTGGCTTCCTGTTTTATTTTGAAAGTCTCCTCTTGTTTCAGGTGTCTCCTCCTGGTCTGATTGTCGTCCCCGCCCTGATTGTTTCCACCTGTTCCCCATTACCTTGTGTGTGTGTGTGTGTGTGTGTGTGTGTGCGTGTGTGTGTGTGTGTGTGTGTGTGTGTGTGTACAGGGGGTCCTCGTGTTACGACGGTCTCGAGATACAACGTTTTCGTGGTTACGACACATCTCCCATGAACTTCCTTGTTTCGGCTTAAGCGCCTTGCCCCGTAAATACGTACAGACTTCGCACGGGAACTAGTTGGTGCCGGCTCTCCAACACCTCCACAGCTAGGCTACTCTGCGTTGTGTTTACTTATGTGAAATGGACGACTGGTGGACTGGCGGCAGCCGGTATGGAGATGCACACGGACACAGATGGGTTCGGGATCGTGGCAATACCGTAGGTTTATTCACAACACAGGGTCTACACGGTTGATATCAGAAATCTAAAGGAAATGCTCATTACTCTTGCAATATCAACCCCTACGGTGTGTCAAGAGGGACAAAAGGCAATTCACCACAGTAAACTCTTATTTTAGCGTGGTATTATAGCAACATCTAGTGGCACAACTTAGTATCTACCTTACAAATGAATGTATGTTCCGACTTATGTCGAAATTTGGTTACGACACATTCTCAGGAACGGATCTCCGTCGTAGCTCGCGGACCCCCTGTATATATATATATGTACGGAACGTATCAGGTCGTATGAGGTTGTATCAGGTCATGATTAGTAGATGCTTTGTCCAAGTTTTGTCTTGTGATTTTTGTGTTACTATTGTTCTTCCCTCGCAAGAGTGGGGTTTTTTTTTGTTTCTTTTCTTCGCAGTCCTTTTTCTTGTACAAGTGTTTTTTTTTTTTTGACTTTGTGAATAAGGACTGTTGAACTTCTTTCCCCAGCAGTTGTGCAATTTGGGTCCAATTTTTGTTCAGACGTGAAAATGATTATGTACATTTCTGATTCTGATTAAACATAAGACATGACTCATAACGCTTAGACCCAATCATTCAGTAACATTACCAGGTAGAAGTAAACACTCGTGGGATTAATTGGGACGACATTAAAAAGATAAATAATTTAACATTGTGTGTAATCTCATAATTAACAATGATAATAAACAATTTAACTCGACACTGTGTTTTGTGTTGGATATTGAAGCAGAGAAATGCATTACCATTTCCACTCGGCATGACGGGTGCACTTCAGAGTCACAGCCATCTCCACACCCAGCAGAGCCACACCTGTCAGCAGCAGCCAATACAGGGGCTCCCCTTTAACGGCCACGACACGCCACACTGTCACCACCCCGTGAACCGCAAACAGGAAGCGACTCACCAAAGCCAACAGGATGTTCAAGAGGCGACACATCGCGCGCAACGGAAAACCTGTGCAGAAGATAGTTTTATCTTATATCATTCGGTTTTACAACACCCATAGTAACGTAATGTAGATGTGATGTTAATGATGTTAATGTAAAATATAGTTTTTATAAGACAATATAAAAAGGTGCGGGTAGATTTGGTACCCACTGATTCGCAGTATCAGGTACCATATTTATTTATTTACATTTTAACAAAGCGATTGCAAGGGGATTCTCATGCATTATGCGAATGGCTTGAGAAAAGCTGTCAATAAATATAAAATATTTAACTACTTCAAAGATGATAAAATTGCTGAGACAGAAAATAGAGACAGAAAGTAAGCACATTTTTACATTTTAAAGTTTTGTGATTAAAGTCATTAAGGTCACAACAAATCAAGTGGTTTACGATGTTTTGAACCCAATCATTCCATTGTATTACAGTAATAAACATAATGTCTAGCAGCACAAATGAACAACTGTCAGAGGACACCTCAACTCGATTGCATTGTGCACAACATTTCCCAAAAGTCAAGCCAGCCATGAAAAATCAGTAAACTCTTACTGATTGTAAACTGTCGGCATCATTTCACATCAGAGCCTCGGCTTCAGCTTTGTTATATCACTAACTATGGCACAGTGTCAGTGTGAAAACAGGATTTGTGTGCATTTGATCTCAGCATCACTATGGGTTATTTAGATGCTATGAAATGACAGGGCACTGACAGAGCACTTGTCACATGTCCAAAATGTCAAGCGTTTTTCTTTTTTTTTTTCATTTTGTTGCAAAGGTTAATCTGTGGCTACGAAAGGTCATTAAACCCTGAATTAAAAGTTGTAACGATGATCCATCAAGTTCAGATGCCTCAACAGAGGACAGACCCAAGCCGGGGGGCGGGGGGTTTCGACAGTCTGACAAAACCAATTTGATTATTAAAGGCTCATAGCTGAGCTACCAATCATTATCGTTGAATGATTTATTCACCATAGAAAAATTAGATTTGACCTGTCGAAAGTGCGCCCCCTTAAGTGGCGCTAAATATATTTCTGACCGACAGTCTCTGTCTTTACCCTGCTGACACATCTTAACACAAATTCAGCTCACGTCTCGCTGGAACCGTTATCCTCTGTGTTGAAAAACAGTGTGAGCGAGTGCTCTGTGTGTGTGTGTGTGTGTGTGTGTGTGCGTGTGTGTGTGTGTGTGTGTGTGTGCGTGTGTGTGTGTGTGTGTGTGCAGGTATCATGAATACCAATGTGCCTGCAACAGAACCCATGCAATATGTATGACTGCATGCAGTACAGACCTACAGTGTAAGATGCGGACTCCTCCTGATCGCTTCCTCTGTGTCTTTCCCAGAAGTTCTGATGCTGTGTCCCTAAAAGTGACAACGCCACAACATCCACACACACGCGCACACTAACCCGCTTTGTATCATTGTGTTTTTGCCTTTTAAATGAAGGCCACCTCCTAGACCCCACTGGATGGGCAGGCCTGTCAGATGTGTGTGTGTGTGTGTGTGTGTTTAGTGGGAGTCAATGTTGTTTAAGTCCACATAGGAGGTGTATCAGAAAGCTGCAACGCGTGCCTTAATGTGTAGCTATGTGTCTCTGTCCCTTTGGTGCCATTGCAGGAGATAACATTTCCTGCTCCCTGCACCCACATCTTCATCGCTATCCGTCATGATGTCACCTCTCCTGGCCCATAACAAAGTTATCTCCCTGGGAGAAGCCAGGCTGCCGCGCTCCCTGCTGGAGGAGCACCCAGCCCTGCCCTGCTCCACACCCATGTCTGCTCGCCCTCTGCACTTCTGGCCCTGATAACAGTCTCGCCTTCATGAGCACGGAAAAAAAAAAAGAACTAGCAGGCAGGAGTGTGAGATGCCGATGGGTCCCTGAGCAATCACTAGGTTTATGAGAATTAGAGATGTTCGATATTGTTTTGTTTTTTACTGATATCTGATATACCGATATTGTCCAACTATTAATTTCCAATACCAATATCAACTGCTACCCATATATGCAGCCCCCCCGAAAAAAAACGAAATCATTTCAGGTAAACAAACAAAAGTAAACAAAACAAAAGTTGTGTCATTAAAAACATAAAAACCGATTCCGATCATTTCCGATATTGCATTTTAATGCCAATGTCGGCCGATAATATCGGACATCTCTAATGTGAGTGACTGAGTTGCCAGGTTGGTGAAACGGTCACCAGGTCAAGCTGCATGATCTGATTTTACTTTAATTCTAACCCCAGTTTAGTTTCTATCAGCTCTGGATAAAAATGTCTTTTTTTAGGCTGCTGTTGCTTCCAGTTGTTGCGAGTCTCTAACGCGCCGCTGTAGTGTGGCACCTCAGTGTCTGAGAGGTGTTCGGCGAGACCAGTGGGATCCAAAACATTAAAGTTAAATGGTCTGTGCTTATATGGCGCATTTCTAGTCGTGAAAGACCACTCAGAGCTCTTCACACAACGGTTGTGCCGCCCCCACCATTTTCACACACACACACACACACACGCTACACACTGCTTTCTTGGGATTAAGTGTCTCGCCCAAGGACACATCTGTAAATGAAATGGACAACCCACTCTGCCCCCTGAGCTACAGCCTCCCAACCCTCCACCCGTCCATCCCACTGTGGGCTAGAAAATCAAAACAATCAGCTGACGCTATGGAGCTATAAGGTAATACAGCAGGGTTCTGTGGTAGAGCTTAATGGACTTATCTCTATTTAAGAATCATTTTATTGATTGTTATTATAAACATTGTGGTGATAGGAAGTTTCAGACTGAATATTCCTTCACAGACTTGGCATTAGCATTACTGTTTGGGGCAACTGGACTTAACACAGTCTCTGGCTTCAGTCACACACCATTGACACATATTAACATATAATCAATTCTGGCATACAAAGGAAATATCACAATCTAACTGGCAGATTGCTGTGAAATTCATCCTCTTGTTCTTCAGATGACATTTTCGACACCTGCCCTACTGGTACCTCTCTCAGAATAGCACATGAAATTAATTTCGAACAGTCCTCGGTTACATTTCTGAAAGCTGTGAGTCAGTGAGGTAATGTTCTCATCAAATAAGAAAAAAAAAGAATATTATTTGAGTGAGAATCAGTGGCGCTCTCATTCCTCAGTCTCATAAGATCAATTTTCCTGTTTAGATGAGACAAGTCTAAAATTATTTTATTTTTTTTTAAAGGGAATCCTTGGATTCTGTCATCTGAACATGCAGGTCAGTTAGTAATCCCTCAAATGAAAACTTTTTTATGATCCGTTTATATTAAAATAACATTCACTGCAGCTTTTTTTTGGAAATATTTGCTACAAAGGAGTCAACATTTTATTTTTTTTTATTTTTTTTACTATTAATTACACCCAACAACTCTTTTGATTTGAGGTTCAAATGATCACTTGGAGCCAGGAAAGAGACGGGCGCACACGCAGGTGATGAAGGAAGTCCTTTAATGGCGAGGAAACAGGCAGAACTGGCATAAGGAGATAAGACACTCCAGACGGTGCCCAAAACAAAAGATGAATTGAAAAAATAATGGGTGGAGGGCCGAAAGAGAGAGACAGGCGGTGATGATGTGGGGGTGGTAAGGGGAGGTGCATGTGGGGGGGGGGGGGGGGGGGGGGGGGGGGGGTGAGTGAGTTATCAGCCATGCAGAATAGTAATACACCTCATCTTGTTATTCTCTTGTTTGGGCGGCTCTTTTGCTTTCGGAGATAAAAGGGGTTCACTCCAGGTTGTGGCTTTGAGTTGTATGCGTTTGAAGAGTGTGAGCCTGTCGTTAGTGCAGCAGCCAATTACCCAGGATGAGTTGCTGCAGAGTTAATTCATAGAAATCAATAGGAAACATTGGATTATTAGTTCAACTCTAGTTACTGGGTATGTGAGTCTCCCTTTACACCCCTTTGCCTCTACTAAACATATTCCTGGATTTGTATTTAAAGACGTAAAGTTCGGTTAAACTTATAACTACTTTCATTAATTACCATATTTTCACATTCAAGACTCCATTTCTTCTGAAGTTTTTTTTGTTTGTTTGTTTGTTTGTTTCCACTGAGGTCTGCAGTTAATTTCAGCTGCACCAGTCTGCCCGGCGTCAAAATGGCACAGCTCCAGCAGTTTTTTATATGTATATACAGTCCTGCATTGAAGCCAGTCACACAGGCCTGTCGCCCGCTCCTCACATGGTGTACGCCACCCAGTAGATCACGTTTACCACGGCGAAAGTGAAAGGGAACACGGCCCTGGCGTAGATGTCGATGGTGTCGGCATCGATGGGCTTGCAGATGCACTTGGAGCAGCATTTCTTCCCCTCGTCGCTCTCCTCCGCCTGCTTGGACCTTCTTCGCCGCAGCTCAACCTCCTCAGTGGTGCCCTCCCCGGGGATTTCAGTGCTGGGGCACTGAGTCCGGCCGTGACGGCTGGAGATCATCACGCCCTGGTTCATTCCAGTGACCGACAGGGAAAACAGGACCATGGCCTGTTTGCCGTTCTTCACAATTGACTGTTGGGTAGAAAGAGAAGAGCGCATAGTCCTCAGACATATAATGTCTACATAATGTATGTAGGTATGTTTTCCCCACACATTGTAAAACATAGTCTAATCAGCTTAAATGATCATTTTTGTTGAATACTTCCTCAAGATCTTTTTGCCAAAAGAAATCAGGACAAGTCTTATTCTGAAGTTACCTTCAGTCAGTTGTTTATCAAAAGCAAGGAAATGGATATCATGATGTTAATGACAATTATTCCCAGTAGGTATATACTGTATTCCATTTTCTCTTCATGCCTTATAGAAATGTATCATTCTGTTGAAGGTCAATAGGATGGATGCTTGTCAACGCTGACGCCTGATGTGCAGACCAGGTCTATGTTTGAAAGGCATCCTCATTACTCACAGCAACCCCACCCACCGCCCACCACCCCATCCGCCCACCCCCCTGCACCCAGACATTGTTATCTGCTGATGGGAGTACATGATGGGAATGATTTCCTCACCTCAGAGCTGAGCTTGTTTGCTTTCACCTTGGCCTTCTCTTTTAGTCGGTAGTCAGCATTGTAGTGTGCAAAGGCGTACTCGATGAGCGCCGCGAACACAAACACATAGCATATCCAGAAGTAAACGTCCAGCGCCTTGATGGCTGACGCTCTCGGCAGAGAGGAGCGTGCACTCACCATCAGTGTGGTCATGGTGAGCACAGTTGTGATCCCTGTGGAAAGATTTAAAGTCACGAAATACCGATTAGGATTCGACTGTCAGTCCAAAGTGAAATTTCTATTTTTTGTAGATCGTCAGGTTCAGCACCATCAGCACCTGTAAAGTTAATCTAATGAATATCCTCGCAAATAAAACAAACATACAAAATTATAAACCATTTGAAATTATTAACTAGATTTCATTTGTAGCCCAGTGCAAGTAAGGCTGCCAGTTAAACAAATACCTACCTAAAGATACACGAGCGGGGACTGCGGATTGGCTGATCCAAAAGGACACCCAGGACATGGCAACTAGTAGTATAGAAGGCATGTATGACTGGATAATGTAGACACCTCTATTACGTCTCAGCTCGAAGCGAAGACTGAGTCTTGGAAATTGTCCCGCTGAAAGACAAGAACAAACACCATGCAATTTTTCCATTTGCAAATTTTACTCGCTTGTGCCCCTAGTGGCAAAACTACATGACGCAAAAGATAAAGTAACGTTGCAGATAGTTTCTTCGCAGCAGCATCTCCTATCGTCTCAAAAAGCTCCTGTCTGGCTCAGAAGCAAGCCTGGTTTATTTCATTCCCTCTATGCATCAAATATAAACACAGAAAAGCCTGAAGTAAAAAGAAAAATGGAAAAACATCAAAAAGAATGTGCAAACATTTTCAATACAAGAGCCAAGTCCAAAATCTGAGAAGCACATGATGCATAAAACACTAAAGAAACCTAGACCCATTTTTTACAGATGTGCATAAAACACATATTGCAACCTCAGTTTTATATATATACACACAGTATATATATATATATTGCATCATGTGGGTCTGCAGTGATGCAGATGGGTGGTGCCTTGTTGCCTAGTCTTGCCTGCTCTGTCATATTCTGTAAGTCATATTGTGCCCTGGAATCATTTACATACATATATATAACCTTGGGAACTATACTATAGAAACTATAGAAAAACAGCAACACAAAATGAATGCTCACCAGATTTAAAGTTCATCGTCTCCGTGACAAACCGATAGTCTGTGATTGTGAACTGGGAGAGCTCCAGTTTGTCCAGTCCGTGGATGTGTCTCTGACTCTCGGACCAGTGATACACAATGTCCTCTGAGGAGTAACCATCTATAGAAAAATAACATAAAAAAACAGATATTTCATCAGTCCAATCTACAAAGATATGTTCTGGGCTTGCAATCTATGTACAATGTTTATCTTTGCAGTGAAAAGTAAGAGTTTGTAGACTGTTATCATTATATGAATGTCAGTATGTTCTGACATTTCCACAATAAATCAATACAACTTTTTTCTCTCATGATTGTGTAGAGAAGAGTAAAAGTTAAATCCAATACTTACAACTTTCCAGTTCCAGCATACACTCTTGTTCATCCATGGGATACTTGGTCAGGTCCATGTCACACGCCACCGTCGAAGTGATCCTGTGTACAAAACACTCCATTATCAAACCCTTATTTAAAACTGGGAATTCGTCCCTCAGCCAATGCTTTTTTATCAAACGACCACTAACCATGAACACAGTTTCTAAATAGTAATCACTTTTCCTTTGTGTGATTCGACCGTATTGGATTTGGCATTTGTAGCAGCTAAAAGCTCCACCTTGTGCATCAATCACTGTCTGCAAATGTTCAGTGTGAGGTGGGGAGCACACTTTGGGTTTTATCGCAACTTTTCTGCTAAAAACCGCCTGCAAAGTTTTACAACCGCTCTAATGAGAGCAGTAAGACTGGAGCAAAACATAAAAATTTAATTGCCTACCAACAAACCTTAACCACAGAGGCAGCAGATTGTTTTTGCTTTTCATCAAACTTTGTGGTTTCCTTGAGTAACTCCCACTTGGCTCTTTTAATAAAATTCACTTCAAATAACTCCCCTTGGCAGTCATAGTCATAGTCACCAGCAAAACCAGGTCATATTACAGATTATGGTGTGGGGCATGAAAGGTTGTTTTTGTGTTTGTGATTACAGGAATCATAAGTTAAAAAAACAAAAAAACAGCTGAAAATAGCAAAAAAAAAAGTTCTCCTATAGAAGAATTAGGTAGCCATCCTGCAGCAAGATACCGTCGAGGTTAATTGTCTGGCTGGTTGGTTTGTTTAATTCTCTAACTGACTCGTGAGGACAATAATCTGGTTGCTCACCGGCTGCTGTATAGAATGACTCCGTTGGGCTGCAGACGGATCAGCTTGTTCTCCACGGTCACGTCGTGGAACCAGGCAGACTTGGCGTTGACGATGAAGGTGTCTGGAAGCCACAGCTTGTCCACGAAGCGACTGTCCAAACCCAGCGTCTTGTTGGTGTGGTTGTAGGACAGCCGGTCGTCGTGCCAGCTCTGCCGCAGGAACACAGTCATGGTGTATTCCTGCCAGGGCCATCACACACATGCACACACAAGCACGCACACACACACAAATAAAACAAGCTGAGTCATAAACATGGGAGAACAGACTTTAATTGAATATATAATAAGATCACGGAAAACAGGGTCCGCTGCAAAATACCACCTCGTTATCACTAAAAATTCATGATGGGAATTATAGGATTCACTGATTTTGAAAAAACATCAAACATCCAAGTCAGCTGAGTGCAAAACTAAATTGCTAAACTGACCAAGCTTCCAGTTATTGGTTATAAGTGAGTAAATATAAGTGTGTTTACATAAATTAAGTGATTAAGTATAAATACATTTGCAAAAATTATTTTTCCACTTATACTTAACTGGAGAAGGGAAAAAGCTGCTTTTACTGTCATTGTACTGTATATTTGTGTCAGTGTCAAATCTATTGCTGTCATTGTGAGAATGAAGCGTTCCTTGTTTTAGGTTTTGGCCTTTGACCTTTCCTTGACTATGACAGAAAAAGAAGTATTTAATATAAAAAACGTTATTATCAAAATAGTTCCGGTTCTTACTGCAGCTTGCATGTCACTCACGTTTACATCTGCACTTTCAAATCCGCAAGACGGATAAATCTGGATTATACAAATAGCAAATCTTTGATCTTTGAACAGTGACGGTATAGATACTTTACCATGTTGGCTTCAGAGATGTGGTCAATGCTGGCCACTTCAATAGCCATGGCCACGTTCACCGGGGGACCTGCAGGGAGAGAGGTAAGACACAAAGGCAAACCTGCCCCTCCCTGTCACAGACACACACACACACACACACACACACACACACACACACACTCTACTCCATCTGAATCCATCCATCCCTCCCAACCTGACTCCATCACCCATCTGTTTCCCTCCCACCCAACACTCTCCCACGTCTCCAACACTCCTACAGTGCATAGAGATTAAGCATTATCCAGTTTAACCATGCTAAGTGGCACATCACACTGAGGGCTTTCACAAACAGAGCTGGGCTTTCATGGAGTCGCACTGAGTGAGCTGCTGCCAACACTCTCACACGCACACGCACACATACACACGCATTCACAATGTAGCGTCTTCACTCAGCAGTTTGCCATATGATTAGCATGGAGTGTGCCTCTGTGATCAGATGCTCAAGGGCAGTAACTTCGGGGGGAGTTCGCTTATGCAGAACAGAAAGGCTGTTTAATCTGAACATTAAGGAATCATACATTAGCATCCCCTGCTATTCAACACATACCCATACCCATTCCCCTTAAACGATATTCTATTGGCGATATACCTGATGTGTGATGTGTGGGGTGAGCTGAGATGAGCCTCATCATTTACCTGATGCCATAATATGCATTTTGCACAATATCCTCCATTACAGGTGCACAGATTAATATTTGATTTGCCGCACATATACTTTGTTTAATCTGAAGATTTGCATTGCATAGTCTTACACTAACTTCACCAGAAGTTTATGTGGTATTAATTCTGTTTCGTAAAAGTTAACACAACATATGTGCAACGCATTGTGAAAACAGATTCACAAATGTTTTAGGCGCTATACAAATTCAGTACTATTGTACTTGCACATAATGTACTGATGTACTAAACGATTCCTGAGCCACCCTGTAGTTAAGCAGCCTGAGGCCTGGACCGTGTGGGGGATCTGTATACAACATTACTACATCTCCTCTCTTCTCCTCTCTCCCCACATCTTTGTGTCTGTCTGTCATCATTCTGCTGAAGGATCCTGATCTGACAATACAACTCAACACCAAAAAATATTATATTATATTATATTACATTATATTATATTATATTATATTATATTATATTATATTATATTATATTATATTATATTATATTATATTATATTATATTATATTATATTATATTATATTATAGCTCAGATAACACATTTTCAATATTGCCATCTCACAAATCATATTGAAAAGCAAAATAAAAATGATTCTGTGATATAAAGGAAGGTACCCCATGGTCTGCCGAAGACCTCGGGGCCCGCTCGAGGGCCTGGTGCCCACACTGTCATCTTAAGCTTGGTTGTCAGCGTTAACAAGAGCAGCACGACTTTGATACCACCAGGTGGCAGTTTTGCATTCTAAAACAAAGCCTGTAAACAGACAACGTGCACATGCACAGCAGTGAGGACCCTCGTCTATCTGATCTTCGGTTGCTTTTTGCACTGTAACACAGAATCAGACAAAGAGCACTGTCCTTCTGTGTTGAGGGGATCTGACCAAAGTGCCACTAACAAACTGAATAGAATTAAAGGTGTCGGTGACGTTAGCACACCGTTGAGAGCATTGCATTATAGCTGCATGGAAAACTGCCCTCCACGGCAACATTTACTACAATAAATACCCCCCAATAACTTCCATGTCACTAACATTTCCTGAGCGGAACTGTTTTGGTAATGGCAGAGGTATTTTTAGTCTGGCAATCACTGTCATGTCTGAAATAAATGGCAGCACAGAGCGAATTAATTAATCACGATGCGATTCCTGGATCTCTTCATTGGCAGTTTCTATATTTGGAAATAAAGAGCTCCTCCTTCAAACTTGCCTCCTGGCATGGAGAGACAGGTCTATGAGGAAGTGAGGGTCTGGCCCGGATGTATTAGACAATTTAGTGTGATGTAATATTAATTCTGTACGAACTCCCTCTCCTGTTTCTGCACTAATCAGATAAATGGGTTCACTGGGCCTCTATTGGAGTGTCACACTTTCATTCGTATTGCAGTACCTGACTTTTCCTGTTTAACGCTTCGAGGGTTTCAAAAGATCTGATCAAATACTGTTTTCTTTTTATAGTTACAGTCAACACCATCCTTTTCCTTGAATGTCTTATTGATTTGGACTCTCATTCACAGCTATTTGATTATTGTCTTAACTTAACAAAAGCATCCTCCCCTGTGCCCCGGAGACATTTTTATTCTGAACGACCCG
Source organism: Trinectes maculatus (assembly GCA_016785345.1). Classification (NCBI taxonomy): domain Eukaryota; kingdom Metazoa; phylum Chordata; class Actinopteri; order Pleuronectiformes; family Achiridae; genus Trinectes; species Trinectes maculatus. The sequence goes on from JAFBJQ010001180.1 coordinate 65,382, forward strand.
AGAAGCTTTTTATTAACTCAATAAATTTTATGTCCTTCTTTTTTTTTTTTTAATCAATACATTCTCCTTAACTTTTATTTAATGTCACAGATTATTGCTTTACTGCTCTCTACAGAGCACCTTCACTTCCCCCGACCTTATTAATTGGTGCTTGAGGAAAATGGGAAAATGTGTCTCTGTTTCTCGAATGCCTGTGTCAGCATGTTTATGACCAAAAATATATATATATATATACCAAACAGGAACAGAGTTCACAGAGTTAAAGCCACAAAGGATATATACAAGGCTGAATAGTTGATTTCTCCCTATTGGGATTCACTAAACATTTGCATCTCTATTTTGTTTCCCCCCACTGTGCACGACAAAGGCATGATGTGTGTGTTTACAGGCGTTGCTCTTCCTTTTATATTTCATTTTCATTAAATGTCCCTCCGGAGGCCTGGATCTGCACCCATCTGTTTATGAGCTAACATTAAACAGATGGGGGAGAGAAGGAGCAGAGGAAAGACAAATAGTGGCAGCCTCGCTCAGATTTATGGGCGTCTTTTTGTCATCACTATACGCGGGTTACGTTAACAAGCCTAATTCATTTTATGTGATGACACTTCTAGTTACCTGAGCATGAGCACAGTGTCAGTCCCCTGATCCCGACAATGTGATTCACTATTTCATTTACTGGCATCAGCATGAGACGAGCAAAGCAGGGCGCCGCACTATACTCTCATCGCATCACGTAAACAGAAACACGTGTGCTCTCAGTGATAATTAATGGTTGTTCTGTCATCCAATAAAAAGATTTCCAATATGGAAATAATTAAAAATGAGCAACATTAATACTACATATCTTTACTTAACTTTACTACATGTATCAGTCATATGAAAAAAAAGAATGAATTAATTGAAATTGTGCTCTTATGTTATTGTTTACTGTAATGCGTTTGTCCTAGCACACGTTTTCCATCGTACCCACATCCTTATAAGTTTCATATAATGTTCCAAAGGATACTGCAAGAAGACGATGACAAAGAAGTTATTAATATTAATACTGAAATAGACAGAAAAGAAAATTTGTGGCTTATGGAGTTCTAGATATGTTTCTTTTTTGTTGTGTTTTCTTAAAACTTTTAGTGCAATTAAAATATTTTTTTTTCCAGACAGCTCTTCATTACTTTTACCAAGTGCAATGAGTTGCCATAACAATGACAACACAGAGTTATTTGGTTTGGTTCTGTGAATGGATATTGCAGAGAGTTATTGTAATCAGTTGTCATCAGTTATATTGTAATCAATCTTTTTTCTAAACAACATAAACATTTTGCAAATGATCAGGTTGCTGCTAAACTAAGGAAATGGGACACACATCACTCCATAAAGAGTTTCAGATATGTCTTAAATAAAACTCCAGTGGGTAGTAAATTAATTCAGAGTATTTCTTAAGTTAATTTTTTGCTTCACATGCAATAAATTACAGCAAGATGTAATAATATATTCAAAATATTTTTCATGTGCTATCTTTAATCTGCCCTCTCTCCTCGGCCAAATTCCTCACCTGACTTTGTCTAAAATATTTCTAAACATCTAAACAAACCAAACAAAAGCGCCTGATTAAAACGCTATGAAAAGCTCCTCACAGACCCACTTCTTGTTTCATGGTTCAGTTGCTTTTGTTCATTGCTCAGTGAAATATTCAGCACATTTATGATGCGTATAACTGACACTGCTGTTCGAGTCCAGCTCCACACAATGTTCCTCCAGAAGCAAAAGTCATTATTCTCAAAGCGAGGAAGTTTGTTGACTTAACTGCTCGCCTGTTGTGAATTGCCATGGATCACCTCTGTTACCTTGATTCGTGTGTGATTTATTTGTAAACGCGAAAAGCAGTGTTTTTAACTGTGCAAGGACATATCACACTGGGAGATCATCCCATATCAACACAACATCCTGTTTCTTTGCCCTGCAGGCAAGTCAGAGGTCAGCAGCAATAACTGCTGCGAGGGAAGGTGTGTACATGAGCTCCTGCAGATCTTATGTGCGTTGTTTTTGTTCAGACATTTTTTGGGTGTCTGGTGGTTGAACGTGGAGCTCTGTACTTCAGTGAGATAATTATAATACAGTGAATAAAGGAATATGCTTCTCAATATTCTATCCTGAGTCAAACCCTTTTGGCTGCACCGAGCGATGCAGTTAACAGAATATTGATCGATTCTTGTTTCGATTTTAGTTTTGTTTTATTTTATTATTATTTTTGTGAAAGATTTTTTTAATCAAATAATCGTTTTGTCTGACAAGTTGATTTACTGTCTAAATGCAAAAGCCTTTCTTAGTCAATTCTAAGTAATACTGAATGTTTTATTTATAATAATACTAAAATATTTACACGTTTCATCTATATTTCAAGTATCAACTTAAAAAAATACAAAAATGGCTGCCCCAAAAAAAAAACACAGTTAAACACATGAATCAGTATGTATCAGGTAATTTGAATTAATGAACATGTTTAACAGGTAAATGAAACTTGTTGGAATAAACTGCTTTTTTTTTGTTTGTTTACTGTTCTCAGATGTTGTGCATCACCCTGAATTGAGAGGGAGGCTGTTAATGTTCCTGCGCCACCTCATGCTGCAGCAGCAGCACAGTCGGGCTTGAGAGTCTGTTTATGTCGATGGAATCACTGTGTTATCGGGGAGTGCACTGTATGTGCAGAGGGCGAGATTTAAGCGCTGAGTCAGCCTCTCATACGGATTAGTCAAGACAAGCATGTCACCGGAGCCCAGGGTTGAGGACGAGTGCGACCGACCAGAGAGATCATGAAATGTTGGGATTAATTCCTGCCGTATCACATCACGCTTCCAAAACTTACTGAACCATATTCAGGACCTCTCTCTCTCTGAAAATCAAAAACACGATACTCAGCATCTCTTTCATCCCACTGTCCTCTACAGGACTTTACAGTCTGGTATGAGGACATTGTTAGCACTCAACATGCAATTCCTAGTGAACCCACAAGGGGACCCAAGGGTAAAAATTAATAATGTGTTGACATTGTTATTGTATGAGGTTGAGGTTTTAATCTATGCCCCTGTGCTTACCTTTCTAACTAAAAGGCAGATTCATTGTTTTTCAATCTGTTGCACAAACATCTGAAATTAAAATGTTAAAGCTTAACATGCAACTCAAAGACTTCTATTGTGAAAGGACGTGTTAATGTGTTAATGGGTAGGAACAGCTGCATTTGAAAACTACAAATAAAAACATTGAGCCAATGTTAATTTCATGGAAAAAGTGGACAAAACCTGTACACATTCAAGCATTTGTCATTTTATACGTTGGTAAGTGTCAGCAAATGCCAAAACTAGATGTGTAACTTCACACATCTAGTTTCCGTGTTTTTTATATGTAAGGTCACTCTCTAAAACAGCTGTGAATGTTGGTATGTCCTATAACGTTTACACATTTTTCTGTTTGCAGAGAAAAGACGAGCCATAACTCAACTGCACAATGTAAACTAAGCAAATAAAGAGCTTAAAACAGAACCAGTGTGATTCTGCTCTGAAACGAGGGAGCAAAGAAAGGAAGCATGCATGATTTGTTGTGCACATGCATGTGTGTGTGTGCATGTGTGCGTGTGTGTGAGAGATGATGACACATCATGAGTTGCAAGACAAAGCCGAAATTCTGCATTGTTCTGAGAGCAAAATAATAAACAACAGCAGTGACGAGAGGCAGGGAAATCGAGTTACAATAGCTATTACTCCCTCTACTGGTGAACAGCCAATAGGGACCAGAAGTGATGTGTCCAAATTTCTGCCAAAGCTTAAATAGCTTCAGACCATGCCCTTTTCAGTGGAGGCTAGTGGGCTTTGGGACTGGTTATCCTAAGAACTGAAAGACTGTGAAAGCACAGGGACATTTTGAAAGTCCGCAGAGACAGAATCTACGGAAAACATATGTTCTGTTCTGTATTCATAAGACTGGATAGTCTGGATACTGAAAATGAGTGGAGGGGGTTTAAGGTTTGGGGGGCGGCATGTTTTTACTCTCTCAGCATACACTGTGTGCCTGGTAGAACATGACTGGTTCATTATAAAGGCTAACTCCAGCATCATTTGCACTAAACCCGAGGTCCATATGCTGGAACTTGCAGTCTGCGGTTTCATAGCTTAAAAAGAAAAAGGAGCTAAGAGGTTTAATTGGATTGCGATGTCAATGCATAGACGCAGGAGGCCCCTTCGATTCCTCCATTCCATATTTGTGTCCATATTTGACCCCTAACCAACAGGCCTGGAGGTGGGTGACATTCTCAGCCACACACACAAAAAAAGCACCCACTAGAAAAAGAAAAACCTATCACCTTATGTATATGCATTATGCAAATAAATGTCATCAGGTCCATGCGCCTGGAGGGAAAGCAGAGCACAGAGCAGGCTGTGGGTGTGAAGTATTTTTATGTAAGCGTGCACAGTATAAAATGATGCGTATTCAATTTAGCCATCTTTAAGGTATTATGTGCTGTTAACGAGGTCAAATTGTAAGAGACAATTAACTGACAGTCAATTAATGTTTTGTTTTTTTTTAAAGGGATAATTGATGTGTGGTTAATGCTGACTGCCTCATATATAACACACTGCATTACACTGAATTACTCATGTCAACATCCATACACAAAGGATACAGTGGACAGTGTGTTGCTTCCTTTATGACATAACCACACAGATGTGCTGTCGGTGGCGGGTGAGAACGAGGCACCTGCAGGGGGGTGAAGGGAAAGGCTGAGCTCACCTGGTGAAAACATCCCCTCCGACAAAAAGCAGAGCGAGACTCGACAGCAGGAAAGTTGGGATCTCCATTTCCCGCACGGTTTACCAGCTGCAGCAGAGGAAAACTTTCCGGCGACGAACCAAGCCACAGCTTCTATTGTAGTGATCCGGCCGCGAGCCTCAAAGTAAAGTGACGCGCTGATGCCGAGTTAGAGGATGCTGATCGCGACCCCATGATCAGTACCCCGACTCCTCGTGTCTCCAGGGGGCGCGCGCAGGGAGAGCGCACCTGAGGTTGTGGGGAGGAAAGAAAAAAAAACACTCCCGGTTTGACCGCAGCAACAACGCACCGATCCACCGCCTGTCTCCCCCAGCAACCGAGCAGAGAGAGGGATGGAGAGAGAGAGAGAGAGAGAGAGAGAGAGAGAGTCACTAATCTGTCGATCCTCCGTTACTCGGCCTCTAAACGTCAGATCCAATCTGGCCACAGAAGGCGAGGGTGGGATGAGAAGGGGGTGGGGGCGGGGGTGGGGGGGGGCTGTCACGAACATCGAACATAAACATAGGGCTTCATTACATTATATAATGTCGGAGGTTTTCCAATCTTCGCCATTAAATAATTGAGTGAGTGAGATAAACTTCTCTGCGGTGGAACGAGAACACACAGGGGCTGTCACGAACATCGAACATAAACATAGGGCTTCGTTACATTATATAATGTCGGAGGTTTTAGAATCTTCGCCATTAAATAATTGAGTGAGTGAGATAAACTTCTCTGCGGTGGAACGAGAACACACAGCTGAGTTGTCACGCGGAGGGATTCACGAGGGGACCCTAAAAACATCACATTGCATATTTTCTTTCTTGCCTTGGTCCCTTTAATTGTTTTAATTTTTTTTTTTTTTTTTGAGCAAACTCTAAAACTAAACTCTGGACCAAGTCCCAAGATGAGCTTTTGCTGGACATCAGAAGTGTTATGAGCGACTGGTCTCTCCAGAGGTTTAATATAATCTGCCCACATGTAGATTAGACTCTTTCCACCATCAGGGTTCTGTCACAGTGGTACAGAGGTTATCTAACATTCACCAACACTGACTAACAATCCTCATATGAAAAGATGCCAACAGGAATCCAGTGGAGAGGAAGTAAAACACCAGTAGATCAGCAGTAAACATCAGTACAGTAAACAAGTACAGTTAGATCGTCCTTGAAGCAAGAATATGATGAGATTGCCCTGGTGCTCTGACCCCTAGAGGTTAAGGAACTCTAACAAAATGTCCAGTCTGAGACTTGTGATACAGTATATGTATATGCTTATGTTGTGTTTGTGTGTGGGCGTGTATATGTATATGTTGTGTTTGTGTGTGGGTGTGTTTTTTTTTACCAGATGTAAATATTCCATTAAGTATGGAAGCTGTGGTACCAGTAGAAAACAAACCCTTATTTTGTTTTCACTGTTTTCTTTCTTTTGTCATCAGAAGATTTGACCTGAAATATACTTATTGTGACTCATCTTTGACAAAATGTTTTTTTTTTCTAATCCGCCTTCACTACTGGCCCTGACGAATATGAAAAAAGAAATTACGAGTGTAGTGACAAACCAACAACACTGTCAGAGGAATTAATTTATGAATTCTTTAGGAGTTCATCATATTATGTGGGTCTCACAGGAATCCAAGCGTTTATGAAATATATTCTCTAAGCAGTTTGATTAAGCAAATGTAAAATAATTTTATTCTAACAAAAATGGTTTCCTTCATTCTGCCAAAATGCCTATGTTTTCCCAAATTAAAAGTAGGCCTAACCTCTTTTATCTGCTGTAGGGAGGGCAGAGCTGCAGCAGTGCACCTGCCCTGGTTTCCACTGCCAAACCCTGCAGGGAGCAGAACTAGGCCTTGAGTCAGTGTCTGCAACCCACTGTCTTCCCCCTCCATAGGAACCTGTCACTTGGATTTCCACAGCAAAGTTCATTTGACAAGAAGATACCATGCTACGATGCTCTCAGCATTACACTGTGTTGAATTCTATATTCCATCTCTCAAACATAAACAACTTCTGTTTATGCATCACATCCTCACGTGTTATATCTCCATCACCTATATATTCACATACATTCTTTATGTCTCCTGTCTTTCACTTGTAAACCTGCCCACTATCATACACCACACACACCCTCACTCACACATGCATGCTCAAACGATTCTCCAGTGTTGTTATTGAAATATTCCTGCATGACAAGGTTTCAGTGTGTCATGCAACCACATTTCTCTCCCCCTTTCGTCTAGTCAACATTAGCTTGATTTGAAAGAGGAAATAGAAGGGAAGCTTCCGAGTAGCGAGCCCATTGTGTACGTGCAAACCCGATGAACTGGAAATTGGCTTTTTCCACTGTCAATCAGATAGAGCCGCACACTCTGAAATGCATGACAAAGGATTTTGCTTAATGCACAGATTTGTCAGTCTGTCTGAAGCAGCTGAGACGTTCTCTGCTGTGTACGGCTTGACTGATATCAGTTGACAGAAATAAACCCGGTGGCTGTCAAGGAAATTGTAGAAGCTTTGTTGCAAGGCAACAACAGTTACTGTGTAAAATAAAAGTCTGTTTTTAAAAAGCCGTTTACTCTGTGCTGCAGTCGAAAATAGTCCATTGCAGTTGTGCACATCATATTTCTAAATGCACCAGTGTTTTTTTTCTCTCTAACACGGAATTTACAGTCAGTAGACTGCTTTGTTTTGTATCTCTGCTGATAGCTACCTTTTTTTAACTTGTTGATAAAATTGTGGTTTTAGTAAATTATCAACACAGTGATGCGATTATTTATTTATTTATTTATTTATTTATTTATTTATTTATTTATCTATCTATCTATCTATCTATTTATTTATCTATCTATTTATTTATTTATTTGCCTGCCCATTTTACCGCGTGCAGCAGGGTTTAAATGGACGCTCACTTTTTTTGCCTGGAGGGACGTTCAACCCCGCCCCTTGCGCCCCGTCTCCATGGAAACACTTAAAAACATGGCGGAGTAAGTTTGCGGTGAGGAAAATTTGACTTTTTATGCCGAGAAAACGCTAGCGAAGCGAGGTAATAGCTTACGTTTCTACCAGAGCGTTACGTCAAATCAGGTTCTGCATTAACTGACCAAATATTGTGTCGTTTCCTCGCTCTACGAGCTTAGCCAGAGCCTATTAAATAGCTAACTTAAACGACTTGCTAAACTCCTTTCAGAAATGTGATTATTTAAAATTGTTATACGTACTCATGCTAACGTACACACTTCAAACCGTGACTTGAAGTCTAATGAAACTTAACAAGAGCTCAGCTACAAATCGGCATATATTTAATTTACCATGAACCTTTTTAAAACGAGGCCATGGCCGTGTTTTGTGATTAGCAGCATTGGTCAAAAATGAAATTCTGCCTCTATTTAGCTGAATGAATTACAGTTTGTTGTCTAATGTATTAGAGTGGCATCTGGTGAGTCAATGTGCAAAGTAACGTAAAATGGTTTCAAAAGTGTTGTTGTGGCATTTAGCCAAGTTTTCATGACTTTCTTTAGGTTTGTCTTGGAGATGAGACTGTTCACAAGTTAGCGGAAATGGATGAAGAAGACAAGGAAGCTGCAACAGATGTGTCGTCAGACAGCTGTGACCCGCTGGCTGTCCATCTCAGCTCTGATGATTACATTGAGGGTGAGAGCACCTGTTGTAGCCGATGCTTTGTGGTCACTGAAATTCTCTGTAATTTTCTATTAATTAGATACATACCCTCAAAACTGTATATTTTACATTACTAGGTGCAATTAATTCATTGTATATTTCAGATGAACGTTCAGTCGAGGAGCCTCCTCTTCCTCCTGATCTGGATTGGTTAGAGGAGTTGTCTGAGTAGGTATTTCTTTTACTGTTCTGTGAATCAGATCTGTGTTTAATAATAAAACATGAATGTTGTGATCTTCAATATGACATTTAATTTAAAAAAAACAAAGCTGAATTTTGTAATTATCATCCCATTTTTTATGACGACAATGTTAATACTTTTGTTATATTTTATTAAATAGCTATCGTACTATTACACAATATTTTGTGCTACGTGACTTATATGTATGCAGCCTTTTCTAAATATGACTGTGCATCTGTTCCAAGAGAGGAGGATGATGATGGTGACCATGTGGTTGCAGCCGATTTTGTTAAGAAGAGGAGTTATGCCGAGACAGCACGGATGTTCAAGCTGAGGCAAAACCTGGACCAGCTGGACTCATTTCACCAACAGAAGGAGCATGACGTGCTGAAAGCCAGGTTTGGACCTGGCAAAAGCAGACTTCTAAAACCATAGCTCTTTAACGCTTACAGACTGATGTGTGCACCCAGAATAGAAACCTTTGTTTTGTTCGAAGAATATCAAACGTCCAAATGCATTTTTGTCAGTGGTTGTGTCATTGCCATAAACCTATCTACCAGTCCTTTCAGTTTTAAATATTTTTTTTTCATCGTTGAGGGTTATTCCCCCTCTCAAACATTTCTGTTCCCACCCGCCATATACAGGGCCAATCATTTCTTCTACTTCAATTGACTCAGCAATTTGCAGAGAATCGTTTCAGCTGAAGAGAGAACATTTCCCATAATGTCCTCTCTTCCCAATTTTCTTCCCTCTATTTATTTGTCTGTACTGCGAGCCATTAAGCACCCAATGAACTGTGATGCAGTCGCCTAGCAGAAATGGCTGTCATTTTCCTTTTACAAAACATCAGAGGTCATGTGGAGATGTACTGTGCTCTGATCAAACATACATTTAATGGAACCTAAAGACACCTGGCTTTTAACCAGTCTGCAGCTTTGACTCCACCATGTTTCATGATTTTCTGTGACAGTTTTCCCTCCAGTCCCAGATTGTTGTTTTGCGCACCATTAGATTGCAAAAAAGAAATTGGGTAATTTCAAGTTGTGCGTATGTGTCTGTGTGCATTTCCACTGTTTTAAAATCCTCATTAGATAGTTTCAGCCAACAATTTAGCCATCATCATGTTGCATGGCCCCAAGTAAATGCATTACTAAAACAACCTTGAAAGTTATCCCTCTGATTCACTCGGACAACTGTCACTTTTAAACGAATGTGTCTGTTTGTTGCTTTTTTTTTAGAGAAGAGCTGAAACTGTGTCATCAGAATGTTAGAAGTTTGCTGGAGCAGAGGGATAACCTAGAGAAAGAGATAGAGCAACAGAAAACAACAGAGAACAGGTAAGTTCAAAATATTTTTTTAAAAAAACATTGATTTCTCTTTATTTTCAGTTCATGAGATGTGTCTACTCCCCGCTGTTTTATCTTTTCGTTCTGCAGCGTGGCGATGTTTCGTTTACGCAACCAGCATAAGCTTTTGTGTCAAAAGCTGCAAAATGAAGAGGAGCTGGAAGGCCACATCAACACCAAGCTGAAGCAGCTAGAGTGAGTCCGAGAGGAAAATGGTTTGACAGTAATGTCTTACTCTGACAGTACCGTGAAGAACATAGCACCATGTGTTAATTGACCATAATAAAAAAAAAACAACTAAAGTTTACATCAAAATTTAAATCAATAATTTAACCTTATATACTTTAGTTCTTATCTCTACCAAGTGACTTGCACTTCTTGTTCTGTCTTCATCCATCTTGTTTTGTAACCTGGCTTGTCAGGCTGGAGTGGAGTGAGTTGGAGGTAGAGCTCGGCAGGTTCTCTTCACTCCGGGAGGAGCTGCAGGACGAGGAGCAGCTCTTTGAGGTCCTTAAGGCACAGAAGGCAGCAACACGGTTACAGCAGGAGAGACAAGTCAGCCAGAACCAGCAGCTCACGATGCAGCATCTCAGGGAGTAGGGAAATATTAGAATTTATAATGATACAATTTTATGTTTTTGTTTTGTGCACTGAAGCAAGATACAATTCACAGTTATTTATTTAAACTAAAACATCTACATCAAAGTATTTGTTGAACCAGTGAAATGATTTAAAATGTCTGTTTACTCTTTATAGTCTTTCTAGGAATCTGTCATATAAAAATGTGAAAGGCCATACAAAGACTTACATGTGTATGTATCTGTGACTATGTGTTCCGACAGTAAACAGGAAGCCATCATGAAGAAGGAGGAGCAGGAATGGCAGAAGAAAATTCAAGACCTCCTGGAGAACCGCAGGATAGCTCGCAGATACTTGAAAGAGTCCATTAAAAGGTAATCGGCTTATACGCCAATAAACGGGGCTCACAATAGAACGTAAAATATAAGGAATCACACGGGACCCCCTGGAGAATTGACACATCCAATTCATTTATTCATTATAGCAAAATGTGTTAGCAGAAACTGATGAGCTATTTCAGATAGCTCAAATTTATGCAGCAACACCTTGCTGAAAGTGAGCAGCAGATCAGGTGTGTGCGCACCCAAAGTTAGTCATTATCCCCCCAAAAAATAAAAATCAGACATTCAATTAAAAATTTTTTTACAGGAGTGTCAGATCAGGATCTTGAAGCTCTGGATTCAGAGATACATTGTAGCTATACTATTAAGCATATTGGGATTGGGATTGGGATTAGCTCCAGATCCCCCACCCTGGCCCACTTAGGATAAACAGTAGATAATGGATGAATGGAAATATTAATACATGTAATACCTACATGTATTAATATTAACAGTGATGCTTTATCTGAGCCATGAGATTATCTCACTTCCAATCACTCATAACTGAGTATTATCAGTGGTCACATCAGAAATCAGGGACCTGGTATAACCATGTTCTCTGTCAGCACACAAGTCTGAAAACTGAATGGAATATTATTGTTTCTGTTGTTTAGTATTCGTAGGGTTGCAGTTTTTACCACCTTATATCCTACAAACTGTGTTTTCTTGTAATATTTACCATATAAAACAGCTATGGCTAATGTTTTTCAATAATAAAGAATTTCTGCGAATTAGGATTATTCTGATTGGTTTCTTTTTTTACGCTCATACTGTATTAGGCATGCTTTGTGGTTGTCCCCATTTCATTCAGGATGCGTGAGCAAGAGGCAGAGAAGGAGGAACAGAACAGGCAGTTCATGGAAAAGAGGATACAGGCTGTCACATCACTGAAGTCTAACATAGCAGCTACACAAGTAAGAATCAGTAGCAACCATTCTCCTTCTGTTGTTTTAGTAATGATAATACACAAACTGTATCTGCATGTATAATTAACATGTTCTTTATAAGTACAAACTCTATACTGTCATACATTATATAAGCTTTCGAGGTGCAGTTACCTAATTTGATTTGTTGGATGATATCATACAGTTAGTGTTATGCTAAACAGACATGCAGACATGTAAATGTATATTTACATGTATGCAACACAACCTTTCAATATAAAAAGCATATTTCAAACCAAATACAACTGAGCCTGGTATAAATATAAAAGCTTAATTATTAGTAAAAACTGATTGACTGAAAGTTTTAATCTCAGCTGTACAGAATCAGGCAAAACTACATATAAACTAAAGATTAAGAAGGTGGCCCGACAACTTAATTTTTCCCTGCAGTGCGCCTCAAAGAGTGTCTGAGTCCTTATGTACGATAAGGTACAACTGCATATAGCCTTAAAAATATAGTCACAAGTTTGTTTAGGTTACAGTTTTGATCAAACACAATCTTTTTTTATTAATATGGAAAGATACAGTTCTTTGTGTCTCATGTACTACAGTTGATTTTGTAGGTATTTGTGACTGAAAGAATGTAGAAAAATAGAAGAAGCACGTGATCACGTTAACTGTAACATTATAAATTTCAACCATACTATGTAACATTTTGTCCGTTTCATTATATATCATACAGACACACATTTGCAAATTATTTCATTGAGGAGCTAGTTTTACTGATTTCAAACACTTCAGCATCTCCTGCCTAGTCTAGATAGATATGAAATAGCCTGCTATATTTCCATTTCATGTTGTAGGAGGTATTTCTTTGTTGTAGCAGATGGTTAAATGCACGCAGTCAAAATAACTGAGCTTATCTAATCTGATGTTGTGTCTTTAAGGAGAGCTTACAGTTTCAGCAAAGCAGAGCTAAAGCAAATGCCCAGAAGAAAGAAAAGGAGCAGAGACAACTTAGAGAATCCCTGCAGGCCCAAGGCATCAATAGTATCAAGCATATGTATCAACAGAAACAACAAGAGATGATAAAACAAAAACAAGAGTGAGTCCTCTCCTCTCCCTTCCTCTCCTTTCCTCTCCCACGTGCGTGTCCTCCACTCCCACTCCAATGCAGCAGTGTGTGGGTGTTATCGCTTGCTGTGCACCAAGAAATGTATGACCCCGTTTCATTATAATGCAGTGGTGTTGATTTGCTCGTCTCAGGGAATTCGAAGAGAGGCAGAAGTCAAAGACAGTGGCAATTGTGGCAAAAATCCTTCAGGAGGAGCAGCAGATAAGGAGCAGAAAGAAGCACCAGGCAAACCTAGTCAAACTCTCATCCACTGACAAGTTGCCATCTCTGGGGAGAGCAAGAGAGAATCTCCTGTACTACCTGGATCCCAGCCCTCTATCGGCCCCAGAGGAGACAGCCACTGTTGTGAGTTGTCAACATCTGAGACACCTTTTGTGAAGGGATATTAAAAGAGATAGAATACATCCTGAACAGTAATGACCCGTTTTTTGTGCATTTTTTCATCAGTTAAGACACTTCAGTGACATCAGCAGCTCATCATCAGCCTCCTCTGACAGTGAGGACCCAGAATACATCGTGCAGCAGGAAGTGGACCACCAGAGCCTTGCTGACAGCTTGGCTGAGCCTGAATTCTCCGGGCTCTGGGGCCAGAAGCACAAGGTGTGCTACAAAAGCAGCTAACTGGCAGCCACAAGCAAATCCCTGCTAGCTGCTTAAATTAAACACTCATGAATCATGTCCCACTCACAGCTGGTATTTCATTTTTGTATAGCTATGCTTCTTGTATTCCTTGAGCAGATACATGTCCTGCTTAAAACAAAACATTGAAACATAAATATATCCACTAAAGGAAAATATTTTTATTTTTTCTGAAAAATAAATTGAACCCATTTAAGCAGATCTAATTAAAGGCCCGGATACAGATTTTTCTTTTCATATGTGTTGCGAGATATGCCTTTTTAAGTGTGGTGGAGGTAGGTGCTCTAGGTGTCTTATCAAGTTAAAAATATTCCATGGTTCCTGGTTCTTAAATAATCGTAGATTTACCATTAACACAATGTCCTATCAAAATATTATATTAGAGGCTCCCAAATTTCAGCAGTCTCCATGACTGCCTCCCTTGGAGGTGAGTTGGCTTCCTGTTTCATCCAGCCCCCCTACATGCTGGATATGTGGCACGACAGGCATCACATCTCATTGTGCTGCTGGCCTTTGAGGCCTCAGAGCGAGTACAGTGTTACAGATCAGTCCAGTGTTCCTCCTCAAGTCAAGTGGAAGAGGTCTCTCCTCCAAACAGACAGATCACGGTGATGCTCTCATTAAAGGCTACTTCTCAACACGATAATGGCAAGCACAAATAGATGTGCTCATATACAGTATTATGACAACCATCAAAAGTAAAATATAAGATACAGATTAATTTTTTCCTTAATCCGTAATGTTAGAAAACTGTCTAGCAGTCTTACATACGTATATTTTTTGTCAGCTAGTTACTTTGAGATTGGGAACAAAATAATCCATACTGCTTTGTGAATGTACTATATGTCTCTTCAGTACCTTGTATGATAATACTGAAGTACTAATAGCTGGCACTGACTGCTGATTAGATACAATTTTCAGATTTAAGTCCTGTTTTGACGCATTTTAGTGCTATGAATTTAGATTTTTTTTTAAACTTTTGCTGAAATGTTTATTTTTCATTATTACAATTGTCATTGTTGCTCCTTTGTGTGCTTCCAGAGACGCCTGAATGAGAAGGCTACATCACTTCCGGTAGAAGTAAAGCAGGAAGAACCTGAACTGCCCAGTGGAAAGCTCAAGACACTTGCTAAAAAAGTTCATGGAAAAGCTTTGAAAATGTCTCCCTTCATCAGTAAACCACAGATTATTATCTTTAAGGTACCACACTTGTGCTTGCTTCCCATTTTAGCCATGTAACAGTTGAGTTTGTTTTATCTGAGCCATGGGGTTTGTTTATATTATCTTAATGTTACATATTTATTCAAAATATTTAATGGTCTTTTATAGGACTTTGAGGTTGGAAAAATATATAAGAAGAAAATTGTCCTGATTAACGCCAGCTACACAACTAATCACTGCAAGCTTCTTGGGGTCTCGGCTCACCTGAAGGATTTTATCTCTATCAAGTAAGATTTTCTAAATTTATTTATGTACTTTATGAATTCTAAATTCATAAGACAAAATAAAATAAAAACGTTACATGTGTCTTCAGCAATAATTCTGCATGGTTTGGTCCACAAAATGAACATATTCATTAACATATTTGTGACATAATTGCATCACATTCGGCCCCTAGTGTCGTCCAATTTCCATATCTGTTTACACATCTGCTCACTGGGACATTAAATGGACTTTGTGCTTGGGAGGGTAGAATCCATTTAATGTCTACTTTAGCTGGTTCGAACATTTGTGATCACATACAGTACCATTGTTTATGCCTAGAAAAGATTTGGACTTATGTGCGTGTCCGATATCAGCTTTTGTCTGTTACATAGCACACAGCCTCCATCTGGGTATAACACATTACTGCTTCAGCTCTTCTCGACTAATTCTATTGGAATAGACAATGAGGACAATGTGCCACCAGTTCACATGCCAGCGTTGGCGACTCCATTCTATGGAAAGTTGCTATGGTTTGTTGAGAATTTGTTGCTAGGTGCTTATGTTATATATGTCGCTAAAGGTTCCAATAATAGAAACTAAGGTTGAACTGCTTTAATTATCACATGAAAACGTCTGCTCAAATATCACTACGTAGGAATTTACACAACCGCTATTGTCATTTTAAAAGACGATGGAGTGGAAGTGAAAGCTAAGCCTGTCCTCCCACATACGGACGCCAGCTCAGATCACCGCACTCACAGCTCCTATAATGAGACTCTGCTGTGTGAGTCAGATTATGTCTCTGCCATCTCCTCACTATCAGCCTGCTCGCAGCCCACAGGCCAAGCAAAGACGCACTGTTCTCCAGGTCACTCGCTCTGTATCACCTCCCCATCAGCTTCCACATGACTTGATGTGCTTTTTACATCTCGGTTATTTGTGCCTAACTGAGTAAAGAATCTCCCAGGCTACAGTAGGGTCAGTTGGTATCTACTAGCTGTTCGCAAGCCTTCGTGCTGGACCACTTGTCTGAACATATCAACTTCTAGCCTCACTACTTTCACCTTTTTACTCTGTCAATAATCTCGGCAGAGTGGTATTAAGAGCATTACCACCACCAACTGGGCTGCAGTGTTAATTCAAACTGTCAGAAGGCCTCCGAACTTTTACTTTTGTCCCGCCCACATTAAATCAAACCGTAATTGGTCAATTTGCCCCTCTCTCTCCAAACCAATACTGACGACCGATACAGATGTCCTAATCAATGAATGAGCCAGCTAACCGGGCTCTGATAGAAAGGATGATTCTGATTGGATAACACGTTTCCAGGACAGTAACCCTTTCATTGCTGATGTGAATCTGACAGTAAACTTAACTTTAGAACATAGATGAGATCATTTGGTATTTGTATTGTATTAAATAAATGAGATAGAAATTTTAAAAAAAAATTAGTTTAATACTCCTATTTTTGTGGTCCAGATTTTTTTTTTTTTTTTGTATTTTTTAAGGTCTTCTCTGAAGGCGTAGACTGCCCTGATGGTTCCCCACTGCTGTACAACAGCTAATAACTTGACTTGTAGTTGACCTACTGATGCAGAAATGGCTTATATATAAAGCTAAAGCCCTCTAGATTATGCTTATTATACCAAAACAGGGAAAACAGTAGCACAGGGAAATGAGAAAAAACTGACACAACAGTTTCACTTGTCTCTGCTACTGTACCTTGTATAATCTCTCTTTCACTATTAATTGTCTGCTGTGTGTGCAAACCCTGCTGGTTATTCACACATTAAAACACTTAAAGTGTTGAGATCAGTCGTGACAACTCCAAAGCCTCATGGCTCAACCAGCTGAAAGCATTAAAACATCAGAAACAGCAGGAAAGAGAAACACAAACCAGGTACACACTGGGCTTTTTCACACCAACTCATGGTTCCCTGTACGCCCCCTGAGTTTCTAAAAATGGTTTCCCATTCCCCTACCCCTCCCAGCGTAGGCGCATCTGTGCCAGAATGGGCTCTGCTGTATCTTTGCACTACTAGTGTGAATAAACTCCACAACAGTCCAGACTAGAGATCGACCGATATGGGTTTTTCTGTTGCCAATGCCGATTTTTAGAGGTCACAGTCAGCCGATGGCCAAATCGTCTCTCTCTCTCTCTCTCTCTCTCTCTCTCTCTCTCTCTCTCTCTCTCTCTCTCTCTCTCTCTCTCTCTCTCTCTCTCTCTCTCTCTTTCTCTCTCTCTATTTTTCTCTGTGAATCGCGGGAGCGATTGTGGAAGCATGGACGCTCGCTCTCTCTCTGTATTTCTCTTAGTGAATCTGTGGTGTTTGGCGTTGAATGTGTGACACGGCTCATTATTATTAATCGGCGCTAAAAAAACAAGCATATCGGCCGATGCCAATTTAAATAATTTTGTCAAAAACTGCACAGATTAATCAGCCGATTTATCAGCCGGCCGATAAATCGGTCGAACTCTAGTCCAGACTTGCCAGATTTGGTGAAAAGACGTATAGATGCTGTACTTTTTTATATTATAACGTCCTGGCATGTATTGTAAATTATTGGCTAAGAGGAAGACACCCGTCTGTGGTCTGTTTTTGACATGTTTCTGTTTCTGAGATGAGCTGTGAAATGAAGTCAAAGACTGTAGTGAATAAAAATATTTTATTTATTTGAACCTACAAGTAACCAGGAAAAGACTCACTGAGATTAAACATTTTTAAGAGTGTACTGGCTGTGACAGGCAACTGCACAAATAATAATGGTTGCGTACCTAAAGACAATATTCTCAAAGTCAGATGTCCTACTAAATCCAGATCCATGCTGCATATGCTGAATTGCATGAAACTGGTCAACACACAAAATGTTTTATTGTCGGACGTGTGAAAATTATGCTGCACTTATCTGAACTTGTTTTATTAATCCTTTCCTGTAGTCCAACTTATACTCCATCAAAAATATAAAGCATTTGTTTTTAATTTGTTGGAGCCACAGAGCTGCCGTTAAGCTGTGATAGGCCCATTTTTATTTCTCTCTTAAAAACAATCCACTTAGAAATTAGTGCCATGGATAAAAATAAAAAAATAAACCACCGCCCTCTCCCCAGACAAAAAACAAAAAAAAATATACCTTAAAAATAAATAGCTGCCACTAGAAACAAAAACATGGTATATAAATGGTTCGTTAAACTGCAAACAGAAATCTATGTTATGTTGTAGCCACCATTTGTCAACAGAACAGGAATACAAAATCAAAATTACACAAGTAATGTTCCCACGCACAGTCAGAGTTTCAGTGGTTTACTGTAGATTGCTCTCGGGAGTGTGAGGGAGTTTTAGCTCTGTTGAACTGAATAACAAACTGAGCTGTTTATTGATTTACTTTAGGAGAAGCCAATGGGGAGCAACCAGAATGTATAATATATCACACAGCGCTGTCAGTGATACTGTAATACAGCCATGGCCAGCTTCATTACTGCAGTGTACTGCAATGGTTATCCTCCAGTACAGTATAGTGTGGCCTCATTTGCAGTGTTTTTATATAGGACTGTGGCAGGCTGTTCAAACACAGCCTCACTCAGCATTTAATCCCAAGTGAACTGTTCTATTTTAATTCACTTCTTTTCAGACCACCTGTCTTCACGCTAGGAAGGAGAATGATACCAAAAAGGGAAGGAGGCCAGCCCAAAAAAAACCCAGAAAATCTAATATAAGTGCAATATCACATTTATAATTACCATCAGACTTATCCGAACAGATTAGATTCCTTTTATACACTTCCAGGTCATAGTGGCGAGCTCGATGGCAGCTTCAGCCCACCTGCACCAGGTTACTCACCTGACAGCACGGCCAGCACCTTCAAACAACTGGCTTCAACCAAACCTAATGGTCCATTGCCCATTGTGCACAGATTGTTTACTATGTTGTGGTTTTCTCACTCACAGTAATTTTCATTATAACATTTCATTTTCAAGTGTGCACAGATACTAAGGAATTTATCCAACTGTGCAACAATGAAGCCTCAGGTCTGCCTAGTGCTGGTGTGATGGTGTGGTCATGACTAATGTGTAGCAGGTCAGAAGAATATAATGTAATGTAAAGTTGTGTGGGTGTGTGTTTGGAATTGAGATGGTTGTAATGTGGTGTGATTTGGCAGGAACACACACTAATATTTGTTTGCTTATTTCCCATGAAACAACACAGAACAACAACATAACAACAATAAACCCTCAAGCCTCCTTTCCCTTCATCAAAAGATGACCCATGTTTTGAAAAGATAAAGGCTAATGGTTCTAGTCATCTTGTAGGAGTAGTTAGAGAAATTTACTGTAAAATATAAGCATGGAATTTCAGCTATTTTATCTTAATCTTATTTTATTATAAAACAAGGTAAAAAGATTTTTGGGCCATGTTTTTAACTGTTGCTTGAGTTAGTGTTTGACTGACATTGGAGAGGCGGTGTTGCTAGGAGACATGCACTTTTATATTTTTGCAATCCAGCTGCTGACAGGAGCATGTCAGCCAGTGAGAGAATAGAAAAGTCCATGATAGTCATTTTATTCTTTACAGAGATAAGGAAGCTGAAAAAATGATACAAGAAAAACTCTCAATTTCCATCTTGTGCCACATTCAGACCAAATGTCAACTTGGCCTAACAGAGATGTCATAATCTGTGCATGAAAGCTAGGTTCTGCTAATTAGGCTGTAATTTAAGATTAAATTAAAAAATAGAATTTGTAGAAATGTTGTAAGAAACAGAATCTAATAAATAATGTTAACATTTACTGTATTCAGTGACTACTGCTGCTTCTTTTCCCTAATGGCTGCATCTTTTCATTCATTATTGAATTTTGAGAATCCTCCTCACGTCTGTTTGCTATATTTATATTTACTGAACCTCTTCTTGTATCTATGGAAGTGCAGCTCCTCGGGGCATTATTGTTGGAGTAAACATGTGCTATGAGAAATACATGTTGCTTTGAAATGTAGCTCACAGGCCTTGGGTTACTTTACTTGTCTGTGTTTGCACAAAGATATAAACAGACTAGGCAGGGAAATAATAACATACCATTCTGTTCCACACTGCAGTGTTTTTACATAGAACACTAGTTTGTTCTTTTCTTTTTTTTTTCCCCTGACTTCTGACCTTTATGTCTTCCACTTATCTATTCCACTCTGTGGAGATTTATCATATTTCAGTATTTCGTTTGAAGCTCCTATTGTTTTGTTTAGAATGTTTTCCTCCTGCAGAAAGTATCTATAAAGTGTGTCTATAAAGTAAAAAAAATATATTTTATTCTTGGAGAAAGCTTTGCTTTAATTGTGTAAGTCATAGAAGCAGCATTGTAAAAAGACAAAATGTTATATTTATAACTAACTGTAAGTTATGTTACAGCTTTGAGCCTCCGGGTTCTTTGTCTCCTGGGATGTCCTTTGACATGCAGGCTGTTTTCCAGCCTATGGTTAGTTGCATCACCACTCTGCTACACCTACAATACATTGCATGCCACGGTGAATACACTAAGGCTCTAGTCTTTCCTGATTTCTTCAATGGTTGCAATTCATTTTGAGGTTATGAGATTGTGTATATGCATCTGCATGTCACCATTTTGTCAAATTGGAGGTCTAAAGTAGACTATGTTAATGAACAAAATAAGCAATGGAAATTGAATCCAAAAATCGAATTAGGTGTCCTTGTAAAAAGCAACAATCCTGAGTATTCTTAGAAATAATGAATAATGTAACCATAGAGTTGTGTACTTGACTTATAACAGATTGGCCATTTCATCACAGATTGTCCCTCCATTATCTGATCCCTGCAGATCAATGAGGATATGGAAGGAGAGGTCCAGTTTGCATCAGCAGTTGGTCTCTTCTCTCTGCCTGTCAGATGCACCATAAAGAAATGTGAGGTGAGTATTGTGCTGTCGACAACATCAAAAAACTGCTCAGCAGGACAAATGATAGATTCTATTTTATAGAATTGTCTGTTTTGAAATGGGCTTTTTCTTATTGTCAAAGTATGTATAATGAAATCAGCACATTAAAACCAATTGTTTTAATGTGGCAGATCAGTGAATTTTCTATTTTGTCAAGCAAAGAAGCCTTGAAAAAGAAGCAAGGCTAGAAAATGTATTTAATATGATATTACTGATGGTTTAGAATGAATTCTTTAGAAGGGATCACAGATATACACTGATCTGCCAATACAGTTTGTACAGGATACTGCTGTAGCTGTTTAGTGTACATGTTAGTTAACACAATATTTTTTTTAGCCCTTATTGCTATAACTTTTGGTTGCTAATAATGATGTGTTAATAGGAACAATGATTATTCCTTATTGAACACTTCAGACTCTATATACGTACTTCTGAGCTTGTTAAATCAATTTTTGTACTGAATGTGTGGAATGCTATGTACTCAAACAGGCAGCTACTCACTATTGATGACAATGGCATGTGAACATATCCTTTCCCTAGCTGGAAGTTGACAGCCAGTTCATTGACTTTGGCTCACACGTGGTGGGGCAGACTATTTCACGAACTATAACCTTGAGAAACAAGGGTGCCCTGGCCACCCGCTTCAGCCTGGACACCTCCACATGTCTCAGTCCAGAAATACAACAGGTCCAGATGCCATCTCATGTCTCTGCTCACATATGTCAGGTCAGACTGTTGGTTCCGGATCTCAAGTGTTTTCTTTGATGTCTTCAATTTTATCACAGTAGAGAACTGACTTTATAGCATTTAGGATCACTATAATGTGTAATAGTATATAGTATATAATAGTATACTATAATAGTGTAGTTGCTAAAGGCAGTGCTGTGCAAAATATAAATAATATGTATGTGCTATTGGCTGACAGGAGACAAGTAGTCAAAACACAACATCAGACAGTCAGAAGATCTCTGCATTCATGGGCACTGGAGAAATCCAACCAGAGCAGAAGAGTCAGGAACTCTCCAAGGCAACACAGCAAGAGAAACCAGATGAAGGTACAGGTCCACACACACACACAATACAATTATTTAACAGCCCGCATCCCCCCTCTGCAAAATGTGGTACTACCTATTTCCTTTTCCCCACTGGCCATGACAAGCATTGATTAATGGCACAGTTAGATTAATAACAGTGTTCCCTACACATCCACAGAAAACCAGGAAGCGGAGACAGAGAAAAAAAATCCTCTCATTCTATAGATTTTTCATCTTTCTATTGTTGTAAGGACATTTGGTTTTTCCAAGAAGGAAAGCAAAGGAACAGGCAGACACACACATATGCACAAACACACTGATACAGTAGGTTCACCTTGCTCTCACAGCTAGTGACAAGGCTTCTTGTCTTTTTTGTTCTGTCAGATCTCAAGTCTACATCACTGCTCTCAGCACTTTCCTCCACTGATGCTTTGATAAGCCGCTCAGTCTTTTGCTTCTGCTGGCTTTGGGGAAAACTGTTGAAATCACTCTCTGTTTTATTTCTGCCGATGCTAAGAGATCACTATTGGCCAAATTTTCTAGTTGCTGATGGTAGAATTTGTCACAACAAACTGTGAAACTGTGGTGTCTGATGGTCAGTCTGCTCATCCCTCTGTCATATTTACCATGCTACATTCATTTGATTTGCATTTTGTGAGCCTGCAGCTGTTTAAGGCAGGTTGGCAACTCAACCCTGAACCACTAATCAGTTAAAATGACCTATGATTTGCCTTGTGCGTGTGTGCACGTGTGTGCCTGTGCCAGCGCCAGAGGCTTCAGCTGCATGTCCAGAAGCGAATCCTGAGGCCTGTGTCTTCACCGATGAGGAACCTCAAGGAGACCAGAGCCCACAGGATACCAGTGACATATGTCTAGGAAATGTAAGTAATGGTATATAGTGTGGATAATCAGGTATGTCTTATAGCACTGTTGTTTTCAGCTGTAATAACGAAATCATTTTAATATCAAACCTCCTCAACTTCAGGACATTAGTATGCCGGTAATACATTTTGCTCATAACTGTGCCTGTGCACAACTTAACAGAGCTGTTAACATAGATTGTCAGTCCTATTGAGTTACTACGCACAAGTAACATGTAATAAACACAGAAAGGCTCCAAACTGCTGACAGGTTTAAACCCAGAACCTTCATTTAGTGAATTGCTTCAGTGAATTGCTTATAATGGAGCTGACCCTCTTTAACTAGTTAAACAAAAAGATGCCTGGTTTGTACATGATATGACAAAGACCAATGTCTATAAAAGTCTGTGTGCTTTATGGCCCAGATGAAGTTCTGGAGAAGTTCAGGGTTCATTACATCTCTCTGGCAGGGGGCTAATGGTCTATTGCATTTGCCTGCTCGCTTACGGCTCAAACATTGTCATTTTGACTGATGATTTCACATTGTAGGGTAGAAAGAGAGGATTATCCATCAAGCTATCATCGTACTGAGTCGGTGGCTGCATGAATGATTTACTCTTCTTTGTTTTTTTCTCCTTGCTCTCGCCATCTCACTGCTTTGTAACAGGGCAGATAACCTTCACAACCTCTCACTGTTGTTTCATTGCATTTAAAGTGCACATGGTTTTGTAATAAATCAACATTGTCATTCAAGAATAACTGCAGGCTTGGACTGCTTGTTTTTTTTAAATATTTCTCAAAGATTTAGATCTGTAAATTAATATATTTACAAATCAAGTGTTTCCTTGTTCTTTATGGTATGCGCAGGTTAGAGAGGGGGAGATTGGACCTTTTGAAAGCGTCAAACTGGAAGTTATTTTCACACCAACTGTTCCAGGAGAAGCCAAACTAAACTTCAACGTCAAGTTCTCAAACCTATTGAGCAAACCAGTAAGACATGTGTTTATCACCTTGTAAAAGTCATAGAAAACATAGAAGACGTATTTTGACTGAAGATATCAATATTGATTCAAACAGATACCAGTCCATGTGAGGGGTGTTGCAGTCAGCATCCCTGTGTGGGTGGTTCAGCCTAGCATCGACCTGAAGATCTGCATGTTCGACTGTCTTTATCAAGACACTATTATGCTCCAAAGCAGGTATGTTGCAGAGCCTCAGGTCATGCGGTTTATCAGAGGGAATCTGTTAGTTTAATGAAGTGTCTACCCTGTGGCAAAAATATAAGTGTTTGCTTGTTGCTGGCCTCTTGACCTTTTATTCTTTATTTCGAGATATTTCCAAAAGTCTTGTTCAATTACTTGTTTCAACATGAACCGCAGCAACTTGATTGAACATGGAGCACAAGACTTGAGGAAAGTGGTATAGTGGTACAGGGCCAAAACAATGCATTGTAACTGTATGAAATCCTGCCAGACCTGCTCCAGTTTTGAGCTATAAATTAAAATTTTAGGTACATCTCATTTTAAAAGGTCAGGTGACATGGAAGAGTAGACCTGAGGGTATGCCCATATTTTATGCATCCCTTCGTTTCCGAATCATTTTCAAAAATTTATGAAAATGTCTTAGTTCGCTTTACGGATTTTTTTTGTGATTTTAATTTGGCATTAATTACAAAGCAAATAGAATTAACACCTTTAGTCAGTGTTACCTAATTTATTACTGATTTTCTAAATAGCTAAAGGTTTTTTTTCATGGTCCATTCAACTGTAGGTAAGAATGCTTCTTAAAAAATAATGCTTATACAATTGTTACTATTGAGGGTAATTTATGTACAGTTTGAGGATGTGGTCCACATAAGCATGTACACAGAAATTATTATAAATATTATTATAATCAATTACAGTATATCTTATCTTGTTATTAGTTAAAGGTCTGTTTAAAACCCTTATAACAATTGTATTTGTCCTTGGACGAGTGTTTGAAAAGCATGGACTGCTGAAATAACATGCCAGCTTATCTGCTGAATGCAATCCTAAAACTCCCTCATAGTGAGTCTCTGCCAAAGCAGACATTTTTGCAGGCACACAATGGCTCATGGAAATCCCTCAAAACTGACATGGCCAGCTTAATTTTTAGCCAGTTTAACTACATTCAAATGTAAAGACATAATAAAATAGAGATGTATTAGCTGATAAATATTCCTAAACAAAGGATGATGTGAGGGATAAAGCAGATAAGCCGACGTCCCTCTAATCCTCTCTGGCCCTTATGATAGAGCATAATAGTACAGTAAATTATGACGCACACAGGAGGTTGAGAATTAAGTGGAGGTCAGTAACGTTTCCAAGCACGTGGTCTACCACCTAGCCAGTCGTTGTGTCACATCATGTGGGGGAGGGAGTGCTGGCGTGGGGGTGGGGTATTTGTGACAACGGCCATCTGGTGCGCTGGCAGACCAGCACATGTGACAACGTGACGATGACAGCATCAGTGTGAACAGCAGCTTTGATGTCAGAAAAAAAACTCTAAAGCTTGTACAAGTACACCATGCAATATGTCAGTCACTCCACCTCCAAGATAGTAATTTGAACACAAAAAACTTGGCAGGCTTTTGGGGGGAACAATAGGAGAGTTGCTGCTTTCATCATAGATTGTGTCACATTTTCCACCAAGCCGATGGATTTTTAACAGCACACACATCCTTTGAATATGCCTTTCTTGTCAGCAGGCCAGTGATTTGAATATCACTCCTACAAACCTGAAAGACTGAGAGGCTTTGAGATGTGCTGTGTTTGACTTTTGCTCAAAAGCCAGTGATTGAAATATACTGAGCGCAGTTGGCAGAGTTGGAAATGTTTCTAGGAACGTTCTTTTTTTCCCCCTTTATTTCAAAACCTCCTCCACTGGCACCTGCTGAGGAGTTGAGATTTGCTGCCCAACTGCCCAAACGACCAGCTTCATAAACCTTTCTGTTTTCTGCATTTCAAATACTCCCTCTATCCCTTGTCTGAGTCCAACCTGTATCCTGAGTTCTTTGGGTTGAAGAATAAAAACATGGATGATAAGATGAAAAAAAACTATGTTCTTCCAGCAGGTTATTTTGAAAAAAGTTACTTGGTATAAAGCTGACAGTGCTGCATTCTGGAGGCGGTTGCTTAGGACCAGTGTCGTATAAGAGACTTGATGTCCCATGAGACTCCAGAGTCCTTGCGGAGTGAGGAAGTACTGTCGCCAGGTTCTTTTAAGAAAGTGCAGTTGCACTGTTGTAGCTGTGGGCTGTGGTGCAGTCACTCATTTATTCAACTCTCCGTGTGGATTCAGGATGAGGAATTTCTGACCTGAAACTGTTACCTACAAACCTCGACGGTTATTATTTGTTATCAGTGTTGTTCTGACAGGTGTCAGCCTTTAAGGAGTGAAACAGTGGTTAACAAAATAAAATAAATAATAAGAATTCTAAATTGCGTCTGCACACGAGTCAGCTTGCTAAATTATTTTCATAACTTTAAAAGAGGTTGTTTTCTTCTGCTTTTTAAAAAGAGACGTTTTCTCTTGTATTTTCCAAGATCATTTGTAGGCATTTTGCCTTTGGCAGTCAACTGAGATACAAGTGGAGGAAACATGGAGAGAGGAAGGGCTTTGACATGCAGCAGCACTTCCCAGCCAGATAAATGTCTGTTACAGTAAACTGCCTCCAACTAGCCCAGACAGGAAAACCATTTTATTGTAAATAATAAATAACTAAGAAATATGGGGTTTACAGTTAGTTTTGCCCATGGAGGAATGTCACAGGCTAAAGAAAACACGCAATGAAAACACTGTTTCCCTGAATCACAGAAATTAGCATTTCTTTTAACACAGAACGTTACATCAGAAACAAACTGGTCAATGGAAGCCAGAAAACAGACTGATTCTGCCAAATGCCCCAAGTAATTAAAACTTCTGATTACCATAAATGATTATGTACCCATGAATATTCCCCCAAGAAACATTTGAAGGTTATTATTTGACCAGAATAAAAATAACACTTAATATCCCCCAAGTGTCCCAGAGAGTCCTTGCCTCAGGGAAACAACCATCTGTTTGACCTCACTCAAAGTGGGTCGTTTAATTTTAGTGGGGAATTGAAAACTGTTGGGATCCACTGTCGGGCCACAGTTTGTCCATTGCTCATCTTTGTTTCACTCCAGAGTGTAGTGTTTTTACCCTGAAATGGCCATTGGGTAAAGTACCTAAATATCTGCTTAATGTTGGTCTTGTTTATGCCTCCTAAAAAACTGCACCTTTAGGTCCCAGTGGCAACAGCCATGATATATGTTCTAGTTATTCTCTTGCACAACACAGATAAAAGATTAAGGTTTTTGCCTAAGGACCCTAAAAACTGTTGGTCATCAAGTTACCGCAGTTTGCAGTCCGCAGTTTGCAGTGAAGAATCGATACAAATGGCCCAGTTCGGTATCCGTGATGATAGCATAAAGCAGAAAAATAATGAGCAGATAACGAAAATAATCATCAGTTCATGAAGAGACCATCTCTATACATTATCGTTGCCTCTAGCAATGTGGCTGGCAGAAATTCAGAAATGTACTGCAGGCCAGGTGGAACTGCATTCTGCTCCTTTACATGTGTATTATTGCCTGTGTGCAGTCATGTGTACATATACGTGTGTGTGTGTGTGTGTGTATTATCCTTGTCTTCTGAATGCACCAGGTGTGTCATTAGTTATACTAATGAAACCATATCCTTTGCATGATAGAGCCAGCACAGCCTTGAAGGTGACTTTTGAGGTGTGGCCGGAAATGAGAAAACACATGGAGATATTACCGAAGACCGGCTTCATCCAGGCTCAATCAAGCTTTAATGCCCAACTCAAGTTCCTGCCGAGGTAAGGAAGGACGCGCAGAGGATGCAATGATAATGGAATCACTGGAGCGTTCATAATCTTGTTTTGGACTGTCAGGTTGTTACGGTTCTATCAACCTTCTATGAAAATGAAAACTATGTCCCTTTTAAAGGAGACTCATATATACTGTATCGAGTCAGGCCTGTGGAGTTGCGGTGTTCCGTCCTCTGCACTTACAGGAATTTTAGATTTGTTGTGTTTGAGCAAAAGTTACAGTACACAGTCTACACATGGACCAAATCTTAAGGGGCTCTTAAGAAGTGTTAGCAGCATAAAATTAAAAATACTTGATTACAAGACAGATAATTCTGGTTTCTAGAAACTACGGTCTATAATTTTTTATCATTTTAACAGCAATTCCTATGACATCATTACAGTCTACAGTTAAAATATAAAAGGACATAACAAAAGACATTAGCAGATAATCAGATGGGATTGCAGACAGACAAAACAAATGTGACCCAGAAAATCATGACATTTTTATTACTTTCACGGCTCGGTATCAGCTGTGGAGTCTTACAAACTACAGACGTGTAGGTAGAAAAGAGTTGTGTGCAGGGGCACAAAGGCTCCTGAGTGTTTTTCATACTATGTCAAAAGTTAGGGGAGGACGCTGGTCAACATTCAGCAGGGGGAAATGTCAGTAATCTGCCTTAGTGAATCAGCAGAGGTTTTTAAAGCAAGGATTAGAGTACAGCATTACGCGTGCTGCTGCTGCTAAGATGGTGACGCATTCACAAGCAATAACACAGCTACAGTCACCACCCCCTCCATCCCTCCACCCGCTTCCTCTGTATCACACTTTACCACTTTATCTTTACCACTCTCTCTCTCTCTGTCCCTCTCTCTTTCACTCCTGCGCTGTCTTCTCTCACGCGTACATCTCTTTTTTCGTGGCCACTCACCTTCTTTGCTTGATTAGACTTTTCTCTTTAGTTTTCTCCATCCTCACAGTCATCCATCTCTGTGCGTTTTCACTCTGCCTGTAACTGCGTCCATTCTGCCTCTGTTATTCTCAAACTCCGCTGATCACTCTATGCATCCACCAGTGTTCGTACACTGGCGTTGATTCTGCTTGCGTAACCTTAGATACAGACCCATTTCTCTCTGCTCTCATTTTGCAACACTGTTGTTCTAAAAGAATGCATCCAGTATATTATTCCCAATTTATAGATTTGGCCACTTGTTATAGTTTCAAGTGATGGTTCTTTTTATAAAAAAAGATACTGACTGACAAATTGAAAACCCTCATAACAAAATGGACACATTTCATATTATAAATTGGATAATCTGCCAGAAAACGTTTCTATAAATCTTAATCCCGTCCAATTGGTGATTTTTGTTTGAATAATGTGGCATTGAGAAAATGGCATATTTTTTTGTATGTTTTGGATTGAAACCATTTAAGGAAGATGTGTTTCAGTTTCTGTCTCATCTCTGTCATAGTTAGATCTCATTTCCCAATCTGTTGATTTTTGGAAGGTTTGATTGTTGAATCTCGTTATAGTGTGTCATTTAAGATGGCACTGCCAAGTTTGTTTTTAATCAGGACCCAGGACGGAAAGTCCAAATCCTCATTAGCAGCACCGCTTTCAGTCACCATGTTATCCACACACATTCATACGCTCAATCTTTATTCTGAAATGTCTCATAGCTTTCATTCGTTGCACAGATGTCTGCTTCTTGCCTTGTCTCCTCCGGCTTTGAGGTGAGCACCTTCTTGCTTCCTGCACTGGAGGATTGCACACAACCTGCCCACATCCTTCACTGTCTTTCCTTTGCTTTATGCCTCTCTGCTCTGCTTGTCTTCCTCCACTTTTATTTGTCACCATCCAGCCCACATATTTTCTTCACAGATCCACAGCATTGTTCTATACGCTTTATTATCCACTCTGCAGTATCAAGGCCATTGGTTCACACGTTTGCAATCATTTTAAGTGGAATGTGTTTCGTTTGCATCCAGATAGACTCTTGGAGCCTAATAATAAAAGTTACTAATTAATTTTAATTTAGCACTGACACTTTTGATCTGTTGATCTTAACATATACATCAGTGTCCTTGATAAATTCCTCTACAGGTGTACAGTATACTACAGTTCTCTCATTAGTACCAAATACCTTGAACAACTATTTCAGATTCAGTGTTCACTGCTAATGTAAGAAGCATCATTCAAATCTGTGGAGGAGACTTACTTTTGGACGAGACTGTGGATAAGCTGGCAACGGAGAAAAGGAGCACACAAGTAAATCTGTGTAGGACACTGACAAATCCGAAACGTCACCATCCACAAAACTCTCCAGAGCATATGGCCTGTCGACATCCCACCAGGCTTTTCCACTCTGCCCTGCCAAGCTCATTCAAGAGTGACTCTCCAGCAGTGATGCTATTAGCAGTCAGAACCAGAGTGCTTCCTTAAATACGCCCTGTGTGCTCATTGGTCAAGCTAAAGAGAGAAACTCGTACTTCATATTACTTTTCATTATTCGTCTTCCTAAAAGCAGACGTTTTAATTTTGACGTGCAAGGAAGAGACCTGTGTTGGGTGTTTGGAGTAGAACAGCATGTTTGTAGCGGTTGCATACAGAAATTAGGCCTAAGAAATATATAAGATAAGATAAGATAAGATATTCCTTTATTCGTCCCACATTGGGGAAATTTCAACGTTACAGCAGCCACAGGGATAGCAGTGTGCATTAAACAGCAATGTGCATTAAACAGATAATAACAAAAGTAGTAAAAAAATAAAAAATAAAAAATAAAGAAATTGCAACAAAACACTAGACATCTCAGAAAAAAAAAAACTAAAAAAAAAAAATATGAAGCCAAACTTGTCCTTAAACCTGCAGCTGACAGAATTGTTGAAGGCTTGGCTTGGATGCAGTGTTTCAAAAAAAAAAAAGGATAAAAAATACACACTGACATCTGGAGAGCCTTAAAACCACTGACATTTATGGTATTAGCTCTCAAGCCTTCACCCAGCATTAAGAGTGTGAAGAGCGAAAAAACGTGGCTGATAAGAGAGAAACAGAGGAAAAGGAAAAGGGGAGCTGGGAAAAACAGAAGGACGCTGGGAAAAGTAGAGGGATAGTGAGGGTGGATCTGAGCCACAAACCGCGTTTGACATTTGACCCCTTTTACATGATCATGAATGTTACGCACATACAGTGCACAGATACAGCGCATGTCATCTCGTGAGCCGCTCTTAACGCTGGAGGATGCTGAAGGACTGGAGTTTTACATAAGCCTGTGCATGACTACTGGGCCTCTTTGAATCATACTTACGTCTCCCATCACCATGGCTACAACCTACACTAGTGTGGAGGTGCATGCTACATCGTTCTACTGTTTTCCCTGTCGAGCTGTTCCTACAGCCGTGGGTTAAAGTAAAGTAATGGGTCTTCAAGGTCTGTGTCGTAGCTTTTGACTGCCTGTATCTGAAACGCAGAAAAAAATGAATTTATCAACCTTTAAAATCACTGTTGTGTTTGTTTTCATCCTCTAATTGGTGTCTTTTGTCTCCTCTGTTCATGATGTCAAGATTTAGAAGTTTTTGAAAACAAGCCACTTTGCATAATATGCCCTCACACTGTACCTGTTGTTTCTCTCTCTCTCTCTCTCTCTCTCTCTCTCTCTCTCTCTCTCTCTTCCCTCATAGACGCTCTTTGTCCAAAGATGTCAAGCAATTCTTTGATTGTGATACAGGAGTCCTGGAGGTTCCAATGACAGTGCAAGTAGCGGGCCAGGTTTGTACTATACCATATATTCATGGTACAAACAGGATGCAAATGCCATCAGGGTGTGTGTCCTACTCTGTCCCAAAGAGAAACACAGTCACTAAAGGTTTTAACCTATATTGCCGGAAACAAGCTAAAATTATCTACTACCTCCAAGGCCCAGTTACTCTATGGGCATCAATAAGCTACGCATAAAGGTCACTCCACATTGTTTTACTGAAAATGTCTCCGGAAACTTGAAGGAACTGGGCAGGGATTTGCTATTTTCTTTTACAGTATATTATATAATATCCTCCTGGGACCCAAGCAAAACAAGTCATGAAATTTAAATTTTCTTCATCTTCTATATTGGTATTTTTATTCTGGGTCAAATTTGGATGAATTTGACAATTATGGGGCATCATGTCAAAGAAACATTTTGAATTTGTGTGGATTTTAATCAGTTCCTCTCACAACATAATGTACACTATGTTGACATCATACATGTAAAAACAGTGCAGCATACATTTATGAACACACAATATGTCATCTCTCTCTCCAAAGCTAAAAATCTAAATGTCTTCTTGAAGTTAAAGAAGGTGAGAATGATTAATTCTAAAGCCCTTGAAGTGGAAAATAAAGTGCTGACAGCAAATTAATCCTTTCGATTTATCAACAGGAGCTTTTATTTTTTTAAAAAACACACAGCAGCTGCTGAAACAGTAATGTTGCTTTGATACCAGTGCATTTTCTCAGCAAATCTAAATATGGGCCATCTCCTTGCCATATTGTCACTTCCCCTTTCCATCCAGCCCCTATTTCCTCTCTCTGTAAGGACAGGGAGAGGAGAGGATTGTGGGGGTTGCAGAGGAGTCTGACAAAGAGCCAAAAGATTGGGCCAGGATGCTCCTGTGGAGCACCAAAGCTGTTGCCCCCACCCCAGGCTCTCGGCTCATGGCAATAAACACACACACAGCCCCACACACACACACACACACACACACACACACTTACATTCTGTTGTAAGATCACCAGACACCACAGCAGCCAGGAAAGCAATGGTGCGGACACCAATAAACAAGATCTTCTACTGAGCACTGACATGAGTCAAGAGAATGTCATTTTGAGGAAAAAAAAGGCACCGATCACAAAAAATCATTAGTTTTCTGAAAATATATAAATTACTGGAAGATGTGTTGAAGGACAACAACCTCACCAAGGAGACACACATCTTTGATGAACTATTATTGCCCTGTGCTATTGTTGTTTAGAAATTTCACATTGTGTGACATGTTCCAGAAAGATCAACATGTATTGTACTCGATATGACTTTATGTTGTACTTTGGGCTGCTTCACATACACACACACACGCAAACACAGACATCTTGCATCAATACTTCTCAATGATGAATGATGACTAAAGGAATTACATATCTAAGGATGCTAAAAAAAAGTCTTCTTAAAAAGCATCAGCTCATTGTGGCAACATTCTTATGCTGATTAAATCCACTCTTAACAATCTGGATCAAAAATGCTTCGTTGTGAAATTAAGAATCAAAGAGATGTTTTGTGTTTGTGTGTTCAGGTACAGCCTGTCCAGTTTACAGTCCAAGCAGTCGTAACCTCCTCAGACCTCCAATTTGAGCGCACTGAGGTGGACTTTGGCCACTGTTCCATTTACCAGTCAGTCAGAAGCAGTGTTCACTTGACAAACCTGTCCCTGCTGCCTCAGGACTTTGGCTTCTTGGCTGTTCCAGAGGTAACATGGACTTCACTTAACTTTAGAGTGACAGTCTTGTATTTCTGTTATTTTATCCTAGGTTTCTATTTTGAAGTACAGTTACTACTTACTATCCAGATACAAGCAAAAACTGACTCAACATGTCTTTACTTATGTTTTTATTTACCATTTGTAGTTGGAGAGCCAATGCTATATTGACAGTGAATGAAATCTGTTTTGTTAAAATGTTGAACTCTAATTTCATATAATCTTAAGAATTATTGTTGTAACTAAATAATTTTGTGTGCTTGCATGCATGCGTGTGTTCTTCCACAACACAGTTTCTTGAGGTCCAGCCTAATGATGGCTTTGGTACTCTGCTCCCAGAAGAAACCATGGAAATCGATCTGATCTTCAGCGCTAACAAAGCCAAAGAGTATAATTTCCAGCTCCACTGCAAGTCTGGAATTAACAGGTTGACCCTTATTGATGGATGGAATAATGAAATGCCAATCTGATTACATTCTATATGTGTTATAATAATTCATACCTATACAATGCACTTTCTTTCGGCATTAGAGATTTCCTGCTGTCTTGCCGAGCAATGGGTGTCCACCCACCACTGGCGCTCTCCCATTCTTTGATCCAGTTTGGTGCCACAGCATTAGGTGACCACTCCACCACCACACTTTACCTCACCAACACTAACGACAAGTGGAACCAGGCCAAGCAACCAGTCATACCAGAGATCAAGGATAGCATGTCTGCTGTAGCACCCAGGTTGTTCTCCTTCATCCTTCCCAAGGACTCAGATATTAGCATCACCCCTTCTGCAGGACGCCTGCTTCCTGGAGAGGTGGAGTAGAATACTTACTCTGATGTTAAAGGGGCACTATGCTTATTTTACAAATTAAAGGCTGTATATTGTCTTTTGTGGGTCTAACAAAGCTTTGACAATTGACACAACATTGTCACTTGGTGTTACTTGTTTTTGAAATCTTCCTTTTAGATTGCAGCGCTTTTAACCAATAGTAAAAGATTCAGGGTAAAACAAGCATGGGGAACATTCATGAACTCTCACCAGTGGTTGTAGTGAGAGATGTAGGGCAAGAAATGCCTGCTGGTCCCGATGCAGTTTTTTTTTATGTTTACCGTTTGCAATAGAAGTGTACTATCATCATAGAGCTCACAGATTTTAGCAAAAAAAATCTGCAGCCCATAGTTAAAGGCATCATAGCAGAGGAATTTATAGTGTAACGCTGCACTCTACTGGACACCTGAGTTTATTTTGCACTGCCTACATGCTGCAGTGTCAGTAAGTACAGAACTTCTTAACCTGTATTTATATTCATGGATTGTGGTCATTTTAAAGTGCATAAACTTTGAACATCATTGCTGTTGGTTATGACAGCGCACACTCACGGTTTATAGAAAAGATTAATCTTTTGCAGTATGACAATCAGATTGTATTACAATTAGACACAGGTTGTTTTAAAATTTAACCTTTCATCCATATGTACTACAGTCTGAATGTCATAATTAAGTTTCCTGCAAACATATACAATATAATACAAAAAGATTTAGAAACAAACAACTGTTTGCACTCACATTCACGCCAAGGTCAGTGTAGTTATCGGCCCCATCTGTATGTTTTGGGATAATGGGAAGAAGCCAGAGTATTTGGAGTGGACACACACAGACGTGTGGAGGATATGCAAGCGCCCCACATAAAAACACACAGCCGAAGCTGTATTTGATCTGGGAACATCCTTGCTGTGAGGCTTGCGTGCTAATCACTGATAATTTGTGTGCTACTGTCTCTTCTCTTAATAGAGATGCCTGATTCAGGTGATCTTCAGACCCGGACTGTTGGAGCAGGAGATCAAAGAAGAGGTGCTGCGTCTTCGCCAAAGAGCCAATTTGCACTCCGAGAAGGAGCTGGAAGGAAATAGACATGATGAACCAGAGGTACTGTTTGACTGCACACCTAACTACTCCACTCCACCCCCTGTGTGTAAGAGAGTGTTTTAAATGTAAATCAAACTTTAACACTTTACTTTTCTTTCTCTTCATAATTATACCAGCACGTATACAGAATGTTAGTGCCCTATTTACTTGTGCTGACCCCAGAAAGTGCGGTGCCTACCTTGGTAGATTTGTCTTAACTAACTAACAGAGAACTAATCCATCAGTCATGTTTATGTGTGTGCTGTATGACTAAAAGGAGATCTCAGTGGATCACAGCAAAGGGGAAAACACGTCTGTGAACCCAATGAACCGCAAGATGTCCAGTGACCCAAAGACAGATCAAGAATCACCAAGTCCTGCTGATATACAGGAAGGGTAGGAGGTTTTTCCAATTCCTCATTACTCATTTTGTGTCACAGTTTATTTGGAAATGTCTCGTTTGCTGAAACGAAAGGCCTGTGAAGTAAACCATTAATAATTATTATTAATAAGTATTCCTTTGCCAAATATCAGAGATCAGTACTGCAAAAGGAGAATAAATTATTCTTTAGGAAACATCTTCCATGTCCTCCCTAGAGGCCTGTCTCTGAAAGTAGGCTATACCCAGTTAATATCTCAGTCACTGAAATATAAATTATACACAAAGCTTTTACTTTGTACATTCTCTCTTCTCACAGTGCCTAAGCGGTTTCATCGGCATTCCCACTTCTTTCGGTTTGAAGTGATCATACCATGCATACTGTGTCTCAGCAGGGCTGAAACAAACTTGATGAAAAGTTTAGAAAGAGTTTCTTGTTTTATTTAAAGGGGGGGGTGGTCTTACTTTTAGGTCAGAGCAGTATGAGGAGGCCAGGGCTTCGCTTCTGTACTCCTTCACTCAACGCTACAGTGAGTACACCATTCCCTGCTTTGTATCAGACGGAGACCCCCCTGAGGAAGACAGACAGGCCCAGCCACCATGGAGGTAAGACTGAACACGTCTCCATACAATTCTCAACACACCTTGTGCTGCTGCCTACGTCTGTCTGCCAGATAACCCTAGAGAGGTGTTTTCTTTTCTTACCAAAGGAATAGTGTCTGTTTCCAGTGTCTGCTCTGTCCGCTGGTATTATCTTCATACATACAGATATCACACTTTTCAGTTAAGTCTGTGTTTTAGTGATCCATTTTCCAATTTTACATAATCACTTTGACACCCTGTTCTCAAAACAGTAATAGTGCGTCCAACATATTTGATCATTATCTCACACATTCACAGTGTAGCTTTATGACAATTCTCTGTTTTTTCCACTTTTGGGGGTCTGTCCCTTTAGTTGTTCCTTTAGCATTTTGTGTTACATTTTGTGTAACTATTTTTAATGCAAAATGGCATGTATTTGCATTACTATTTACATGTTGTGACAAAAGCACAGTTGGTTAGGATTAAGAGTAAAACTATTTACACTAATCTTTAGTCTATATCATTCAACACCAACTTTGCCTCAGTCTCCTGATGGAAAGTGCTTGAATGAAGTGTAAGGCATTACTCACATTCCTTACTCCATAGTTTGTCATGTCCAATGTCTCCTCAGTCCCTTCAATACGCTCTACTTGAAGCTGCAGTGTCCTGCTGTCCAGCCCTCTCTAGTGGTGATATCCAACAATGGACAAAATATCATAGACTTCCAGCAGGCGGCAGTAGGTGAGTCTTTTTGAGGGATTGTGTGCCTTGATGGCTCGTCACAGTAAACGCTTACTTGCGTCCACAGCCCACAAACCTTTTTTGTGTTTTTGTTTTGTTTGCGTGTTTGACATCGATTCCAGGGAAGAAAGTGATTAAAAGGTTCACAGTTCAGAACATCTCTGCGGAATCTTTGGATGTATCCTTTTTGCAGAACTAAAGGATTTAATGTCTACTGTTTAATTCAGGTATTTGCTACTAATCTTGATTTAAGTAAAATTATTAGAATAACAGATGTGGTTATACATGTACAGTTTTGTAACCTTGTGGATTTTTTTTTGAATTGGCTTGAATGAATGAATGAATGAATGAATGCATTTAATTAACAAGTAGAAGTTTTTTAAAAATATCTTTTAGCAAATAATATTTAGTCTGAGGTCTGATATGGAAGAGAGTCTGTTATCCAAATATATACAGTATATATGTTTTTCTTGCTTATCTATAGACATATGCACCAACACACATCTGAGTCATTAGTCATCACTCACACACACACAGCATTCAGCCTTAATTAGAATAAAATGCACACGTATCGTTTTTATAAACAGATATGTGAAACATATGTTTTACTGACTCTGCAAAATAAGAACAGATAGCAGGGTTTCATCAGAATGTGTATACAATAGGTACTGTTTCAGTAGCAGCAGGCACTGCCCTAATGACCTCCATAACTTGCCCATGAAAATGTTACCTTCAACCTCAAGATAATAAGGAAATAATAATAGGTAATCAT
This sequence comes from Trinectes maculatus, assembly GCA_016785345.1. Taxonomy (NCBI): domain Eukaryota; kingdom Metazoa; phylum Chordata; class Actinopteri; order Pleuronectiformes; family Achiridae; genus Trinectes; species Trinectes maculatus. Next base: position 103,024 of record JAFBJQ010001180.1, read on the forward strand.
AATTATGACTGCTCACATGTTTTTTCTTTGACCATTTGTAAGCTGAGATCATCAGTGCTGGATACAAATGGACCATTTTCCCTTGTCAATGCCCTCAGATGTGTACCACCTGGAGAAAAACACACTATGGTGCTGGCCTTCAGTCCAACTCTTGAGAAAACAGTGGGTTGAAATGTATTTTTAGGCACTCGTTTCTTACTATATTTTAATTAAAAAAACATTACACACTCATCACCACCCTTTTCTACACATTAATGAAAAAACTGACTTAATGTTGCATCCCATGTTAATCCGTCATGTCATGGAACATCTCAATTGATCATTTTGTCATTAATAACAATGACTATTCAGTAATCCCTTATCCACCACACTTCCCTAATCTCCAGTACTGCGAGACTCTGGAGATCCGTAACCATAAAATGACCCTGGAGTTGACTCTGTGTGGGGAGGGGGTGGTCCCTGTTGTCACCTTGTCCCACGCTGGAGGTGTCCTTGACTTTGGCCATGTGTTTGAGAAGGAGAGCATCTCACAGGTCCTAAAGGTCAGACAATGTGTCAGTGGCTAAATGATAAGAAGAAGTACTAGAACAGGGTTATGAAAGAAAGAAAGGTTTATGTGTCATTGTTACAGTACAGTCTGCTCACACACATGGCATATTGGTTCTGTAGAAAGCTTGTGAGGAAGCAAATGACTCCAGAAGTGTCTTGTCTCTTAATATGGAGTGATTGTGTTTGTTGGGGGGGTCATTCTGGTCTTATCCACAGCTGCAGAACAACTCTGCAATCGCAGTGGTTTTCAGGGTACTGTTGGCCAGTCTGTCTCGCTCCAGGCCCCAAGGTGGAGCTGAAAGTGTAGCCGTCCTGCTGGGAAGTTATACAGACTCTAAGGTCCAACCTACTGTGGGTAAGACATAAAGAACTCTTCACTAATGCATCAGGGACCCGATGAAATGTTGACTGGTAGGTGAACAGGAAAATTCGTGTTTTGTACAGGAACTCAAAACTACAATGGGCTGAGTGTGTTCAGTGCAGTTCCAGCAGAGGGCAGCATTGCTCCAGGACAGAGCCAGGATGTCACTGTTACATTTCAACCTGATCACCCATCTGTCAACTATTTCGACAAACTCACAATAGAGCTCATGAATAAGGTCAGCAGAACGATACACTCACTTCAGGCCTCAACTATATTTCTTTACCCAACCTTACGTCGGCCTCCATTACTGCTTTTAAAAGTCCCCATGTTGTCAGGGTAAATGCTGTCCTTCCAAGATGTTCTTGTCGTCCACGTCTGTTTCTCTATTTTCTTAGATTCTCACAATAAAACAACCTTAACGCTGTGTCATTTTCGTCTCTCAGAGTAAAGTGTGCGAGATGGATCTGAAAGGTGCGGCCTCGTCACACAACATGTATCTATACGGAGGGGATGTGCTGACAGTGCCGATTGAATCCCTCCTCCCTCCACTGATAACCGGTCAGACTCATCTCACAGGTAGAGAAACCTCCCTCCGCTTCCCTCCTTTCTTTTACAGCAGGTGTTGTACTGGCACGCACCGTCACTGTAGAGGAGCTCAATGCCGTTTGTGATAAGTTTCTGTGGAACATGTGTCAATAAGACAAAAATGACACTGACCCAATAATGAGGAGACATATTTCATGATTTATGAAAATAAAGGGCAATGAATTAATTAGTGAAATTAATGCTGATCACAGCATGTGCTTGTCACTGGGGGTCAGATAATATTGCATAACAAAATCCACATGTGAAAATAGGCCCAGCTACTTGACAGGTTAGAGTAAATTGGTAGCAGTGTAGTGTAGTATGCATATTTGCAATGTTTTCAATAAGGGTGTTATGATTAGATGTTTTTTTTTTATTTTGTTAATTTTACAAAAAACTTCCAATAAAAATGTATGCGTGAAGTTAGAGAGCGTAGTAAATGGGAACAGCTGCAAGAATGAAGCTCTCACTATCTGGCAGAGTCAGTGGAGCTGGAGAAGCCCAGCATCCCGGTTCTAGTCACCCTGCGGGCTCGCTACAGCGGGGGTGCCATCACACCTGCAGTGAGGGAGCTGCAGGTGGGCTGCATCCGTTCCACACAGGCCAGTAAGAAGGTAATATGACTCCATCAGAAACTTCACAGGCACTAGTATCTAACTAGATACCGCTATATATTTCATCAATTGTAGTAGTAAAAAGTTAATATCATTATTATTTAATATTATTATGTACTTTATTATCCTACGATACATTTACCTTGTTCATGATGTCTTTAGTCAACTTTCCTTTGCTTTTTTCAGAGTGGTGAATTTTACTGGGATAATGTGGCATCACTTCAGCAACAAGGTTTCATTGTAGAACCCATTAGAGGGACTGTAGAGGCAGGCCACAAATGCACCATTAGGCTCACATGGACACCTCAGAGTGGATACAAGGTGAGGGAGAGACAGTTTTTGTCTGTTTGTTCACTCTTGAATTGGAAAGCACCGTTTACCGAAACGAGTCCATTATGCGGTCTTAGCATGATTCATTTATAAAGTTGCATTGTGTTTCTTGGGATTTGATCAGAAAAAGGACTTCATAACCGACAGCAATGGAGTGTCGAACAGTCAGTGTGCTTTTTGTTTTCTAAAATACAAAATAATGATCCAAGAAGCTTGATAATTTGATCAGTTGGTCGTCAAAAAAAAGTGTCTTTTAAATTTAATCAGATCCCAAGCAAACAGAAACCTGCATTTCTTTTTAGTTATGACAGACCTTAATATCCTTGGAGGCTTTTCTCAGCCTTTCCATTTCGACAGCGCTTGCGGAAACTTCAAATTCTGCTTGAAACAGTCTTAACAATTTAACTGAAATAAATATTTTGTTGTGTGTCCTCCACTGATCTTCAAAATCGTCAACATTTTGTAACTTCACTTCAGGTGTTTTAGGTAGAAGGTAAAAGTACCTGGTAATCACCGACTGTATGTGTGTGTCTGTATCTGTGTGTCTGTGTGTTTCAGCCTTATGACGTGGTGCAGGAGTGTATTTCGCTTACCTTGAAGGGGGATGAGAGAAATGTTTATAAAGTCACCTTGATGGCTTTGGTCTCTCACTCTGCAGACTGACCTCTACAGTACCTGGATGAGAGCCAGTGGGGATATCTAGCCACACACACACAATTGTAACCATTACCCAGACCTTAACCATACCAAATGCCTTAAAGCTTAATTGTTATGTTAACCAAATGTAACAGTGTTGGCCCACAGAGCCCATAGATTGACACACTTGAAATTTACCTCAGATGCCTCCCATTTCCCTTGATCACATTTGCGATGTCCATGTACAGGGTTTGATGGCAGAATATAGTAAACATGCAACTGTTTTCAATCAGTCAAGTCAATCAGTCGACAAACCAATCTTTCAATCAGTCTATCAGTAAGTCAGTCAGCTAGCCATAACATACATCAGGCTATTTAGAAGATTTTCTCTAAATCCTTGCATTATTTGGATTATTTATGGGTATATATTTAAGGTAGAGTAGGGAAACGTACATTGTGTGTACGCACTGTGACACGGCTCAGCTTGTGGTAGCCTACAGTACATCCCAGTACAGCTCCAATAGTGCATAGATCTAAAGATGCCATCTTTTTGACTTAGCGTAATGTGAGTAATGTCCTTTGCTCTATACCTTTATGTTTTCTCCAAGCTAATCTTGTCTAGAGTTGCACAGATTATGAAATATATTGTTCTTGCATCGCCATGAATATCCACAAAACTTCAGAAATCCATGACATGTTCAGGCAAACTTTCAATGTTGCAATGAGCATGACCTCATATATTTCACCATAAATAAAAATGGAATTTATAAATTACAAATAATGTAGCAAATCGTTATTAAATGCATTTCGCTGGGGCTTCAGTATTATCTGGACTTTCATTCAAAATGTAATCTTGTGCATGAGAACTACCATGTGGAATCTGAAACTACTATAACATCTGTGAATTTTACAATATTACTCTTGGAGGCAGAATGGCACGTCTACTTTTACGTGCATCTCTGCCCTGGATTTTTTTTTTCAAGCAAATCTAAAATGGTCAGGCAGAGGGCGTTTGCTCAGTTGACATGGCAATAGCCTACTGTATCATACACCTTTATATTTTAATAACTAAGTTCATCTTTCGATGAGAGCTCATGTACTCAGAAGAATTCCCACTGTATATGAACCAGGCCTTGTATGTGTATAACAGCAGATGTCACTAATGCCTCAAAACAGACCAATAGGGTCTGACCTTTCTCAGAGATACATGCTGTACGCATTTATCCGAGATTGTAGGAGATTACGCTAAATCAGATTACTATACCCCAACCTGCCTATTAAAAGCAAGGTCATTATGAGCTTAGCCTCATGTAATGTCACTCGCTTTATGAAACATACAAGATCATATTAGACAATATTTGTGTTGCCATTTTGCCTTTTTCTAATCTGATTTTGCCCCCTGATCTCTTGCTAATACCGAGAGATAGTGCCACTTACGATCCCTGCTCTCACAATGAATGGCGTATGTGTAGTTCTGTCTCTGTCTGCCTTTCTTCTCTGTCTCTATATTAACAGTTAGCAAATGTGAATTCACTACATAATTTCAGTGGAAATAAAACCCTCTTAAAAGTCAACAGTGTTGCAAGTCACGTCCATGAATTTAGTTCACCCTGCATTAAAACACATGAAAAACAACAGGAATTATTTGCAGCAATAGAAATGGAAGCACATGTGAGAAACATTCAAAATGCGACAAATCTGATTCACAGCTGGAGTTTTTACATGATGTATATGTCATCATATTATAGGAAGTAATGAAAGCTATACACAAGTATTTATGTTTTGAGAAGAATTTATTGATTTTTTTCAGGGTTGTTTGCCTTAAAATGCTCATGGTCGTCATTGCTGATCATAGAGGCTTCATTTAATATATTGTTTGACACAGAAAGCACATCAAGGTGTGAACTGTTCTCCTTCCGCTCTCCTAATCAAAAGCCTGAATACAGACAATAAGCTTTTTCCCCTGGGGGGGTCTGAAGCTCTGATAAAGAAGCTGCACAACACGTGTATGCAGACGGGCAGGGGTGTATCCAGGGGCAACTAAATCTCAGCAGCATTAACCTGGGCAGATGAGTCCCAGTGGAAACCCACACCTAAAACACATACACACACATGGGGACAGTGTTTTGTTTATCTACCACTTTTTTATGTATAAAGTTATATAAATAAATACTGATACCTGATCAACACATCTAAACCATGGACATAATGTTCTAAACCACCATCAACACCGCTACCAATATCAAACCTCACCCCTAAGTTGTATCCGGGTTCACAAACGTGCACATTTTCGCACAAACACCTGCGTTTTTTTTTTATGGAAAAATATAAATTAACATTTCACATTCAGTTTAAATTATAGCACAGTGGTCACTGCCAACGTAAAAAAGTAGCGTAAAGAGACAACAACAAAACAGATCTGGGTAACAAAAGAATACACTAGAATATATAACCGTGCTCTTTCGGGAGCAGTCTTCATCCGAATCAGAGCTGATGCTGCTGTTGTTGTCCCCCATCGGACCAAGTCCATGCACAGTTTGTTGTCCCACAGGACATCAAAGTGTTCCATGTTGTCTCCAAGTAATGCATTAACCTGCTGAGCAGCAACACCTCCTCTGAGCACACTGCCTAGACTACTGGAGATAATACTCAAGTTATCTTTGTGCTGTGGCGATTGTCCACTTGCACAGAAAGAAAATCCCCTCCCATTCATTAGCACAAAACTGGAGAACACGAATGGTGGTTCACAAACCATAAATTACAGCAAAGTAAATATCCTGAGTGTATCAAGAAAAAAAAACGTCCATTACCAGGTTAAAATGATCGAATATCTGTTGGCAGATTAATGATCCTCAAGGGATTACTAATGGATCAGGCTAAATTATTCATCATGGATAATCAAACTATCATTGTAGTGAAAAATGGACAGGAATTTGCCCCTGATAGAAAATTCTATCAAAATAAATTCTGTCGACAATTTATTTTTAGATTTCTCATCTTTATAGTAAAAACACACATTTATGAAAATGTAAACAAGTTTATATATCATACGTATTCTTTTTTTATGTGGACTAAAGTTGGATTTAGCGTTGGCCTTTAGCTGTGCATGCTGGCGGAGAGGTAAAGGGAGCTGTAGTTAAATTTGTGGCTTGGTCTAGTTTGGGTTGCAAATGAGACAGTTGTTTGCTTGTGGTGGCTGTTGTACTGAAATTCAGTTCCTGGACATGTGTAGTATCACAAAGTCACAAAGTCACGTTTGGCCACATGCTGTGGGCAGGGGCGCTATATGGAGGGGAAGTTAGGACGATTCCAAGGGTACCTGACTGACAGGGGCCCCAAAAAATAGAAGTGTGTGTGTGTGTGTGTGTGTGTGTGTGTGTGTGTGTGTGTGTGTGTGTGTGTAGAGAGAGAGTCATGGGGCCCAAAATTTCTGGTGGGGCCCCTGGCTGTGGGGTCCAAAAGCCTGAGACCATTTGATGGGAAGTAGGCTTTAACCGTTCCACTGTATTTCTTTTGTTTAGACTCCATTTCGGGGCTTTAGGGAACACATTATGTAGAATGACATGATATTAGTAGAATCTAGCAGTAGCCTATGCAATAGTTTGTCAAAAACTGAAAAATAGTTACTCCTACATAATAGTTTAGAGCCAGTTTCAGAACCACTGACATAAACACAGGATCTTTCGTGTTTTTTTCTAACTCTGTGTGGCATGAAAGTGGTCACGTGTCTGCTCTGACTCTTTAAGTGAACAAACATTTATTTACTTGAAAAATAAAGTAAATATCGTTTAGGTGCACTCGCGTTACCAAAGATGGCAGTATTTCCTGCTCTGTTTGTAGTGGTCGCCGACCCTTCGCCGTGCGTTGTGACGCTGCCGTAACGTGGGGTTTCCCAGACCTGAGTGCAGGGTTACCGCGCCCATCTCTGCTGTTTGATGGCTGGAGCGAGAAGCGACTGAGATCCTGGCGTAAAGGAAGAAAAAAAAACAGGGACGACGACGGTGGGAAAGCTAAGACTGGATTTTTTTTTGCGTTGAGTTGGAATTTTCCCAGAAACGGAAGAACCCTCTTACAAGATTCTGACGCGTCTATCTGGGTGAAACACCGCCTTGTCTCTGCGCCTCTGTGCCGGTGTGTCTCCCCCTCGGCGGGTCAAAAACTGGGTTCGAGGAGTGCCGCTCCTCGGTAGCTAAACTAGCTAAATCTGAGCGCCTGGGCGGAGAGAGGAGAGGCAAGATTTTGCTGTATCCAGTCAATGTGATATATACAACGGATACCCTCGACTGAAGCGGGTAAGATGTGAATTCGATATTTAGAATTGTGCCTCGGATAATGCAGGATGTGTTTGTGCAGTTGGCTAGCCTGTCGAGCAAGAAGATGAGTGAAGGGGGTTAAAACTGGGTTGAAAGCTTCTCGGTTGGAGTTAGCTGCTGTTAGCCTGCTGCTAGCTATTCGTTGCTGGCAAGAGAGTGGGTGTGGGCCACTGTTGGAGAAACTTAACCCACTGTCTTAACCCTGGTGTTAATTAAGCTGATGAACACTGTAAAATAATATCCAAAAGCTACATCTTATAACTAGGAAATTAACGGCAAGTGCTATTGTTAATTAGCAATTTGGTTGGTGACAGCTCGGTAGGTTAGCCAGCACCCCTCTCCAACGTCCGGGTATCTTTCGCTCAACAAATAAGATGTGTACGTTAATCTGCATCGGGTTTGAGGTAGTAGCCAATTTCATGATGTCACAATTAACTATCGGGTTCGGTCAGGACTTAGTTTTAATCCCAGTTTATACCCCTATTTCTCTCATCTTTGCTCCACAGATGGTAAGTGATTACCAGTGTGAGCCTATAGGTCGTACATTTGTTTCTCTGATTTTTGTTTGACTAACCTTAGGCGGATAGATTAACACGATTGCATAGTTAAAACTTCTTATATTTGCATAACTCAAACAAAGGCGAGCAGAGCTTGAATTTACTTTAGCTCGTGATGAAAATCTGTAGCATCATGCAATTGTCAAGGAAGGCAATCTAAAAATGGCTACTTCACCAACAGAATCACCACCACCCCCACGATTCTGTAGCCAGTCCATACAAGTTAGCCAGCAGTAGCCACAGCCTACGTTTCAAGCCTGGTATGGCTGAGCTGGGTGTGTATAACCCGAACATGGCAGCCGTAACAATTTGCCTGTAAGCCGAGTGAATGTGAACGGTGTTGTTGTTGTGTGCCACTATTATGTTAAAAAAAATAGTGCGTTGAAGCGCTCACATTTGCCTTGTAAAATTATTTACGTAATAGGGACCGTCTGATCTGTGGATACTTATTTTACAGACGAGGTTGTAAACGGGTCAGCTTAAGTTTAACATGGGAAACTGAGCTCAAACATGAGACCAAACCATCAAGGCTTATAACTATTGCGTGTAAAAGCTAACGTTATAGGTGAACAATTCCACTTGCTGTCTGCAGAGTCAGCCACCCACTGATTCCCCTGAAAAGGAAACGGCTAACAATTTAGCACTGTGTTTCCCTGTAACGTGCAACGCGTTAAAATAACAGATCGTATTTATTTCATTTCGATTCGTAACAACGGTGAAGTCGCTGTGGAATAATGACAATAAGCGCCGATGTGGACATGATAGTGATAATGGCCATTTTAGTTTGACTGGAAGTTAACGACGGTCAGTTTGCCAGCGCAAAGTTCGGCCTTAATTTGAACTTCTCCTTTTAATGATGCGAAAACGAGATTGTCTAATTGGATTTTGACAATCTGTTTATCTCGATCACGGGTCTATTGGAGGGCATGTTGCTAGCAACTACAGAAACTATGCTCCACCGGGCCTTGCTGCTCAATAGTATATTATGCTCCAGCCTGGTAGTCGGGTAAAAATTATTTTCGATGAAGCATCACACTCTATTAAAGCTCACCACTAAAAGAAGTTAAAGTAGAATAGATCGTTTATAAGATATTTTTTATTAAGTGGTTGACATTTCGGAAGATGGTGTAGCATCGAGGCAGACGTGTTGTCGCAGGAAGCCGAGCTTAGCGCCTCCGCCAGCACTGAGGCGCATACACAGCTTAGCGCCTCGACCAAGTTAGTGACCAGCGGTGTGAAGATTTGCGTCTAAACAATTCTGAAAATAACTGACTGCTAGTCGTTTCCGGAAATTTCACTGTTTTTTAAAGAACTGTTTGTATCTGCTGGTTCACAAAGATGAATTCATTTTGCTAGCGTGCCCCCTCCCTCCGCCTCCTTGAATGAATGGGTTCCTGTATTCAGGGCCCAAGCAGCTGCAATGAACAAGATGGCGTTCAAAGCCTTTTTCATCACCGCTTTCTCTCAGACTGAGAGACAGCTGCCGAGCATCGGATGGGTTCAGGCTTGGCAGGAAAGATTTCTTTTGATTTTCCACAGTTATAAAATTTTACATCATGTATTCTTATGAAAAAACGTTTGAAAGCAGATGGTATTTTTCCTTATTTGAAACTAATGTGATCTAGATGTAGAACAACATGGTGGGAAAGGAGTGTAGTACATCTTGACTATGAACCGGAATACCAGGGAACGTGGCAATAATGATCAATACGTGTTTTATATACAATAATAAAAACATTTATCTTGCATAGTTTTACATTTAATTTAATATCTGTTTTGAAGGATCTGTAATCTGCCTTAGATGTGTCATTTTGGTAATCCTGATGAGGTAACAAAGTTAAATGTTACTTTGTAGATTGTTAGAAGATGTCCATTTTTTAAAAAAACAACACATTTACTCAGGTTTTATTTCGATTTTTCCCCCACATTTCGTAACCCAGGACTTTGAAAAACATTTTTTCTGTCTTCCAACACTCACAATACCTGCCCTTTCCATCTTAGCCTCACTGTAATTTAATATTTGGCTGTAATTTATCAGATTATTGCTTTGTGATTTAACTCGTTCAGTACTTCAGAAATTTATCATTACTGCCCTCAGTCTTGAAATTCGTGACAGATAAAACACAAGAAATTCATAGCGCTGTACTGGGCTTGCTTATTGTTTGTATCAGTTATAGTTTTGCTTGAAGAACAAAATGTAAGGACATCTGACAGCAGCAAAACGTTTGTTTGCCTCAGGAACATTTTTCGCTGGATTATTACTCAGCAGAATGTGTGTCACCACAATATAATGACCTTATGTATAACACTTAAATCATAATTTGTGTTTTTTAATGCACCGTTTTGTTTTAATATAAGGATTTTAATCTCCCTCACAACTGTTTTAATCTGCAAGTGAGGGATATGAATTGGATTAAATTCTTAGTCTGTGGATTTCATTCTTTGGGATTATATGGCTTTGCTCAGTGATAGTGCTGATTTTTATTTTCACCCCTGAGTTGATGTTGCCTTTAACTGTAGTTTGACTTGGAGTCTTTGACAGTCAAGTGCTGAATGGTTTTGTGATCAAATAACTGAAGCAACATTTACAGAAACAGGGTTAAGTGCACTAGGAGTTTCTGAGTGCTATATATTCTCCATAAATATGGAGAGATAAATGCAATTGCTGTCGTAACACATCTCTGCTCATTTAATAGTACTTAAAGAACAGCATATTTATCTGTGCTTGGTAATTTATACAGTATGGTGAGGCAAGTGTTTTACAACAAACAGTGCTGCACGAAACTCACATTAGCCCAATGAACTGATAGTTGAGAAAGTAATAATAGAAAAGTCTGAGCAAAAATGTACAAAAATAAAGAATATTGTGTGGGCTGTGTATAACAACACTGGGAAATGCAGATAGTTATAATTTGTGTTGGGGCTTAGTGCTGTATCAGTATTATGAGTTACACTGATATACCCCGCCCTTCTCAGCATCTGCATTTCCCCTCTCCCTCCCTTAACTTTCCAACAGCATGTAGATGGATGTAGCTCTGGTTGATAATGTTGCCAGTTTTCAAGGAAAAAAACATTTGTAATTTGGAGATATTTTTGGATGTAGGACTTCAGAGGAGGAGCTAAGTGACACCAGCCATGAATGTGGCCATAAGCAAATATTATCCAGAGGCGAAACCACTTTCAGTGTATTCCATCATCTACAGCAGCACCACAAACTGCTCTATGAAGAGAGTATAAAACTATGTGCCACTAGAGCCTCCAAGCCCTCACTACCCATAAACTCTGCCCCTGAATGACTGTTGCTCAAGCTCAATTGGGAGTTGTGCCTTACGAAAAAAGAAGTCCCAAGTGGCGTAATATAACGAAGAAGGTGGCCTACTACCTTTCTAAGATACCTACTTAAATCCACATTTCATTGACATGTTAATGCATCTGTATAGTTTTAAACAGGGATGGCCTGTTATTCTTGGTTACCTGTTTGTTATTTGCACAGCTGTGGATTGTTGAGCAGAAATGGAAAACCTGGAAGGGTCTTAATATGATTCCAGTTTTTAAATAAAACTGCTTGTATCATACGTGTGGCATTGAGTTAAAACTGATCACTTAGCCCGTTCAGTATTAAATAATCATATATGTTGCCTTTCAGCCATAAAGTACCAGGATATTATTGTTTTGGCCATATCACTCAGCCCTAATTTGTTTCTCTAAGCACAGTGAAGCTTTTTCCAGTGGATGATGACTTTTATGTGCCTATACTCAGTTTGAGTAATTGGCTGGTGTGGTTTCAGTTTGTGAATTTAGCAGTCTTTTTTTTTGTTTAATGTTGTATATCATCAGTCTGATTTGTATTGTCATCAAAGTAGCACAGTCTTTTACTGTGTGGCTAAAAGTAGCACATTGTCTATTCATGTAGCTTTTCAACAGTATATTTTTCTTTTTTTTGTATTTTCAGTGGCTTCACTGTCTGTATAACTTAATGGTAGTGCATGATCAAAATATTATATATTATATTTATATATAATGAATATAATATGAATAAAACACTGGTTTTTTTTTTGTATAATTCTGTCTGTGGAAATACAAATATCCAGGAGCATGCCCATCACCTGAAGGTGACTGTTCCTACAGGAAAACACTGACGGGCGCTGATGTGTAGGTTTTGATCATCGAGAAAATCAAATGCGAGTAAAATCAATGAAAATGTCTGTCACACATAATCTTTTACCTGCAAATAGTTTTGTGTACATTACTAATGTATTTACAACAGCATGGACCTTTTGCCCTTTTCTGTCTACTATCCACGGAAAAAACATGCATTTTGTCTATTTTTACAAGGCTGTGGTCCCATAATTCAGTTTCAGTCCCAAATAGTTTTTGTTACTCTTGCTGTGCCAGAAAGCAAAACCACAACCCCAGTTTGTATTGAACCCGGAATTTCAGAGTTATCTGTACTGTGTTCTTTGGGGTTTAGGTTATTTTTCCCCCCTCTTAGTACACAACAATGCATGTAAGTCAGCCTTGTATCCACCTGTGCACCTATGAGTTTTTTTTCTTAAATTGAACTCAGTACCTTTTTAAATTTGACCTTATCCAAGGATTCAGAGAAACTAAAGGTTTAGAGTTCTCTACAAAGTACGTTTGAGGGCAGATGTTAGTCAGTAAGTGTAATAAAGAAAAGAAAGAAAGCTTTTATTTTTCTCATTGACACAGTACACGTATATAGTACACTTACACGTTACAACGACATTTGGTCTCTGCTTTTTTTTTTTTTCCAAGATATCTTTATTGGAAAGACACATTACAATACTTCCACATTACAATAAAAAAAATACAATTTCCTTTCCTCTTTTCTTTTAAACAAATGAACAACCCCCCACCCACGTCCACACTCAGCCCCTCATGATCAACACACATTACTTGTTATTGATGCAATAATAAAAGATACAACAGTAACAGGCACACATTCAGTTGGGAAGTACCCTCAAATTAGTAAAATAGGAAATAAAGGGTTGCCATTTGTGGAAAAATTTGACTGTACATCCTCTCAACGTATATTTAATTTTCTCAAGTTTTAAGAAAAACATTACGTCATTGAGCCACTGGGAGACAGAAGGATATTTAGCAGATTTCCAGTGCAACAATAAGGAACGCCTTGCTAATAAGGATGTGAAGGCTATGATGTCCTTTTGTGTACGGTTAAGTACAAGTGAAGAGTCAGGAATCCCAAATATAGCAATCAGAGGACAAGGTTGGAGGTTTACTCCAAGAACAGTGGACATAATAGTAAAGTAACCCGCCCAGAAACCTTTCAGATCCGGACAAAGAAAAAACATGTGGCTAAGGTGACAAGGAGAGCCATAACACTTATCACATTTGTCTTCCACTTCTGGATACAGTTCAGACAGTCTAGACTTAGAAAAGTGTGTCCTGTACAGGACCTTAAATTGAATGAGTCCAAGACGAGCACAAGAAGTGGTAGATCGTATCCTCTCTATGGCCTGCTCCCAGGACTCCTCATGTACTTGTATTCCCAGCTCCCTCTCCCATGTACACTTAAGTTTAGCATTAGAGTGGTTGCTAAAAGCTAAGATAATATCATACAGCTTTGAAATGATTCCTCTGTTATGAGGAACAAATGATAGCATGGTTTCCCACTGGTGTTCTGTAGGTAAAGAGGGGAAATTAGGAAAACACTTAGCCACAAAGTTACGAGTTTGAAAATAGCGAAACAGGTGAGTAACAGGGAGGTCATAGCAAGATGACAAATTTGCAAAACTATCAAAGACACCATTTACATATAAATATCTGAATTGTGTAATACCCGTCTCTGCTTTTTAACCCATCACACACGTGTGTGTGAGCAGTGGGCTGCCATACATACATGACACGGCACCTGGGGAGTAATTGGGGTTAAGGGCCTTATTCAAGGGCCCAAGGTGGTGCGGAGCCCTATTGGTTTCAAGACCAACGCGCTAACCATTAGGCTACCACACCCCATAATGATATTTAAACAAGAAGTACTGGTAGTTGTGGGTTCAGGTAAACTGTCAGTGTGGCATCCTATGCTGGGTATGGTTTCTTTACATCCAGACTAGCATGTGTGTTTGAACCTCAGCATATTCATTGCTCTTGAAGCCATATCTCTCCTCATCCACAAAGGTTTATTCTAATCTATCCGTAGTTTGATTTTTATTTTTTGCTGGTAACACTTAGGTGTGGCAGCCTGCTAGGGGTTAAATGTGCTAATGTAAGTATTTTTTTAATTTAAGAAAAATGAATGAGGTTGGGACAGTAGCCTACTGGTTATGTCACAGTGTCAGTCTAACTTTTTAGTTTCACTTGCACTTTGCACCACTCTTTTGGACTTGTTATTTATTATATGTGAAAATCCTTGAGATGTAATAATAAATTTCATATTTATTTTCCCACATGCTTGAAAAATTCAGTCTTTGGAATAAAACATGACAGGTTACCATGAGTTTACCTAAAACCCTCTGACCTGATGCCCCCCCAAAGCACCTAACCTCCAGATCCACAGGAAACAGTAATTCATCAGCTAGCTTATTCGTGTATCCTAATTTAAATGGACCATTAGTGGTGGCCTCCATTATGTCCTCCATTACTTCTAGGTTTGTTGTATTGTGGTTAAGCAATCTAAATCCTTTTTCCTCTTCGCTCTCAAGGCTTCCTACAAAACACAACTGAAACTGTTTCATCAGGGTGTGTTGCACATCAGTGGGCAAATATGGGGCTAAAGATTGTGTAATTGTAGCTCTCTGTCACTACCGTTGTGTTATTAGCAATTCTTTGGTCATAACTTCAGTAGGAAGTTTGTTAAAAGATCGGCTAGCAGCTGAATTTGACCTGCATCTGGCAGTGCTGAAAACCATTCAAGCTTTATTAGTTCTGTACGCACACAGTCACACAGTTTTTAACCCAAAAGGTCAGTGGAAGGCTAAAGACTCCAATATACTGTTTCAGAATCAGATTTAATGTATTGGTGTAACATTAGTTTACTCAGTAAAGCAGGACGTAGGATGCAAGGAAAATTGTTAGAATACATATTGAGCTTACATCATTGTATGCTCCATATGTACAAATTTTTTGATATTCTCATTGCTTTGCAGGTGACACAAAGATGAGACAAGCTTTGATTGTGCTGAAAAGCTGCAAAACTCCTGACTGTAGATTTGTCAGTGGGATCCTCAACACAGATTGTAAACTAATAACCACATTTTTTTTCATATGAATAATGATGTGACACTATATATTAAATATAATAAATTAGTTTTAATGCTAATTATTTGGTGTTACGCAATTAAAGGCAGTCCAGAACAAATCCTCACAGTAGACCCACTTCATATGTCTTCCTATATTGCAAGGGGCATTGTCTGCTCTACTGATAGGAAATCAAGCACTTGCCATTAAGCTTTGAAATGGACTATGTTTATGTTGCAACACATAAATCCACCATTTAACTTTTTCATACAAGTCTTTTGTACAGTAACACACTAAATATTTGTGTTTCCAAATTTCTGCTTGCTAAGCATGCTTGTCTGTCTGTTGTGTTATTTTTTAAAATCTTGCCCTCGGGCTATCTTCAGAGTCAGCCTTACAATCGAAATTCTAACAAATGTTATCCCAGTGAGTAGGTTTGTGTGTAGTTCAACGGTAGGTGCTGTTTTGTATCAATAGTTTCTCACCACTGGCCAAAAGGTGTCGGCCACTGTTTTGAATAGACAAAGTAAATGGTACCAAGGCAGCCTAATGACCCACACACCAGCTTGTCACCAATTAGACACTGTGTAACCCTGCTTAAAACCCATCACAAGCCCAACTAGCATGTTCATGTCTATTTTTATTTTAAACAGAGACCACCTCTCTGTCCATTTGTATTCTAACCCTTACATTTGAGGAAAATGTGATGAAACCTGAGATAATGGGAACGACTGCTAGTACTAGTACTAGTGTATGTCTTTTATATTCATCTTTTAAAGTAAGAAAGTTCAAGATCACTTGGGCAAATGAGTGAAATAGCTGTCATGTGATGTTACACACACACACACTCAGACACACGCAAACTCTCTCACACGCTCACACTCGCACTCTTATTCTTCATGGAACTTGGCGAGAAAGCAAGGGGGAGGGGTATAATTATTAATGCAATCAAAAGGGGTGTATTTTATGTTTTAAATAAAGTCATGCTTTTGGCTTTGGGCTAGCCTTTTTTTTAACACTCCCCTTTTTAAATCTAACTCATTCATTTCTCAGTATGAAAAGCTGTTTGTGCAGTTGTTCAAAGCACAAAACATACCATTGTTAATGTATGTGGCCATTTCTTAAGTTGTCTGATAATGTTACTGCCAGCCTGTGGAACCTGTTTTTTTTCCTTCATTGTTATGGTCAGAGGTATGTAGTATTAGGCCAGCTTGTATTGCCTCAGATGTTGTTTTCATGTAGCCAGTTTAGGTACCAATTATGTAATATTTCCCTTGTTTTTGCTAGTGCCTGGTATTAACACATTCGTACCACCTAAAAGTGCCTCCATGTAAAACTTGTGCACTACTGTATAAACATGTTATTGGATCGCATACCGTCGTCATTGTCAGCTGTTCCAACAAACTTTGCACCCTGCCTAGGAAGAGCACTGCATCATGGAATGTTTTACTAATCAATTAATTAAAATCTCCTGTCAGTCTCATTGATGCCGTGTCCTCTATCATCAGACATTACCCACAGAAAGCAGCCACATTAATACAGCCGAGCATTTAAAACTGTGACCAGTTAATCGAACAGTTCACCTAAATTTCACACCTATTTTCAGTAATGTTTGTAGGTTGGCTCAAGGTCATTTGACGTTGTATGTTTGAAAGAAACATTTTGTTTAACAAGAAGTGCAGGTCTGTCCCTTACTTTTCTAAATATGTTTTTTCAAGCTATATAGATGAGTAATAGTATTTGAAGTTACTATTCACACAAAAAGCAAACATCTGTCTGTGTGTCATTGGCAATGCTTGTATAGAAACCATTTGTATGTCCCACTACATAATGTTATAAAGAGAGTTTAGAGTCACAAAACTGTGAGTTGTCTTGCTAACCATACCCCTCAACAGACAGGCAAAGTAACGGTTTATTAGATTATCTGTACATTGTTTTCTCTTCAGCCTTTAGATATTGTTACTGTTATTCAGGAAATCGTAGGGTTTCACAATACACCAGTAGCCCCTAGCTCCAAGTCCACTGATGTAAAAAGGTTTTTGTGTCACTGTACACTTCACATACTCTATGTCCTGCAGCACTTTATGGCCCCTGATCTATGAGTCTTCATCAGGCTTGCATGATATCAGATAAATGAATGGATATAAAGCAAATGTGTGTCAGGTATTCTTTTAATGCCTGTGCCGTTCTTCTGTGGCAAATTTGTCGGGTATACTGCATAAATAGCCAAACATTGACTCGACAAGAATAATGAAACTATCTGGTACATTTATACTAATTTTATACCAAAATTATTTCTTCAATTTAGAGCAATCAGTGTACTTACACATTTTTTTCTGATTGCGTGTGCACCAAAACAGAGCAGAACAACATGATCAGAACTGTGTCAGTTTATGCATACTTGTAGCCTCAGGATTTCCTTTGCTCCATTTATAGTGGGGCAAAATGGATTATAGACCTGGAGGCTGTTCATTTTCAGTTCAGCCATTCTTCTTGAGACCCATAAGGATGTAGAATCTGCTCAGACATTGATTAAAAACAGCTTTGTTTGTCAACCTTTATTTATTACTGACTCTATGTCAAAAATTCAAGTGGCTGGTAGCCCACACCATTTCTGTGCTCATCCCCTTTATAGTGATATAGTGTAGACAAGAACTACCGTTATTTTTTTGCTATTAGAGGTAAAGTTGATGCTGGTGGTTTTACTGAGTGTAGTTTATTATACGTTTCTGTTACTTAACTATATTTTGCTTGGAGCAGCTGCAGTCCAATGCTATATGTACAAATTGTCTTGTGAGTGAATCATACGAGTTGATATGTTAAGCCATTGGCAGGCAGGCTGGCTCCCCATTGGTATACAATATATATCTCTTGTGGCGACCCACTACTATTTGCACAATCCCAGCATATGGGAATGCGTGTGTGTAGATCACTGGTGGTCAGGTTGAAACTGTAATGTCTTTCTTTTTTCCTCTTCCCATTGTCTTTATCAATCAATTCTCCAGTCGGGTTCAGTTGAGATGTTGATTTCATTGAGGCACTTCAAACCAGTGGTACAAATTTTAGAGTAAACGCTCCAAGCAAGTACATTTGTAAAATGTTAGCATTCATATTAAGAAGTGATTACAAAGCATTAATGTAATGTTAATTTTATAGGGACAGTAAGTGCTAATTTATTCAGTGCAGACACCTGCAGTTGGTATCATGCAGAGACAGTTGTCTTTGTCAAGTTAAGCCAAAATCCCTGAATTAATGAACAAATCGAATATGTTAAACATGCGTGTATATCTTGAAAGTATAAAAACAACTAAAGATTTGAAATCAAGTCACCAGGCAGCGGGTGTAAATAAGACATACCTAGTGTAAACATCTGTAATACTTGAGGAAAACATACTTTACTGTGATTGCCTAACAAAGCTTTTGTGCAATCAACATTAGTAGTTGGGCTTCAGGTTAAATAAATAACAGTATGTCAAAGAAGATAAATGATCACAGCTTGTCTTAGTTTGCCACCAGCAGATGTGTATAGACTGCTATACCCTCAGTGATTCATCTGTCATCATGTTTTTGTAGACTAAGTAACCAATGCTTTTGGCAGAGATTGCTTCAAATCTGCTTTGTGGCAGATTTTCACTACCAAATATCCCTGCAGCCAAATAAGTAAAAAGGCTAAACTATCCAAAGAATAGTTGATAGATGCAATATGTGTGACCATTTTAAAAATATATGACATGAAAGCAACACACTCAAAACTGTTTGTTCCACAGAGGTTTGTGTGCAGAACCCAATTTTTGCCATTGTGGCCAGTACTGGGGTGGGGCAACTGAAAATTTGCATATGACCTGCACAGTGAGACATTCTGTTCATGACTAAGGGATAATTAATGGGCAAAATAATTAATAGCAATAATCATCCTTAGCAAATACTAATAGCTGTTCAAAGAACTGGCTGAAATAGTATCAAGAAAATGAATGAAACTTTCTTCAGCAGTTTATGTAACATTTAATGTAGAAAAATAAAATATTGATGAATAATGTACAAATATTTTTACACACCCATGTGTCTATAAATGTCTGGTTATATATTTCAACTCTGATGTTTGCCAACACTAGCATAAAACATTTCACAATGTATTCTTTCATGCCAATGTTAGCTGGACATGGAGAGTAACAATGTGAATGAGATTGGATGGGGCTTTTAAGAAAAGTCCGGGAGCAATCCCCTTCTGTCCTCTCTTAGTGCATCATCAGGCCCCTTGTTCTTGCCGTCTTTCTGACCTGGTTGTGTTTCAGCTACATTTACCATGCATCACTCCCCCACTACACCATTGTGTGTGTGCGTGTGCGTGTGCGTGTGCGTGTGTGAGAGAGTGTGAGTGTGAGAAAGAGAGAGAGAAAGAGAAATATAAGGAGAAAGACAGAAAGAGTGGGATAACGAGGTAGATTTTTTTTTAAATTTCACTAATGATAAGATAGGACTGGAGATGGTGAGGCAAATAAGGGACTTGACTCACTTAGAGTGAGTTGTAGAAAGCACAACGGTAGTGGAACTCTTGTAAATATTGCAAAGACCTTTCCTCCATTAGATGGATGCATGAAGAAAGGGGGGGCTTTTCTCCAGAAAAGGTACTAAAAGCCAATTTAGTTGCAATCCAAGTGTCCATTGTAAGCAGGGGAGAGTGTTTTACAGCCATCTGCCATATTGCCATTCTGGCATTGACCTAGGTACAATGTGTATGACTATTTAAATAAAAGAAACATAGTGAGTAACATAGCCAAATTTGTTTCACACAGTGTTTGTAATGAAATGAAATCGGGGGGGAAAACATTGTTGCAGAGCAGATTGTAGTCAATGTATCTGTGAACTGTCCGTATTGTCCTTTAACCTCTTTCATCAACACAGAACCAAACCCCATTGGAGGCATTTTGATTTGTATGCTGTTTTAAGTGATTTAAAACTTGAACAATGGTTACATTTATAAACCAGTTGTTCTGTACAGTGTAGTGATACATGGCAGTTTAAAATGTATCTGATTAGTTGTGATTATTTTTAATGACTTAATAGTCCCTCTTTCTTTCAGTAATATACTGAAAGTCATTTGTCTCATTGTGTCTTCATTTTTGCTCAGCTTCTTGCAATCAGCTCATCTTGATTATTTGTTAAGCTGAATGGAGTAGGCCTAAAGTATATTAGACTGACCCAAATTTTTGCAAAGTACCAGCCCCATCTCTGTCTCTTCTTTTGTCCCGGCATTTATTTCCTAACATTAGCCTGCCTGCCAGGATGTCCTGTGTAACTTGTTATTGTAATGCAGCAAATTGCAGAGCTCAAGGCTTGGATGGACTCTGGTAAGTGCAATGGTTGTAACAGAAACCACAGAGCAAGTGTATTTGTAAAGTGTGTGTTCTGTTGCCACATCCGCTGAATGTTTTGACAACGGGAAGAGAGAAGACAAGCAGAGCTAGGGAAACACCCTTAAAAAGGAAACGCCTGCTTAGAGAGGTTGTGCACTTGTATTAAAGCCGAGGCAGCATGCTGACACAGATGATCAATAGTTGAGTCACTGCTACAGACAGCTACTGGCAAACTAGCAAAAAAGTCCAGTCCCATTTCCAGCTGTATACCTCATACTGTACTTTTCCAGGGGCAGGAAATGACCACAACTTAAATAGCACTCTGAAGCACTAGGATAGCAAAAACCCTCATAAAGGCAAAGAGTGTGCGGCAGGTGGTATCCAAGCAGGAGGGCGTAAATTATTAACCCCACCATTTCTTCCCCATCTTTTAAACACTAACTTGAGCGTAATACATCATAATGCACTGTCTTACAGATTGACTATACACAGTATTTAACAGGGTCTTAGCTAGCAATTTTGACCCAATTTTATTGTCATTCACCATCATATTAGCTTCTTGGTCCTCTCCTCCCGGTTTGACGGAGGGTGGGGTTAGTTCTTAACGTCACACACAGAGTGGACAGCAGTGAAGAGAGGTTGTGGTAAAGGCAGTGAACCAGGTGACATTAAGGTAATGTCTTACTCAAAATAACTTAGATCAAGAAAAACAATTCTATCTCCAGCTGTTGAACAGCAAAACCTTGAACCCAAAAGCTATTATCTCATTTGTTAAGATAATAACAGATTGTTACACAGAAGGTACATTGAAATCCATCTGTATTTTTTATTGATTTGAGTCCAGATTCTGGTTATGCTTAGATAGTTGCTGAGACGAACAGGCTCCCCTCTCTCCTACAATACTTGCAGACACTGTTGCAGCAGCAGCAGCATTGGGAGGACAGATTATGTCAGCAAGTATATATTTAGTCGATGTTCTTTTCCTTCTAGAGAGATACTAAATATGTATAGAGACTTTGTTGTAAAGAAAAAATATTGAGTAATATTTCAAATATAAATGACTGATCCTGCTGTGATTTTATTCATTATTTATCAAGATGCATAAAAAGTAATGCCATTTCCATCCATTCCCAACAATCACAAACCCCAGTAGTTCTGCATAAGGTTAAATGCTGGGAAGCGTACATCGCCCTGCTCCCCTTCACCAAGGGGTTAATTAGCAGCTCTTCTCCCAATTGTCCTCTGCTTGTTCACTCTCATTAGTTTAATCTGGCTCTGTCCTCCAGCTTGCCTTGCTTGCCTCTATCCTCTTGTGCACCATAATATCTCACTACCTACACATCTCCCTATGTCAGTGGAATGGAGTTTCTCCTCTTCTTCTCTCTTTCCCCAAAATTTGCTGCCAAACCCCATTAAACCATTCCTTGACTTGTATGCCTCCACAGCTAAAGCTGTATTGCCTTTTCTGTGCCTTACTTTACTAAATTGTTATATTTGGGATATGTTAATAATTTTTAGCACTGTTATTGGCTTTTGTGGAGGACATGTTACATGTTCAATCCAACAGGAGGTACTATTTAAAGGAGTAAACAATTATTTGCTTTCAGCCTTCAAAAAAACATTGCTTTTTAAAAATAATGTATCTAATTTATTAATTAGTATATTGAATTTAAACAAGACCCACTGAAATTTTGCTGATTAAGAAGCTTGGTCTGTACAACGGCGATTGGTGCGTGATTCATTTTTACTGCTGATCAGTGCTGTATAGGAAGGAGAAATACCAATGAAGTGCTTTTTATGTGTGGAGTCAAATTACACTTCCTCACTGTGTTGTGCTTGAGATGGAGCTGATAGGAGTGGCTGGAAAACGTGAAGTCTGCTTCACCCCCTCCTCTTTCTCCTCCTCCTCTTCCTCCGCCTCTTCCTCCTCCCCCACCACCTCTCTAAAAATAGCTGGCGCAAAGAGAAAGCAGTGAAGTTGAGGCTCTATCTATTGGGCTGCCAGTGGTTTCAACATTCTCACCACCAGCACAGGGGAAAGCAGTGTTTTGAATAACACCTCTAATGCTAATTATAATAACTATTTGGTTTATTTTACAATTTGATCAAAATTCATCAAAGTTGACCTATGTTATATATTTTTGATCAAAGAGTGAAACATATAAAGATATTTAATTAATTTATCCAGAGTTGGAAATGATTATTTTAGGAATGCTGCTTTTAAAACACTAAAACCATGGAATGTTCCTGATTAGGGATGGTATTGATAAGATTTTATCAATACCGATGCCATTATCGATTCCGCTTATCGATCAGATTCTTTATCGATTCCCTTAGCGATTCTGCCTGTGAATTTTCTATGTACAAAAAGTAGGTTTTGCAGGTCTTCTGTGTCAACAACATTTTATTGAGTTTATAAGTAAATAAATATGAAATTGGTCACTGGATTCTAGATCTCTGGACATAAATAAATATATCAGTACAAACTCAGCAGTTCTTGTTTAAAAATATAAGCATATCTGCTTTCTCATGAAGGATCCTTCATCTTTCAGGGCTGATAGTATCTGCAGCTGTCGAAAAGACCCTCTCAGATGGGGTTGAAGATGCTTGGACACACAAATAGGTAGCCGAAAGTGCTGAGAGCAAGGGCAGTGTGTCCTGTTTCTAGGCTGGGCTGGGCTGGGCTGTGGAGCTGGGGATGCAACACTGCAGGCAGCAGAGGTACATGGTCCATGGCTAATATCGTCTAAAAATGGATCAAATGACAGAATATTTGTACAGCATTTGTTTCATCTACGTCAAATAACGTTACAGATTATTAACAGGACAGAAAAGAAAAAAAACTTACCCTCGTCAGCTTTACTCAGCAGCAAATTAACAGCGGCTGTACGTCTCCAAAGTTGGTGATTCGTGATTGACGTGAGGCGTGTCACGTGATGTAAGGTCTGGCCGCTCCGGCATAATGTAAAGAATCGATAAGGGAATGGTTACGCATAAAGGCTAATGATGTCGATGAATAGAACCACTTCTTATCGAAGCTTAACAGCAACCGGTTATCGAAACCCATCCCCTGATATGCTGCAGCCATTGATCACATGACCGCATTCCAGTTGAGCTTGTTTCAGTTTTTTTGAGCCAAAGCGACGGCAAAACTTAATAAAGCAACAGGAAAGTGAAGCACAGATGTGGAAAATTCCAAGTAAATGCTTGTTTTTGAATAGCTTCTTTCAGCTTTGCAATGAAGTGTGACTTTAACTAACTTAAAATACTTGACCCAATACTGATTTATGAATTCTCAAAATAAGCTGAAGGCAGCCAAGTAACCATTGTTTCACTTCTGACAGGTATGCATGTGTTGGGAAAGCACATAATAAGTATATATATTAGTATAATATAATAAATGCTTGCAGACTCAATTTAAATGCCTAAGTTTGATGTCTTTTTTTTTTTACTTCTAATCCAGTAGTTCAAAAACATGTTTTTAGGTCACTGCAGTTGGTTATCTAGGAAACCAAAGGAGGTTTGTAAGCTTGTTTTGTTTTGTAATCAATCCTGCAGTCCACTCTTATTGTACAAGTTGTGACATAATTTTAAAAATTCTTACCTGAACTACCATACAAAATGTCTGAACATATATTTCAAGGCCTATTGTATGTGTGTCCTTAACACTTAATACATTAAATTAGTTAAAAGTCCGCAAAGGCCCTCAAAAGTTAGTCTGTGTCTTCTCTTCCAGTGTGTGCATGTGTGTTATAAACTGGTAAAACTTTTGAGAGCACTGATGTCTTCCAGGTTCCAAATTCAAGTGAGGGAAGGTGTCCCAAGTAGAGCTGAGCACTTTGACTGGGGATTGTTCTCTTTGACAATTGGAATGTCTTTTGCATAAATATTTATATGACGTTAGAAGTGATACATTATTGCTATTGTTGAAGCAATTAAGACTATATACACCAGCAAATTGTATCCCTCATTTAGTTTTTATCCAAATATTCACATTTTACAGTTTGGCATGTTTAGTACAATCTGTTGACCTGCTCATAGCTTTTGATGATTCCATTTGATTTCCTTGCCTGTTGCCAGAGGGCTTTTTGAGAAAAGACAAGAATTTGCTAGTGATATTGATGCTGATGTTATTGTTGTTTTAAAGTGGTTGGAAAACAAACATTTTGGTGCATAACCTCCACTTTCTTAATTCTGAATTTGTGGATGTGCGATACACGCACGCCAGTGATATTATCATGTGACGTTTTAGATTATGGGGTTAAGGCGCCTTGCTTAGACGCAGTCCCATTTATCAGTATAGCCAATCAGGTTAGAGCTACCTGCAGAGATGTCAGGCTATTGAAAGATAAGGCATTCATTCAGAAGGTCTTGACACTCTCTCGGACAAAGGACCCATACGAAATCTAGAGAAAAAGGGAGGTAAGGTTTGTTTGCAGTACATTTGTTATTGGATTTGAAAGATAGGCAGTGATATTTTTTCTGCTTTTTTTACCACTTTTTTCCCCCCCTAATTACTAATTACTAATTACTATCTCTGTGGCTGTAACTGTGAAATTTCCCCATTGTGGGACTAATAAAGGAATATCTTATATAATTTTTTGTGTAAAAAAAAATTTTGATTTAGAATTTTGCTAGTGTATTTGGTCTTTAAATATGTGTAAGGACTAAGCTTCAAAGGAAGAACATATTTTAATTAACATAACGTGTGTAGAACATCTGAAATTATGAATAATCCTGGAGTTTGATGTTGCAAGGGAAAGGTTCATCTGCTGTCTTGCTGTGACTTATTTGGACATTAAAAAATTGTAATTATTGTACAATGTACTGCGTTCATTAGGATGTCTCCAGACATGAAAGGCAAGACATGATAATTGTTACTGCATTTTTTTCTTTACGCACATTTTGGCTTCTTTCTATGTAGAATGATAGTGTCAGGCTAAGAGTGTCAACCAGAGGATTGGGGTCAGCGGGATAGCCACTGCTTTTAGGATCATCAGCAGGTTTTGTCTTAACCGGATTTTGCTGGAGGAGCTGAATCAACTGTGTCCCAGGATTACAGGGATGACATTGGAGGAGAGTTTAGAGTCTAGAGGCCAGAGCATTGACAGTTTACGGCAGACACTGCCCAGCTGAGCTCCTTGGAGTTCCAGTATTGCAGTGAAATCGAACTCTTTCTATGCCTCTCTGCTTTACTCGTATCTGGATTCTTAATCCTAGCTTTGATTTAACACTCAATAGAGGGTATGATTTGGTTCATTGTGGTTAAGTAGATTTTTCAAAACATTTTTAAGTGATTTATTTTGCTTTGCCTGCTGAGGAAAAGTTATCTACTGCTTTGTGTGGCAAGATATTTACGAAAGGGCTTGCTGCTGTTTAAGAGAGAACAAATTCTCCATCTTCCACAAAATTGTTATCTTAAGCTCAAAGTAGCTGCCTTGGGCTTGTTGCTAGGTAACTGTTTCAAACTGGCAAGGACGAGACTTAAGCCTACTAGAAAGTGTTGGGCTGTTGAGATTCTCTGCAACTAAGTCTGAGTTTTATTTTACATTTGTGAGATGTGATCCATAGCAACATTTTGTGAAACAAAGTGCATTAAATCATTATGGAAGAAGGAGCACATAATATATTTACAATTGCCCCAATTGCTTACATGTCATTTGACAGCAATTCATAGTAAGATTTGAGAGTATGAATTATTTGATTACACTTTTTGTGTATTTCAATGTGAAATGAGCTATACACAGTACGTTTGTTGACCATTTAATTTCTTGTCTTTTAGATCAGCAAGAGTCTAGGCGGCGGAGCAAAGCACACCATTAGCAGAGGAAAATGAGCGAACTGGATCAGCTACGCCAGGAGGCTGAGCAGCTCAAGAACCAGATCAGAGTAAGTCCATCACAGTCCTTAGATGTGTTTACTTTTAGATTTTTCCCGGTATAGTACACCAATGTTGATTAAAGCAGACTTGAACTGAGAAGCTTTTAATTTTTATGCTTCCCAGTTTATAAGAACATTATAAACATCTAGCTGAATAAAATAATTTGTCCTAGCTAAAATGTTTTTTGGATGAAAACTCATCCCAGGTTTTATATCCAGCACTATTGTGTTAATGATAATACTCACCATAAGCTATTCCTACTATGCTATAAATCATCAACCTAAGACAGCAGCTGGATTCCATCATTAGCCACTGGACTACATTTCACAGATGATTGCTGCAGCAATGCTAGTGCCTGCACAAGATTCCCATTAACATCCCTGTAATGATATACAACCAAATGAAAATCCACTATAGTTAGGGATACAAAATGTATACATACTTTCATATTTTTAGTAATTGTTTATTTAATTTAACATAGTTAAGATTGGTTTCCATATTCAGTTTTTGGTATGATTCATTGATACATAAGGAGCAGACATGTAAGCATCATTGAGTTGCAACTGCCATAATATAATGCAGACCCCACTGGACTGGCCTTTGAGTTATACTGTATCAGTTTGCTGGGAATGCGAATTTAAGTATTTCAAATATGATTAGTAATATAATCTATATTACCAGCACAGTCTCTGTAGTTGTTTTTTTGCAGGAGCAGTTTGGTGTTGGTTGTTACTCAGATTGATTCTCTGATTTTAAGGTTTGTTGTTTAGAAGTCAGATTTGATTTGTTTGTGTTTCAGGATGCCAGGAAAGCGTGTGCAGATGCTACCCTGTCTCAGGTAAGAAATGTGTTCATGAGCATTTTGCCATTTAACTATGATAAGTTGTATTATATGAACATGAATCAGTTTTTAAGTTTAGCTGGGTAGTGTTTACACAAGGTTTGAAGCTTGTGTCATCCTTTAAATATTTCGCAAATAGACTCACCACCACACGTATCTTGTTTTTCCTGAACGTTGACTACAATAAATAATTTAATTAATTCAAAGTTTCATTTTCTCTTATCTTATTGTTTGTTTTTTTTAGATCACAGCTAATATCGACCCTGTTGGCCGAATTCAGATGCGTACCAGACGGACACTGAGGGGACATCTGGCTAAAATCTATGCCATGCACTGGGGCACTGACTCAAGGTAATTTCATTCATCCTTTACTAAATGCAGATTATTTATTGGTATATAGATGCTTAACTGTCATTGTACTTGTTACAGCTCTTGACGATTCTTCTCAATTTAATGTCCTTTCACAATAGCTCTCTTGCACTGACAAGTTTCTTTACATCTATCCAAATCAATCTGTCAGATTTCAATTCAGTTAGTGTTTTAACAGATCAACATTTTTTTCTGTCTGTCTGCTGTGTTCTTCTGCACTAGGGGGGTGAGGTATGTTGGTAGAGAAAATATACAAAATGGTGTCAGCCGTGTTGAGGCTGATGGCCAAGGTAGATGAAATGACACACGCTAGTTAATATAAAATTGTTTTCCCTGGAGTTGTACACACCCCTCACCTCAGCAACCTACTGACTTACTGTATGGCGTACTGTATGTCAGTCCTCAAAGAGGCCATTGTCAACAGCTCTGGCTCCCCAGTATCCTCTCAATCATATACCTCTATTTTTATCCATTGTCAGCTCTTTCTGCTTGTTTGTTTCAACTGTTAATATTTTACCTCTTAGAGGAGTTGGGTTATTTTGGCTACCTGTTGAGATTCAAACTTTGAACAGTTTGTGAAAGAAGCTCATCAGTTAGTGCTACTTCCTTCTAACAGTCAGTTGTATATTAAATCAAATATTCAGGGAGTGATACTCCACTATACAAATATGTGACATGAAATCGGCCTGAATGACAGAATGATTTGGAGTTTTTGTATTATAGTAAAGCTTAATTTTTGGTTGCCTAAACCTTCCTATTCAAGGTGTAAGAATGTAAGATAAAAAGAAAAAATAAAACTATGTAGTATTTTTACAAATACTACAGTAGTTTTTTTTTAACAAATATGTTTGTTGTATAGTGTGTATATAGTATATTGAAAAACTTCAATACCACAACTGCATCTTGAGTAGGCAGAATATTTCTTTTTGAGCTCATTGACATTAGTGCAAAATGTTGTGAACCATTTCTTGTAAGGTTGGATAAGGTAAGGAAACCATTTTTTCCCAATTAAATTTTGTCTCATTGTCTCCAGTTTCCAAAGATGTGCTCTTATAAACCTAACTTAAATCATACAATTGTATACTTGTGTAAATCAATCCATGAGTTCATTTACTTAAGCATGGAAGGCCTTTACCTTAGTTGCAGTTCATTACAAGAATGATAAACAAAATGTAAAGTTTTCAGTTTGTATTTTTTTGTTGTTGCAACATATTACAAGATGTCACTGGTCAGTTAAAGTTATGCAGTCAGACTCTGACTTCAAATTTGAATTCAAAATTGGATTTTTGTTTACGTTTTAAAATGATGAGGGGAAACTGATAAACATTCCCAGTATATCTCGTAACATGATATTGATTTGTTCATTTTTAAGTTGTTGTCATAGCCTTAGAAATCAAGGACCTCCATAATATTGAATCATCATCTCCTAGTTAATGTACGCATTCTCTCTTGTTTTGGGCCTGTTAGTATGGAATCTAATCTGTATTTAGTACATGTTTTGGCGCTGACAGAGAGCGTGCACAAATTTCTGTCACTGGCTTATTATTGCTGCAGTGAGCATGTTCCTGCTGCCTGGTAGTTAAGATTTGCTGAGTCCCACCAGGCTTTGGTGTGTTCACTCCTTCTCCCATTGTGCATTGGGACTGTCACTGTGGTTACTCTTGTTGGATTCAGTGAGATAGCATAGCCTCAGAGGTGCCTGAGTGTCCTCTCTAGAAAGCAAAACATGGTGTGTAACAATTCCCGTTAGAATAACTACAGTTAATGTGCAAAGTTTGCTGGCTGTTTTAAAGGCACATTAAACATTGAATGGAAATTAAATGACCACAAAAGTCAATTTACACTTACAAATACATAGAAATTAGTCACTGAACTGTCTGATTTTAAACACACTTGTGGGATTATACAATTTCTCTCATTGGATTAATTAACGGATATCTATCATTTGTTTTCAGGATTAGCTCCATGCATCCTATCTAATATTACATTGCTGATCCACCAGTAGAGATGAAATAATTACATGTACATAATAGGCATTGCAGAATAAGATGCAAAACAGCATTTTTTGTTTGTAATAAAGTAGAAGTGTTCATTAACCAGACACAATCTGCATGTTGTCATTATTCTTCTGTATTTGTCTCCTGGTTTATAAAACATTCTTAAAGTTTTCCCACGTTTGAAGGGACTGGTCATTCAAAATATGTCTATAGTTTGAGTTATCTTATTTGTGTTTTTCATTAGGCTTCTGGTCAGTGCCTCCCAGGATGGCAAACTTATTATTTGGGACAGCTACACCACAAACAAGGTAAAGACACAATTTCTCAGCGACTTGAACAAGCTCTGGCCTGTAATTTGTATTCAAAAATCCATGAGGTTATATAAGATTTGCATTTAGTGTCTGCAATGTTACTCTGTGTATTGAGATAAAAAACAGTTGCAGATATGTATTTACTACTACTAAATACTACTGAATGTGCACAAATGTTTTCTGTCATGATGTTTTGATTTCTATCATTTTTGGTTGATTCTGAAAAGTTACGATTCCAAGTTTTTGTACAGCAATGGAACAGTTAAAGCTAAAAATTTGTTCAAAAACAAAATAGAGTTATAAAGGATATAATCAAATCAAAAATGATATTTGATATATCAGTTTATCAGTTATTAACTCTAGTACTGAAAAGCCAAAGCAAAACTACTTTTAGCACATATATTTAAAATTAATGTGGAACTGTATTCCTGAAAGACAGACCTCAATATGCTTTAATGTAACAAGTCTAGTGGCTGACAGATACTTGAAACCACAAGGTTTTACTGGTGCCAAAATAATAAATTGGGGTAGTGTAACCATGGAAATAATTATGTAGTTGATTTCTAAATGACTTTGTTTGATGACATATTTTAAGTTGAACATTGTTTTTACTCGTTAGATAAATGGCTAGATGGATGTACTGGATTAATCCCAAACTAGAAAATGCCTTTGTTTGGTAGTAAGGACCAGTACAGTATACAGTAATATAATATAAAACTATACGAAAGAAGGAAATAAATATTTAAGGACCAAAACAACCTAACTTAAGATGATATTGTCACTGTTCATATATTTGAACCAGAATTAACTTTTACATTTCTGGCAACTGGGTGCACTTCAGTTGACAAAATGAGTTCATTCTTAAACAATTTCCAAGTGTTTCAGGGCAGCAAGAAATGCTATTTATAGTTAGCATTGTGCCCTTGAAAGGTTAAGTTAATATTGTGGACAGGCTCACATGCCCTCCCTTCTCTCTTTCTCCCATCTGTCACTGCATACTATCTAATATTAAATCTTCCTCCTCTCCTCCAGGTCCACGCCATCCCATTGCGTTCCTCCTGGGTGATGACGTGCGCTTATGCCCCTTCTGGGAACTATGTCGCCTGTGGAGGCCTGGACAACATCTGCTCCATCTACAACCTGAAGACCCGTGAGGGAAATGTGCGTGTCAGCCGTGAGCTGGCTGGGCACACAGGTAGGTTGGACATGTCCCTTAGCAAATGCACCTTCAATCATCAGTCCCAGGATTGTTTGAAGGCCAGATCAACCTTTCATTAGTTTACTTTTGTACTATTATCATTTGCGTTTCCCTCAGAATTTCCAGCTCAGAAAGATTCTGTACGCTATGGAACAGTTGTTTTTCACAGTTTCATAATGTTTATCTGTAAATGACACAGGGCTGTCAAGTCTACTGCTCAGGTAGTGAACTCAGTTTATCATCAAGCAGGAAAAACTAATTGAGATCTGATCTACTGGTAAATGTCAGGTAATGCAGTCAGCCTTCAGACATCACATATTAAGATGGGGGGTCATTTTTCAGGTCACCCATAAAGTTTCCACTGTCACTGCTAATATGAACTATTCATTTGCTGCTTCCCAGAAATCTATGTAAGACAGTAGGCAAATTCTATATGAAATGAATTGTTAAATTGCTAAGCTCTACACACAACCTTGTTTCAGTAAGTAAGTAGTAAGTAATTGGAAATGAAGTATATTCTGCTTTTTCTATCAACACAATCCACTCACATAACCCTGTTTAATTTCACATCTAAAAGATGCTCATCACATTTGTCTGTCTGTATAAAACATATTGTTGGGCCATATCCCAGCCCAAACTAATAAAAAGGTTGAGCTCTTAGACAAGGAGTATTCATTTGATCAGTGTCACATGATGCAGGAAGTGTGTCAGCATTTTAGTTCTAGTTCCCTCACTAGAGGGGAGGGGTAGATATGCTTTCCTAACTAGTAAAGGGTGAACCATGGAAGCAAGTCATGACCCATTAGACACATTACAGCTTTTTTCCTATGTGTGTATGTGAGTGAGTAAGTACATCTCCAGGTCATTAAAAAAAAAAACATTTTCAGAGTGTGTGAAGATTAGAATACAATTTTTTTTCTTTATGCAAACAAATAAGAAGCCTTTAACTCAGAATATTATAGAAAGTTGTTCAATCTCAACTGAATTGTTGAATCAGGGTTTTGAATTTATTACAGGTTACCTGTCCTGCTGTCGCTTCCTGGATGACAACCAGATTGTCACTAGCTCTGGAGACACCACCTGGTGAGTTGTGGTACTGCGTCCATTGCAGTTTGATACACCAGCATGTCAAAAATTACTTGTTTCTTAGCATTTTATCAAAATATTACCACTCGAAATTAGTGATGCAGAGCTCCAGACTAACAGTTTACCTTTGTTATATTTGTTCTTCAACTGTTTAGCTCAGCTGCATCCAGAATTTTTCATTGTTTCTTTTAGCTGTGTAATATTACATTTTAATCATTACCTATTTTACCCAAGTGTTTACATATAAGCCACAAAAATCAAATGATTCAGCAAAACGCATAGATAATATTTTTGCCATCTTTTTTTTTAAGGTGGATGCCATATTCTCTATAGATGTCTAGGTAAAGCGCTGTACGCAGTATTCTGTTAACAACTCCAGCACTGGATTTAAATACAATGTCTGGATGCAGATACTTGAATATTTTTGCATTACATTATAGGGGTATATGACTAGAGTACTTTCTCCCAGTCATCGTCAGGGGTGTAAATTAGTGGTGGAATAGTAACCTCTGCCATTGACTTCTGGCCAGGCCGGGTGTGGGACTATCTGGTCTGGGATCAGTAGACACTGTCTAAAAGAGTGCTACCTCTTTTCAACCTGAATATAACAAAGTGAAGTAAATTTAATCCAAGATGTTCCAATATTTACATTGGAACTTCTTGGATTAAATTTACTTGATACAGCCACTTGCATCATGTCACAGGTTGCGTCGGTTTAATTTTGAACACCTTTATGTGTAGTTTATTTTGCAACTGTAATTGGACAATGTTTGTACCTTTTTATCTTGTAGTGCTCTGTGGGATATTGAGACTGGTCAGCAAACAACTACTTTTGCTGGTCACACTGGTGATGTCATGAGCCTCTCTTTGGCACCTGACACCAGGCTGTTTGTTTCTGGAGCTTGTGATGCTTCGGCCAAGCTCTGGGACATCAGAGAAGGAATGTGCCGACAGACCTTCACTGGCCATGAGTCAGACATCAACGCCATATGCGTAAGGCCACAACACACTCTATCTAATTTGTTGTATACTAAGTATATAACGGCTACAATGTTTCTTGACAACGAAGATAAATCTAAATCAGTTCTGTCAGTGCAACTAAGTCTTAAGGGGCAAATTCAAGTAAAGTCACTAGTTTTATAAGAAAATTGAAAGTAAGGATGCAGTTTGTTTTAGTGTACTGTAAATCTAGTGTTGATCATGCCTCCGCTATTAACAGCTCTTTCGCAGCTGTCAATAGTGTTTCTTGCTGAGACCAAATTCTTTCAGTACATTTGAATGAAACTCATGTGTATGACTTCCTGCACTGGTTCTAAATGTAAGAATGCATGTTAAAAAAGTATCATCAACTAGAAATATCCCTCTTGAAATCTGTTGCAGTTCTTCCCCAATGGCAACGCCTTTGCCACAGGCTCAGATGATGCTACCTGCAGGCTGTTTGACCTGCGTGCTGACCAAGAGCTGATGGTTTACTCACATGACAATATCATCTGTGGTATCACCTCTGTGGCATTCTCCAAGAGTGGCCGCCTACTGCTGGCTGGCTACGATGATTTCAACTGCAATGTCTGGGACACTTTGAAGGCTGATCGTGCAGGTAAGCCACGACACAGGGCAGGTGAGCTGAGTGGATTAGGTTTTGGTAACGGAACTAGACACATATCTCATGAGTAATATATGTGACAGCAGAGACTGGTTTCTAAATGTTTAAATTAACAACACCACAAGCAGATTTCCTCTTCTCATCAAAACAATCTATATATTTACCATTTCCAAGTTCCATGGCAGATTGGCCACATTTATTTTGAAGTACTTATTTTCAAGGCATCCTGTGTACATGGTGGCACTTTATGGTCTCTAAATAACTCTCACCTCAGCTTCAAAAGTTGCAGTTTTATACTTGTTTAAGCAAAATCACATGACATGTGGACTACTACTTGCTAGAGGGCAACTCTGAAACACTGGAAAGAAAGTGGAAGGAAATTTAGTGGCATGGTCACACTGACCTAAGCATCATCCTTAATCAAGTCCAGCATCATTCTGTTTTTTCTCAGTATCAGTAAGGCTTAGATGTCAGCACTTAGATGCCAGCCCTGTCCAGAATATGTGCCAGGATTTGAAAACTCTGGTTAAGTCTCAGTCCTGATGAAACCTGGTATTATTTATGCAGTTTTGCAAAGAAATGTAGTTCATAAAATGACCAGATGTGCAAATACACCCCCCAATGATTAATGGGATTCACTGAGAATAAAATTAAAATCCATTGGGGATATTGGAGCCGTATTGAGGAATTTGTGGATTTAGATTTGACTCAGGTATTTTGATACTGATCATATGCTCGTATGAATGCAAGACAAGCAAACCAAAAAACAAAACCTTGCTCAGGGTATAAAAGGCATTAATATACATCTGTGATTGCAGTGTGCATCACCTGCTCCAGCAGTGAAGAGCCCCTATGGAGGCATGAATACTTTACAGCTATTGATTGCATAGTGGGATAGGGATCAGAGGAGGCCCACATCTGAGCAGGCTGTTTCAAATACAAATCCTACAAACACACACCCTTTTGGGTTACCAGTTAATTGAATGAGTGTAAGTCCATAATCGGTCCAATTACTGGTTTTAAACAAATAAAACATGGCAAGCAGGTAGGTATGCAGAGTCCCTATACCCTGTAATCTGCTTCACATCAATCCAAACCCATCCACTCTAAACATTCCACTCAGGTGTACATAGATATGTCACTGTTGTTGACATTATGAATTTACTACTTTGTTGTTAATATCCATTCAGTCTTCATAGCTATATTCACACTAGCATGTGTTATCTATCAGGCAGACCAAGGTTATTGCTGTGTCTCAGTCTCTGCTTTCTGTGTAGGTGTCCTTGCTGGCCATGATAACCGAGTGAGCTGCTTGGGTGTGACTGATGATGGCATGGCAGTGGCAACAGGGTCCTGGGACAGCTTCCTCAAGATCTGGAACTAGAGTTTGAAGGTAAATGAGCCTTTTTCTGCTGGGGACTTGCTCAGTTTTCTGCTGCGGACCAGTGGATTTGTCTATGCGACGGTATAGTAACAGCACGGAGACTCACCTAGTGTTTGCATTTACTTCTACTTGGGTTGGGATGAAGCACTATATGATTTGTAAAGCAAAACCAAACCTCAAGAATTGTGCTTGTGTGTGCGTGTGTCCATTGCCCAAAACTATTTGAACTTTCTTGTAATTAGAAAAAATAAAGTTACATGAAAGTCTGCATCTGAAACATTAGTCCAATAAATTTGAGTAGTTGCTGTCTGAAGTTTTAAATATGTGTAACTGCAACAGCATTTTATTTTTCAGATGGCATCCGGACTCCAAAGTTGAGTGGAAGACCATTCCAACATCACAATGTTCAATTTTATTGCATATCCAATCTTTTCCAAAATACCATGATATCGACTCCAAACACCCCAAAAAACTATCAAGGGCAAAATTCTCTCTCTCCTTCTCATTTAAGAGCACAATTGTCTGACACTTATTCAGCTACAAAAGAAAAAAAAACAAACAAAAAATAGCTTGAAGAATTAATGGTTTCTAAATGGAACAGATGGAAAAATTGTGCATTCCTCCCATGACCCTGGTCTGGTATTATAGTCAGTGAAAATACACCCCACCACCACCACCACCACCACTACCACTGCCACCATCACCAAGCAAACATACCCTGCATCCTTACTTTATACAGGTCAGGTATGAGTGAAGGTTATTACATGACAGTGATCTAATTCTTAATAGCTTTTTTTGGCCATGTCTATTTTTCTTTCTGTTTTTTTCGTTATGTTTTGTTCAAGTAGATCAGTAAACTGTCAGTTAATGTGTAAAATGAGGATCAAAGCTTTGTTTTATTTCCTAGTCTTGACACATTTTAGAGACTGTTTTTAAGTTGAAAACTAAAAGAATCTCCAGATCACGTCATTTAAAATCCAGCTTTATCCCATTGGAGAACAAAGTGAGACAATTGAGTTTCAACAGGGAGTCCTCAAGCCACTTCTGGCCCTTCTGTATATTTAGATCCATGATACTTTTACTGTTTCTTTTTTCAGTGTAGTCCACAAATCTTTGTTTGCACAAAAATTAAACTTTGCATATATAATAATGTCTAAAGAAAAAAGTTAACTAACCAAGCACATGCTGTTTATGATAATGAATGCTCGTTTTTAAAACGAAAAACAAAAAAAAACATTTTAACCATTCTTACATCCTTTTTGTCTGGCGACAGTGTAGAATAAAGAAATGAAGATTAACCCATTGGATCATAATCCACCCTGCCCCTTTTTATTTTTATTTTTTCTCCTTTAATTTAGTTTTGTTTTTCCTGGTTTCTGTTGCCCATGGTCGGGACCGGTGATGCGATTTTGTTGGGTAGGGAGTACCTCAACTTTCACCCGGTTTAAATCCAGACGTTTCTCTTTTAACAGAGGTGCCCATTCCGTGCTTGGAAATGCAGTTACTACTCTGTGAATGAGATGTTGTACAAATCAATGTTTGAAAATAATGATATTGAAACTTTTTAAATTAAAAACGAAAAAAAAGATTTTGGTTGTCTGCCATGGGTGGGTTATCTCTTAGAATCGCATGCTGTAGAATTGCTTAAAAAGGTGCATATGGAATTAAGTCCTTTGATGTTTTTCTTTAAGAAAATAACCTGTTGAATATATCAATACAATGGTATTTATATTTTTCTTTGTTTTTTTTTATCTTTTTTTTGTGTTTGGCTACTCTGTGCATACATGATTCAACTAAAATGTCAAAGCTATGCACTTGAGAAGCAAACCCTGCAACAACGGTTACTTGGTCCATACTTGGGAGGGATTCCACAAATTAGGAAGTAACATAAATGTTTAAATTGTACACACATGCATATGCACATTCATTTACCTAAACATACACAATCTCAAATGGAACAAATAAATTTTCATTCCTACT
The DNA here is from genome assembly GCA_016785345.1 of Trinectes maculatus. Classification (NCBI taxonomy): domain Eukaryota; kingdom Metazoa; phylum Chordata; class Actinopteri; order Pleuronectiformes; family Achiridae; genus Trinectes; species Trinectes maculatus. The sequence continues at coordinate 140,194 of JAFBJQ010001180.1, forward strand.
GTAGCAAACAAAATTCCACTTACAAGAAAAACATTTTATAACAGGTTTTTTCTGTTCTTTATTAAAAATAAAAAAAAATCTTGCAGCATCTGAATGGCAGAATTTTCTGTTGTTCCCTTCTCCTTGTAAACAGAGACGCTCTTTCTTTAGCAGTAGTAACATTTTTCCATTCTGTTTTTTCTCTGCGACATTCTGTACAAAAAATGTGCTGTAATTGTGCGTTAGGCCTGGAGTTGGCAAAAAATAAAATGAAATAAAAAATAATAAAAATTTATTAAATTCCCTTTCCTTTCTCTCTTTCTCCATCAAATAACTGTAGAGCTCTGCACCCCCACTGTTCCCTTTTCACCTTTTGTATTTAATTTTAAAGTCAGTCAGTGTACAACCGAAAGCTGGATGCAAGATAGAAACTATATTAAAATGTACTGTTATTTAAGATGTAATAAAAAGCAGTTTGAGATGACCTACTGTGTTGAGTGTGATTCACTTAGAGCGGTTCCCACTGAAGCTAGAATGTGGCAGACTGTTTGGTTTCCTTGTAATTATGTTCAAGTTAAATAAACAATTTCTTATCCACTGTTGAATTAGTCTGACTCATCTGTACAGTTATTTACAGGGTATGCATGAAGGTCACCATGTGCACAAATCCTATTTTGTGTGAGCACTTGTGGGGTTAAGACAATGTCTATTTTTGATTGTTTTGAATGACACCAATCTAACTATTGACCAAATTATTGGAATAAAACATTATTCCAAAAAATTTGCTTGTTTAAAATGTCCCATCATGACTCATGTGTCGATGCCCTCCGCTGCTGCGAAATGTCTAGTTGGACGTTACAATGCAATCGGGATATTTTTACGGTACTTTTCTGCATAAATTATAATAATAAAATAACTTGATCTGATTATTACAAGAATAACCTAGGAAGGGACTATTAAATTTAGTTTGGAAATACTTCACGGTCTTTATTGCCCTCTGCTGGACAGAATTATGTGGGTTAAGTGTAATAACAGTTTGAGCAAAATGCACAGCTACAGTATAAAGAGATACAGCCAGACAGTGGCACAATCCTCCCACATTTACTTATGTTGCATCATTATGGTCCAGACAAACTAGGAAACTATCTAAAGGGGACTTTCCTAAATTTAGAATTATGAATAAATAACAAATTATTATACTTGGCTGTCAGTAAATAAAGATGGGGAAATGTATGTTCATTCTGTAATTGTGATAGTAATATGTTACTACTTACAACACATTGTTATTTAACTCAAGAATGACATTAAAAATAGAAATGATCACTGTTCATTGTTAACAATCAAAGCTTAGACACAGTGTATTAACCTAATATCTTTTGGAAGTCAGCTGTCTATTTCTCTTGCTCTGTGACCGACTGAGTACATAGAACAAATTGGATTAACATATCTCATTAATTGCACTTTGCAGTACGTTTTTGAAAAATGTTACAGAGACTTTGTGGCCACCCTGTGTTTTTCATCAAATTTGTTATCAACATCTAATACCAGATTGGTTTGATTTTACACTGAATAATACAAAATTTGATTTCTTCAAAAAACCTCACATTGTTTATTTCATGTATCACACCATAGCAGCTTGTTTTGGTCAGTTTGGTGAGGTCGTCCAACATGACGTCAGTGACCGCAGACCCTGCGATTGGTCGGTCACTGTCAGGAAGTGATGAGCTGATTGTTGACAGTCCTTTAGTAACGCGAGGCGGTGTAACGTTGTTATCTAATGAATAGACGGCGAGACAGTGATACCCTGGCGGTTGCTGCACGTTAGCGTCGTCCCCTGTAACGCTGTGAGTAATTAATATTGTTGGACGTGGTGTGACATGATCGCTATGTGCTGAACATGACTAACTACTAGCTTAGCTGGCTAACTAGCGTCTACGCCGTTAGCCCACAGTGGTTATTCAGCCATCTCTATCCGGCGCCATTCATCCACCAGCAGTCGATTGGATTAATTATATTTAGAGAAATGTATATTTCTGCATAAGTATATAGGTCACGACGTATGCACCCGTAGCCACAGCATGAATATAAAACGTTGTAGCATGGTTAGAGAGAGAGGGAATATCAACAGTGTTTTAACCTTTAACAACTTCACATGAGCTTGTGTAAAACTTGCTTAAGATTAATCTGAGTAAAACAAATGTGCAGTGTATTGTTTATAATCTAGAGCAACATTTTTGCAGTAGTTTTTTGCTAAATTTTCCATTTCACGTCATACTGATACTCAGAGCACTGTTTTGTGTTCTGTGATTTAGCATAGTCATCACACTACAGTTTTAATGAAAAGTATCTGCGGCCTGGTGGCTTGTATTTGTGCCGATTTTTAGACTGACTCGTATTTGTTAATATCATCTACAGTGGTGGGCAAAATTAATATAACAGTTAACATATCTGAAAATATTTACCTTTTTTGTCTCCAGAACACGATTTCATTTCATAATGTTCATGAGACATGCAGATGATGGATGCTCTGAGCACAACAAATATCAGATAAGGAGTCCTACTGTTTTTATCCACATTAAACTTTAATATTTGGTATGTCCACATTTTGCATCAATCAGGACTCTCGCATCACCATCAGTGTATTGGTGTCTTCTGTGAAGGAACACAATTGTGTGACATTGACAGTGTAATAGGCCCCTAAATCTCCTTATGATGGCTCTGTTCTGTGGTTTATAGAGCATAATGATGACTGATGTAGATACAGTATTTCACTTCATCAGTTGCTCTAATAATTTTGGTCACTACTGTAAATGTGAAATAATGTTCTGTTTAAAGTGTTTATGGAGTATCAATTCAATTGCCACTTTCTTCAATAGGAGATTGAATTAGGGCTGTTGTTTTGCGTTAACATCACTAACAATTGTTAGTCTGTTCAGCATGAACTTGAGACTCTGATAAATAATTGACATGGCTTACACTTGCAGCCTTGCTTTCTGAGATGGAGGGTGGTGAGAACGTGCAAGTGGAAAGTGCCCCATATTGCTGCTCCGCCTGCGATGGAGGGGAGGTTGCGCGCCACAGCTTGGCCCGGCGCAACAGGAAGACCCGCAGCCTGAGCACCTCCTCGGCCAGTCTCGCTTCTGAGTACAGGTATTTGGACAATGCAAAGCAAATATTTACCTGAGGACTTCACCTTTGTGTTCACTAATCTCGGTGCACACAAGTCTAGGTTTCTATTTAACTATCTCTGTTCAGGCCTCAAATAAATAGCTAATCTGCCTCACATTATTTTTGATGGAATGATTAAAATGATGTTTCGATACCACTCACTGCACAAGTCTAAATTCTGACTGGGAATCTAGAGGCAAGACACCATTATTACAACAGTAACACATTGCCACAGAATAACAACCTGACTGTTCCTGCTTTGTGGCTTTTAAGAACAGCTGCTGTGGCTGTGTGGTTTGAGAAACATCATTGTAACATGGTTTGTGTGTTGCACCATTTTAGTCATTTCTAAACTGTGTGTGTGTCCACAGTACCCCCTGCCATCAGAGACATTTCTTATGAACTTATGAGGACTGAAATGTTTGTTAACTGTCTGTGTACAAGGTTTTTGTTCCTATGTTTTAGCGACAATGACTTAGAGAGGTGAAGAGACAGTGGAAACAGTGTTCTTAAAGCACCTCTCTGACTACCTCATTACCTGTAAGGGAATGAGGAAAGACGTGAGTTTCCTTTTGTCTGATGTCAAAACACATTCCAATAAATGTTTTTTTAATTTCTGTCTAATTTGCCAGTGACTCATTTTTATGACAGGTTAAAGGAAAGTGTTGTAAAAGATAAGGTAAACAAAAGGTTGTTTGGAAATGGCAAGGATGGTAATTCTGTAGAATTACTAACAACCTGACCAAAGGAGAAGTTGTTTCTGTTGCTGAAAGGGGCCTAGGATCCGAATGTGCGTTTGGTTAGAAGCCTGAAACATTTACCGCCGTATCCATAGTCAGCTGTACCCACTAATGCCATGCAGTCCCAATTATTCACCTCGCTGAGTAGAAATTTGAGTTGCTGTTTGTTTATTTAAGAAGAAGAAGAAGAAGAAACACCTTTAATAGCCCCACACATGGGGAAATTTTCTGCACATGCATAGTACACAACATGTTATACGGTTAGTACAAACTGCAAACATGCACATGCAGAGCAGTAGGCTACACCAGTGATTTTCAACCACTGTGCCGTGGCACACCAGTGTGCCGTGAGAGATAGTCATGTGTGCCGTGGGAAATTGTCCAGTTCCACTTACCGGTAATTGGTCAAAAAAATATTTAGTCACTGCAAATGATTGTTTGTGCCTGTGTTATGGCCTAAGGGCCAGGGCTGAATGTCGCCAGACGCATTGTTAACATGTCTGCAGACATCGAAAGTGTTGTTTTGGAAACTTTTTGTAACATTTTCTAACTCTAACTGATTGCTGGTGTGCCACTGGATTTTGTTTAATGTAAAAAATGTGCCGTGGCTCAAAAAAGGTTGAAAAACACTGGGCTACACCACGAGGAGTGCCCGGGGAGCGAGGTCAGGGGGTTAAGGGCCTTGCTCTAGAGCCAAGGTGGTGGGACGGTAGTGGACAGATGGTGGCGCCTCTCCCGATTTTTGGCCAATCCGGGGTGCAAACCAGCAACCTCACATACCTAAGCTTGCTAGCAGACCGGGTCCGGGATGGTGGCGCATCACCCATGTTTTCGGCCAAGCTGGGAATCAAACCAGCGACCTCTGGGTCCAAAGCCTCTTGGTCCAAAGCCCAGCTCTAGAGCCTCTTCGCCACCACCTCCCTGATTATATAATAATATAAACCGATTTTAATCCATTAACATAACAGCATTTTTATTTAAAGTTATGTGATTAGATGACTAGTTTCAACTAGTTGAAAAAAACAACCAGGAGGTTAATTAGTACCGTACTTAAAAATTTCATGCGAAACCTACTGTGTACAGTTTCTAGAATGGAAATAACTACTATTATATGTTATTATACAGTATTAATACAAAAATCCAAAAGCCATGATTGACAGTATCAGTACTGGATGTCATTCATAAAGTTCTTATGCTAGTACCTGTGCCTACAGTCTGTTGAACTTTTCTCTGGTCTCCTGAGTAATATCAAGGCTCTGACCTTAAAAAGACTGAAAAACATGGCCACATAATGTTTTTGGTCATCATTAGCACTCTCTCTCGGTCACTTTACACTTCCTTCCTACAGTTTTCATTTGAAACTATTGACCGATGCAGCTTTAAGGAAGAGAAAACAGCAGATGGTGAGTGCGCACACTCAGACTGCTAAGAGGATTTGTTGGCCCAGTGATGTGAAGCAGTGGGGAAGCTTGTGTGGTTTAAGAGAACCATTTTGTTTTCTTCTACGACTCGGTTACACTGAGCAGAGACCAACATTTGATGTGGTCATGTAAAGAGTTATTTTACCTGTCATGGTTTGTTTTCGTCATGCACCGGTGTTGTGTTTTTCCTGCAGGTAGGCCATCTAGAAATGTTTGTGTTTCACAGGTATCTCAACAAAAGTACAGTAAATGTTCCCAGACCAGTTATTCTTCACGAAAGATTGCAGAGGGCTGTTCTAATGTTAGACTTGTGGTTTCTCACACATATCTCACACACATCTTCCCACAGTGTAAGAACTTATCGGATGTCAGCTCATATTTGATTACATTTTTGGAAATGCTCAGGCATGAAATGTTTCAATCACTGTCTGTTCACTTCTCGTTCTTTTTCCTGAAAACGGCTAAATGAAAGCACATTTTATTTGTTGAAAAACAATCTTACACAAAGATTTCTATAGAAATGTAGGATTTTCTTTCTTCTTCTTCTCTGTCTGTTTAAAAATTGCACAAAACAAATTGCACTTAAAAGCCGCCGTTGTCGGCGTGAACAAACGTTGGTCTTAATTTGCATATTTGTGTTTGTAGGAGGACTCAGTCGCTCCATGGACCAAGCCCTGTGACTACGTTTGGCCCAAAGGCGTGCATGCTCCAGAATCCACAAGCAGTCATGTAAGTTTGATAAATCCAGTGCTGCTGCACTGGATTGTGTCAGATATACTGTGGGTGGAGTTTGTGTTACTGTATCGTCTCCACCAGCTGATACAGTTGCCAGGATTTACCTAAATGAATCAGTAAGCAGAGATATAAATGACTCATGATGTTTTCCCGACATGGCCTAGTCAGACGGCTGAACTTGTGACTCCTGACGTGACGTAAGTGGCTCCTGGTACTGTATGTCTTATAGTGACAGTAATTGAAGGATTATCTTCCTAGTGCCTAGGTATGGTATAAGTAGTAAAAGCAGTCTATCTTTATTCCAAAATGCTGTGGCCTGAGTGCTTTAACGAAGACTTCTTTCAATGGAGAAATGCTTTTTAAATATACTGAAGTTGCTGGATTGCAGGGAGTACACTTTCTGCTTAAGTACTTGAAGCCACAAATGAGGTGATATGGCACCAAATGCCAATGTAAAGTAGTTTCTGTCTCATCCTCCCAGAGTAGAAACTGACACTGGACACTGGTTCACTCTCAGTGGAGGGTGTGGTTGTGGTACAGCCCCATAGTGTTTTTGTTTTGTGTTTGTATTTCTTTGGCATTTGTATACAGTGAGAGTTTTCACCTTCCCATGTTGGCCACCGACGCCCTAAACACAACAGTGCGAAGGAGGCGCTGTCAGAACACTCTGTCCTACATTTCAGTCAGGTTTTTTTATGTGATCTCCTTCTGCGTGTTTATAGACAATTATCTCAATGATCAACGAAGATCACAGTAACGCGGCAATTTAAAAATTAATCAAATAATTTGCCCTGCAATATTTTTCATTTCTACACAAACCAGGACACACACACAGCCACTGCTACGCACACAAACACACACACACCAATGCAACTATGACTATTTGGCCACCTACCCCCACGACCAAAGGGAATACATAATTTTGTTTTCTGACATGTTTACGAAATCTACAATCAAAGAATGTTTTAATTATTTATTTAGACAGTGGCTGTAATGAAACATTAGGAAGTTTGAATACATCCTGTTTTATTTCCATAATCATTAATAAAATAATTTAGTAAAAAATCCCTATTGACGTATTTCCATCAGGACTTCCCGTCACACGTGCATATTGCTGAAAATTGCACAATGAATTTCATGTGGGTAGAGCCACCTTTTGTAGCTTGACATTAAGCTGCAGTCAGCCACTTTATTCTTTCATAATAGGTGCTGACATACAGCATGTTGCTGAGCGATACCGAGCCATGAACTGCTGTAAGAACATTCTTTGAACAGTACAGAGGCCACTTGTCTTCAATATCTGTCCTAACAATCGATGTACTTGTTTGGGGAATGGCAGCGCTGTTGTTGGGTTCAAGGAATCACACCTGCCCTGTCTGATAATATAATGCGTTCCCTGAAGTGGGCGTGTTCAGCTGGGCTGAGTGGGCGGGTAGGGGAAGTCCACCTTAAGATGAGTGAGAGCTGTAATTCAGTAGCACCCAACACCAGGAAGGTTTAGTGTCGAGTGCTCAGCAGAGCAAATAAGGCCATAGCTGTGGCTTGGAGTTGACTGTGGAGCCTTAGGGAGACTCGTAGGCTTAGTCAGCCTCTTAGACAGCTTCCTCACCACTCGAATGCAAGAAGTGAATGGACAACTTTGCTCCACAATGACTAGCTTTTAAATCATATGTCGGACAGAGCGTCGTTCTCCAGCAGAGTCAGCTTGAGCATACTTGTTACATGTGTGCTGTCATGAAGTTCAGCCAGTGCCTACTACAGGACACGCCTGGGAACCGCAATGACAACATACTTTGGAAATGGTAAGACCAGTGTCTTTTATCGTTCTTCACTCTGTGCCAGCGCAGAACCAGTTGGATGAGTGAAGAATGAAATGGAATCTACAGGCAGTGCTGGTTGTGAGGTGATTTGTTTCAGCCGTTTGCACAAAGGAGAGAATGTTTAGAAAATATGATTCACCAAATGCATTTATTTATCAAGATTGTGGCGTTAGCATGAGGATTTTTCTTTTTACATTCTTTGTTGAATGAAAGCAGAAAATTGGGTTGTGGTGCTGTGCGATGGCCATTGGATAAAATGTTCATAAGTAGATGACAGGTCATTGCAGTTTCTTTTTATTTGAAATCCAACGTTGGCCAATTTCATTGTCTGCATATATCTGTCCATAATTTAATCAATCCCTAAATTCAGGAAATGTTTTACTATTTTTTGTATCTTTTGCTTCCAACAGTGGTACTTTTTTAAAAGTTTAGATGTTAGGTGGAGATATCAACCTCTAAATACAGTGCAATCTGGTACTAGTGTTTACTGCTTTTGTAAATCATCTGTGTTAATTTGAAAGGATATAGCTTGTGGTACTTGTGTTTGATTGCACAGATATTGTGTGGTGACTGTAGACTGTGAGGAAAAAAATAGGAACAGGACATGTTATCATGTTTTTTTTGTCATGTTCGGTGGTTTCTAGTGTTTTGTATAAGTGTGTTTGTGTGTGTGTGTGTGTGTGTCAGTACAGGCTGTGCCTCGCTGGGTTTCATGTTTCTACATGTTTTTATGTATGGATTTGAGAGGATGGGACAGATTCATTATCTATATGGGGAGAGAAAACCTGCACAAACATATTTATGCCCAAGGTTAAATCAGGGAGCGCAAAAGAGAGGGAGCATTTTCTGTTGCTGAAAAGTTACCACAAAGACTCCTCCGTTGGTCGTCTGATCATTGTAATACACTGCCTGGCCAAAAAAAAAGTCACCACCTGGATCTTTCAGCTGGTAACAAGTTATTTAACCCCAACTGGTGCAATGAGTTGCTTCTCATTTCTTAAACAACCATGTCGAAAGACACACCCCGTGGTCGTGGAAAAGATGTTAGGGTCAAATCATTGGCATGCATCAAGCAGAGAAAACATCTAAGGAGATTGCAGAAACTACTAAAATTGGGTTAAGAACTGTCCAATGCATTATTAAAAACTGGGGACCCATTGATTTTTTTCTTCCCTGATGGCATGGGCACAGCGATGGCAGCTAAAGGCGAAATATTAGAGTGTGTGACCTTTATTTTTGGTGGCGACTTTTTTTTTGGCCAGGCAATGTATCTACCTCTGCAGTTTGGTTTCCGTCATAGGCTGCTGTTGTTGTCATAATACTATAATTTGTCACAGCAAGAAGATATGTCAGAGCACACAAAAAAATAACCTGACATGACAGCAGCATTTACTCCTGCAGTACACGCTCCAGGCCTAATCGGATGTAACTTAAATGCACCTAGAAAGAATGCTGACTGCAATTAAACAACAAAGGACGAGACAAGAACAGAAAAGAAAAACATTTTTTAAAAGATATGTAATTACCGTATATCCTTTTAGACATAGTGACATAAGACCATAATGGTCATAGTGTGATATGCTAATTAACACACTGTTATAAGCTGTGTTAAATCGCTGAAAATAGCTGTGAGGTACAGTATTGAGAGTGTCAGTGTAAATCTACACACAAGTATAGCTGATGTATTTATTATTTGACTCCAATAAATTATGTTATAGAGATATAGTGTGGGGGGCAGCACGTTAGCGCAGTGGTTAGCGCTTGTGCCTCACAGCAAGAAGGTCACCGGTTCGAATCTCGGTTCGGGAGGTCTTTCTTTGTGGAGTTAATGATGATGATAATAAATAATAATAAATTTGAAAAAAGTAGTACTCAGTGTACGCAGGCAATTTTGAAGATGTTTCACCTCTCATCCAAAAGGTTGTGTAGTGGTTGTTTAGGTTCCCCTGTATAGCTCTGGGCAGTCCTCGCTGCATTGGACTGCATAAATCACATTGTCCTGTCTGCGTGTGGGAGTTTTGTCCTTGGGTGAACCAGTTTCTGTCTGAGGGTGTTGTTGGGCTTGACGTTCACTGGGATGCAATGTTTTCAGAAGGTCCTCAGAAACTCCTGCGACATAACAGTGATTCCTTATGTCGCTGGGGTTTCTGAGAAACTTAGGAGGATACATCGAGTACTACTCATTTTCAAGATACCATGACCTGGATGACAGAAAACATGCACACACAAAAAAATAATAAAATAAATTTTGGGAAACATTTCAGTGTTATGTCAGGGTTGTATTTTTTTTCCTAGATCCGACTGTTTTGAAATGTTATGCACCCTCTGAGTACCATAAAGAATTATTGAAAATATATTACTGCATCTTCGGTGAGATGTACGGTGTTGTACCGAGCTCTGAGTGTGTCGTTGCTGTAGAGGTTGTCGAAACGTTGTCTTTGCTATCCACACGTTTAACAGCCATTTTTGACAGACATCTTTTTTTAATAAGCATTTTGCATTACAATATAATGTCCCAGTTGTAATGTGTAGTTAAGGTGAGGTCCCTGCAGACGACACGTGTACAGTACAATATGCGGCATCAGAGCTAGACTTAAAGCCGATGTCTCTAATTGGATAAGTGCTAAGTAGTACTGGTTATGATAAACAGTGCAATGCTTCACTTAGTCAACAACCAGCTCAGATCAGAAATTCTTTTTGCTCGTGGTTTAGCTGCTTGACGATCCTTTTGTGATTTAGACGTTTTTGTTTTTTTTTTCTCAGGAATCCTTGAAAATGGACTGTTTAGTCTGTTTTGCTCACCAAGACTTAAAGTTGTCGTTTTTTTTTTCCAGGCACATTCAGGACCCTGCCAGCCAGAGACTGACGTGGAACAAACCACCAAAAAGTGTCCTTGTCATCAAGAAGATCCGAGATGCCAGCCTGCTTGAGCCGTTCAAAGAGCTGTGCATATTTCTCACAGAGGTACGACCAAGTGTTTCCTTCAAACATGAAAACATCTGGCAGTGGTTGTTGGTGAGAGGCCGGTGAGGGACCAGCCCAATGAACCATATGTATGTTTGACCACATTGACCACATTCATGCTGAAACAACACTTACATGTACTCGAAACTGACCGTAAACAGCAATATCGAGCCACCTTAACCACTATTGTACATACATTTTGTTTGCATGTACATTTTGTTGTCTAGCCTGTGTTAATTATAAAAATAAAACAATGAGAAGCTAATCATACCAAACGATTACAATATGTAGTGATGTTGTACTTTGAGATATTGATCTCTTTTGTTTTTTATATTGTGTATTTTATTCAGTGTTGCTTATTGTGTGTCTCTTTGTGTCGTTCTAGATTAAAAAGATGATTGTTTATGTCGAAAAGAAAGTTCTGGAAGACCCAGCCATATCTGGGGATGAAAACTTTGGGTCCATCGCCAAGAAATTCAGCACTTTCAGAGAAGGTAAACAGTCACTCGTCTCTGCTGTGACTACTCACTCCAAATATGAGGAAAAAAAATTGATACACAATAATGTTTTTTGTTTCTTTTTTTTAGATTTTGATGACATCTCAAATTGTGTAGACTTCATCATCTGTCTTGGCGGAGATGGAACATTGCTTTATGCATCCTCCCTCTTCCAGGTATTTAGCAGCCGTTATTTTTCAACATCACATTTTTGTTTTTCTGCTGTACTTTATATTTATAATTATTTATACAATCCTTACCTCTTTTTTCTTTTGAAGGAGAGCGTTCCACCGGTTATGGCCTTTCACCTGGGCTCCCTGGGCTTCCTCACACCTTTTAAATTTGACAGCTACCAGTCTCAGGTCACCCAAATTATTGAAGGTACAAAATAGTCTTTGACCTGTCTCTCAATCTCGATCACCCTTCAGCGGGAACACACTCGTTCTGATACCAAAACCTATGCCACGCCCCACTTTTCCCTTGCTGAGGAAACGTCATGTATTTGCATGCGTGTTGTTTACAGGTAATGCTGCTATTGTCCTGCGAAGTCGCTTGAAGGTGCGGGTGCTTAAAGAGAGCTGGGAGAAGAAAGCCAGGGTGGATGAAAAGGGAATCATCCTGACCAATGGGGACGTTGAAAGCAGCCGCAAAGCTGTGCAGTATCAGGTAATAAATGCACATAAAACCAGCAATTAATGAATCTGTTGGTAATTTAAAAAAAAAAAAATATTTCAACCTTTGCCACCATTAATATTCATAATGCACTTACTACACAATATATATTCAAATCATCTGATGTCTCTTGGGTGCATACGAATCCTGAGGGATGATTGGCTCTGGTTCTCGTTAAGACGGAAGCCAGATCCCATACAGTGTAGAATGTCTTTCATATGAACAGGAACACAGGAATACATTGACAACATTATAGACTAACAGGCTGTGTGCTGGGTGATAGCTGTGTTCACTGATGACTGCAGACATTGAACCTGTTTTTCAAGAACCACACAAGCAAACAGTTGTATTAGTTCTGTGACACTGACTGCAGGTATGAGCGTCACTGCTGTTGATTACACACTTGCATCACCTTTGTGATAGATTAAGAAAACAGGTGTTTCCGCCGCATGTTTTCATTTGTGCTTGAGTGTGACCTGAAGTGTCTTTTCACCTTTATGGTTGGTTTGTTTTTTTACACATGTTTGTGTAAAAATGGAACTGCAAACGTGTGTCAAGATTGCATGTCAGCAAAATAATGCAATCTTAAGTGGATGGTGTAGACACTTGTTTTAAAGTAACGTGGACAAGGCAGTTCACAGCAGACTGTATGTATGATGTACTATGTATTATTTATTATATATTGTATATTACATATACTGTGCTTTTCAGGTACTAAATGAGGTAGTGGTGGACAGAGGACCCTCCTCCTATCTTTCCAATGTTGACCTCTTCCTTGATGGACACCTCATTACCACAGTGCAGGCAGATGGTGAGTGGGAAGATCATTTGTCTTTCAGTTCATGGGTCTGGAATGGCTGGTATTAAATATGTTAATTAAATCTGCCGACCAAAACCAGGTCTGCATAGACAGTACACAGACAGAGCCCTTACCGTTGCAGGATTAGATCTTAACATTGTACAGATATTTAAATATACAGAGACATATATTCTGAAAAAAAAAAATAGCCTTATATATCTGTGAAATATATTAAAAACTACCAAGAGTCAAATTAAAGATTAATATTGTCATCATTAGTAATCAAACTTATTTGTCAAAATTTAAAATGGTGTCATCCTGTTGGATCACTCATTTACAGATTAAAGTGACACACACAGGTGGCTAAGCTACTGACGGGGCTCAAGGTGGTGCTTTTGTACATTTATAGATGTGGTTGTGGAAATTTGTGATGGACATAAATCACTTTTTAGTCTTAAACAACAAAAAAAAAATCTGTCACTCAAAAAAATACAAACCACTTGTTCATCAGTAAAATGTTTAGTATGAATATTTTTGTTTGATTGTTGTCCAACACAATTATTTTTCTATGTACTGTATATTAATTCGTTAATTTTGTTTTATAATGTGTTAAAGTTGTGGAATAAATGCCTTCATAAGTAAAAATGACTTGCAATAAAACGTTTGTCTTGCCTTTAGCGGAGAGTAGATTATAGTTCTGTGGTCATGCTATCTCTGAATATTGTTCCCTTACACAGTTTGTGGTTGTGTGTTTGTGTGTAGGTGTGATAGTATCTACACCTACAGGAAGTACAGCATATGCTGTGGCAGCAGGGGCTTCCATGATCCATCCTAATGTCCCAGCCATCATGATCACACCTATCTGTCCACACTCACTCTCCTTTAGACCCATCGTGGTTCCTGCTGGTGTTGAGCTCAAGGTATTTACACTCACTTGCTTACTTCAAAGTACGTTGCCACATGCAAGTGGTACAACTCCATCACTTTTGGCATTAAACAAAACTTCTCTACTTTTTTTTTTTTTAGATAATGCTCTCGTGTGATGCCAGAAACACAGCCTGGGTGTCATTTGATGGAAGGAAGAGACAAGAGATCTCCCACGGAGACAGGTCAGTTCATCACATCACAAGCCCTGAACAAAACAGATAAAATCGGTAAAGAAAAAAAAAATCAAACTGAATACTGGATAACTGGAAATGGATAATAAGCGTAACCGTGCACCTGGTTTAACACTCGCAGGCTTTGCTATGTAACCTTCTTAACCCACGTAATTGGCTTTGGCCAATTATCCTTTGCGCCAGATCCTTTTTCTTCCCTTATATAATGCATCCAAAGATAATCACCTGTCTAGTTCTTAATTAATATGGCTGCCTACTTTTTAGAGTTATTGAACATTTTTTTCAACAAACTTCCAGTATTGCTTCAGAAGGAAGTTGTGGTACTGGACCTGATGTCAACACCTCCTCTTTTGTCTTGTGATTGCAAATACCTGTACTTTTCTTTCACGCGTTTGGCCTTTAGCTTTTGAAAACCAAAACCCTCACACGGCTTTCCCCTTTTTTCATTCCCGTTTCCAGTATTACAATCACCACTTCCTGCTTCCCTGTTCCCTCCATCTGTTTCCGGGACCCAGTCAATGATTGGTTCGAGAGCCTGGCCCAGTGTTTACACTGGAATGTGAGGAAGAAGCAGAACTACCTCAGCTCAGAGGACGAGGACTTCTGAGGCCTGCTCCATGATCTTCAAGGTCTTTTCCAGGGTCTCCATGACTCCATCGTCTTGGTTTTAACTTGACTGTGCTCAGTGCCATTTTGTCTTTCCACAGTTTAAGGTCTTGCCAAACTCTGTTCACTAAAGTCTGTCATCATAATGTTTCCATTCACTTGTATTCATTTCGTTGCATAGAATATTGTGGTAAATTATTGGGCCAGGCAGCACTTAAACTGTGGTTGATATTATAGCTTGAACGAATAAATATAAAAAGAGAATAAGAGGAAAACTATGAAGCCCCAACGATTTAATAAAACTGTAAAGAATCCAATTAAATATACAATAATTTGGTAAAATATAAATATATGTTAATATAAATTTAAGACATGTTGAGAGTACCCCGAAACGCTACTCAGAGCCCTGGCATTGCACAAGTAATTATCTACCTAGGGTGTATATTAAAAATATGCAGCGTTAGGCAGAGCCTGTAAAACTCCCCAATACACCATGTTTTAATATGTGAGCTTTTTAAAATGATGGATTTTCGAATGGAGTTTGGCATCACTTTTGGTCCAGGGTGGTCCTAGTTTTCTGTGTGAAAACTGGCCTTTTGTCCAATGCAACTTGTGCAAATGCAGTTTGTAAACAAAGTAATCAATAGTAGATTTCTGTTGCTACGATCTTGGACTAAAACACGTTCTCCTTTTTAAACAAAAGCTAATTCTCTGTTTAAGGGTGACGGCTTTTCACAGCGTTTTGGTGGGTTATTTAGAACAGATTTACAATATATTTTTTGCTAAAAATGGCTCAACTGTACAGACTGTGCCTTAAACACTGGTGTATAGAAATTGTATTTTTCTAAGTTTACATCGTGGCAATTTTTTAAATCACATTTGCACAGGGTGTTTGTGCATTTACACTAAAATACTTCATATTGACTATTGTCTGTGCATTCTGGAGCACATGATGTGTGCTTTGATTTCACTGGAGTCTGTAAACACTTCCAGGTGAAGAGACAATAGTGTCTTCAATGTCTCCTAAAAATCTTTTTGAATGTCCTTTAAAGCCATAGTTGATATATGTAGTTTTTATGAACCGGTGTCCGTGTGTTGTGGATAGTTTTAATGTATGTGTATGAGGAGGGAATGAATTATCAGACTTTGGTGCTTCTTTTCTTGTATGTTTGCTGCAAGAATATCTGGAGGTGGCCTACCTTACATATCTGATCAGATATTATAGATAGATGTCATCATTTACACTCATGTATATTAAGAATTGGCCCAACATAATGTATCACACTGACAAAATGAACAGACTTGTTAACCTGTTGTAACAAAAGGCAATCATTCCTTTAACTCTGCGTATGTACATACATGTGATCCTTCAAGTTATATTTTCTAACATGTACACATTTATTAACCATTTTTACAATGTGTAACTGCTGAAAAAATATGTTTGCTACTCTTTTTACATTAATTGCGTCATTTGTTAATTCTTCATTGATGGAGAAAAGTTTAATGTTTAAATTTATAATTGGTCAAAGCAGTACTTGATGTACGGTGGAAGTAGCATC
Source organism: Trinectes maculatus (assembly GCA_016785345.1). Lineage (NCBI taxonomy): Eukaryota > Metazoa > Chordata > Actinopteri > Pleuronectiformes > Achiridae > Trinectes > Trinectes maculatus. The sequence continues at coordinate 156,272 of JAFBJQ010001180.1, forward strand.
AACTATTTAAATAAAGCCAAAGATATTCTGAAAGTCTAGTTTTCAGATTAAGTCCTTTCTCATCTGTCAAAATCCCTGTCCCACTGAAGCCTCAGCAGGCTTTGGCTTCCCTTTTCTGCAAAACACTGTTGGCTCTTTTCTGAAAGTGCTTTTCACTTTTGTATCTATGAGCCTCTTAGCTCTTGACTTTTTTATTAACTCTACTATTTTTCGCCCAAGAGCACGTTAATAAACAGAATGGGTTGGACCAGGAAGTGTGTATCGGCCTGTTTGATCCCTCTGCTTCACCAGCCCTTTGGTTCATGTTGTCAATTACACTGCGTTTGGTTTCAGCTTGTTAGCACAGTTTACTCTGTTGTGGCAAAAGTAAAATTATGTTACACTCAATGTTTTCGAATAAAAATCAACATTTTCAAAAAAAAAATTTAATTACTAAGAACTGTGAAATTAAACAAAAAGTCCATTAAGGTGCAGTAGAAAGATTAGTACAAATAAAAGCACTCCAGTGTTAGTCAAAGAGGAACTGTAAACAAGATTCACAAAGTTTAAACTTGACACATTCAGAAGTTGCCTGAATCCAAGCAACAAAAGGCAACAACAATGCATTCCATGTAGTTTCATATGAAAGTGTTTTCAGTTATTTTGTGGTGCTTTACATCCAGTACATACAACAGGCACACTGAATAAAGAGATCAAATGAAGTGAAAATAAATATGAAATGTCTGATTATTAATGCTAAATTAAAACCTGAGCTCTAGTGAGCTCCTTCTTGATGTGAGGCCCTCGGTGTGCAGCTCTGTCCTTGGTCCACAACCACTGGATGTTTTATCACTTGTTGGGTGCAAACACTGCAAAAAGAAAAGTACGTTTAAACAACAATATTGTGGTGTTCTGCTGCTTTCTAGCCAACATAAACAGCCTCAATGTAAGTCCAGTCAGAAAAAAAAATCTAAATTGTAGTTAAAGACAGTCTGAAGTGTAATGTAATTTATGTATACTTTCCCTATTCCTTATTGTTGTTTTTTTGGTTTTGCCTTTCACTCAATCAAACAAAGGACAAGTGGTGTTGTCAGACTCACTTCTCTCCCTCAGTCCTTGGCCGAAGCTGTGCACCAGTCTGATGAGGCTCCAGAATAAAACCACTTTAATCGCCAGTGAAACCAAAGCATCAGTGACAGCAGCTGCTTCCCGGGTGTATATGCTGTCCTGAAACCATTTTACTGCCACCTGTAATTAAAACAAACTTTCATTTTCCTGCTGGGACCCAATTTTGAATGTGCAGCTGGTAAAATGCATTCTCAATGCACTGGATATGTTTCTATATGTTTAATATGTATCTGCTCATGTCTCCTTGTATTTTTCCTTGTTTTTACACTGGTGGAAAACACAACAAATGGTGTATCGTCAAAAATGAAGCGTCATAGTATAGTATGGTGTTGAGAATAACCAAAAAGATCATAGTATAGAAAGTTGAAAAACTTTCTATACTATACTAAAGTTGAAAAAACAACGTAGTATAATGTGTCATCAAAAATGGCCAAAAAACATCATATTTAAATATAATACATTCTATGACGCTCAAAATTGAGCTCAGGTGCATTGAGTTTCCACTGATCACCCTTGAGAAGCTTCTACAGCTGGACTGGAGTCCACCTGTGGTTAATTCTGTTGACTGGACATGATTTAGAATGGCACACACCTGTCCATGTATGGCCTTGCAGTTGACTGCATATCAGAGCAGAAACCAACCATTGTTAACTCACTCCACCAATCTGGCCTATATGGGAGAAGTTACTCCACTAAAAAGGACCTGGCAAAAAGCTCCTTAAGGACTCTCAGACATCAAGGAACAAAATTCACTGGTCTGATGAAACAAAATAAAATTATTTGGCCTGAACTCCAAGCATCATGTCTGGAGGAGACCAGGCACCGCTAATACCATCCCTACTGTAAAACATCGTGGTTCTCAGCATTATGCTGTATGGATGTTTTTCTGCAGCAGGAACTGGGCAACTGGTCCACATAAAGGTAAGATGACAGAAGCCAAATAGTGAGACTGAATGTAGAAAACATTAAGGTGTGTAAATACTTTCTGGTGGCACTGTATTATGTCCAAAATGATGAAAAATGTTATGGTATGGTAAGCCGTCCAAATTTTTGAAAATAAAAATGTCTCCCAACATGACACAAATGTTATAAGGTGTCAAGGTGAAAGTCACACAAAAAAACACAAAAATGTCCCTGTCACCAAAAATTATGCAAAAACGTCATACTATACGATGAAAAAAGGCAGAGCATTGTATGCTGTATAAAGTGAGTCCAAAATATTTGAAAAAACGTCATACTATGTCGCCCAGATTTTTGGGGAAAAAAACCTGCATAGTATACATATGCAAAATGGCACACAAACCTCATAGTATACTACATTATCAACAATGACGCAAAAAAACTCATACTATAGTATATGATCCAAACATTTGAAAAAAAACCTTCATTGTATAGAGTATGTCAACCAGAAAAAATATTAAAAATGTCATCCCATATTATGTAGTACAAAAATTAACCAAAAAAAGTCGTAGTATATAGTATGTCGTCCACAATTTAGCAAAAAAAGTCATAGTATATAGTATATCGTCCACAGTTTTGAAAATAATGTCATTGTATTTCGTCCAAAATTATACAAAAACATTAATAGTACACTACAGTACTGACCCTAAATCGTCATAGTACAGTATGTCACCCAAATTTGTAATAAATATCATAATATAGTACGTTGTCAAAAATACAGAAAAAAGAAAAGATGGCCAAAAATGTCAAAGAACAGTATGTCATCAAAAATTTAAAAAAATTTCATAGATTATATATTCCAATATGGCCAAAAAACATAGTATGTTAAAACCTACAATACCATGTTAATACTTAAACATTCTGTAGTTGACACTTGACTTCTAGTGGACCTCAGAAATTCCAGGTCCATGTTTGATTACAACTGAATAAGTGATTAACACCCATCCATTTCACTCTGTAGCACCCGGTGCTCATGTGGATTCATAGGATTTATAATATTGAAATAAATCAGGGAAATCTAATTTTCTCCTCACCGTATACATCAGATAAACAAAGAAGGCTACTTGAGGAAGGTTCTGCACCATGAAGACCCAAACCAGGACTTTGGATTCCTTTAAAACCTAAGAGAAAAACAAAGCAAATATGAACGACCACTGAAACAAAGTCATAAAACAAAGTGTGTTCATGTATGTTGAACCTCATAAATAATATATAGGTTTATTATTTGATTCTTTTATCGTGTAGACAATGGATGAAGAGATCTCACTGCAATGGCGCCTACAGCGGCGGTCAAACAGGCCCACACAACACCGACCCCCAGGATGATGCTGTTGGGTGCGGACATGGAGTGCAATGTTGTGATCAGGATACAGAGGCACAACTGAAACACAACAACACCACATCATTAACTAGGCCAGTCAGTAGTTCATTTGGTTTCTGTCCTGTCCATTTGCCGCTTTGTTACAACAAACGTTTAACAAACACTGGAAAGACAAGCGTCTGAGACCAGTTCCTCCACCTGCAGTTAGCATATAGAGTCCATAAGGGGATGCATGCATTAAACATTCTGTTCTCTCAGTGTGAGGCATCCAACATGACCAGAAAAACTACATTTCCTGCCATTTCAACTACCCTCACTGCTCTCACAAGTTCTCTGGGGGCTCCTCATTGTTATTGTAGGATAAACGGGAGGTTTCTGACAGAGTCGATAAGAGAAACCCAACTCCATTTAAACTGCTTTAATTGAAAATGCATGTCTCTGAGATCCATTATTTTATGACCTTGGATTTCAGCTTTGACCCAAAAACACTGGTGCAGACAGCATTTTTAATTATTTTAATTAACCAAATAAATAGCAGATTAGTTTTTTGACATTACAACATCAGACACACAGTAAAGAAACACATTCATTAAAAATAAGTAACAAACTTTTTTTTAATTTACTACAACAAATTCCACTTTTACACATCAGTACACGGTATTTAAAAAATCCACTTATTATCTGACAAAAAAGACAAATATTACTGCCCGTGGCAAACAGGAATGCATGCATACCTGAGCCTGCAGGTCAAAGGTCACCATTGAGAAACACAGGTTGAGCAGGTAGTACTGCTCCTGAAGTCTCTCTAAAGCCCCGCCCACACGGAATGCCATCATGTTTGGCCTCTGGATGAGCAGTGAGGTGCAGAAAACATGCACCAGTCCAAGACACAGGATGCACACAAAACGAACCTGCAGCATACAGTAAACAGCTGTTAACTCTGTTCTCCAAATATGAAAAAAGGTCAGGTTATCACATTTAAAAAAAAATCACGGCAAACAATGTAAGCAACACTTCTGAGCAAATACATCAATACTGTCGCACAAAAACTCTCAAAATGACAACACGAGAATAATCTGCCTATGTCTCATGTATGACTGAAAACCTCAACAATAGTGACATCATGTGGTGAAACCATGACATGTTTCAACCAGGAGGACGATGGTTTCAACTTTGTCAGGGATGATCATAAATCTGTGATTCTGAGTGGTTTAACCTTTTTGACTAAACCTATGTCACAATGTCAAATGTTAATGTACTGATTGATCTTTAAATTAGATCTTTAAGATGTTTTTACTGATGCTAGGTTTAGGCAGTCCACTAACTTTTTCCTATCTTGTCCTATCTCATGTTTTAACATGTGATTTTTTGATTGTCCAATGTGGTTGTGTTGAAACTCCATGGCTAAAATCAATCAACTTGTCAAATAATAAAGTAGGCCATGTAAATATTTTAAAGAATTTATTGTCAGCACTTCCAGACAAGGTCTGTGTGTTAACACACAATTCTCATAGCGTTTTCTACTATCATTTCATCTTTTAATCAAACTTTGTATACACACACACACACAAGAATTTTTTTTTAGAGATTATAGAGAAGTAACCTACGAGTAGCTCCTGCTTGTCCTTTGACCCCAGCACCACGAAGTTGACCACAGATCGAATCATGACCACCAATATGTTGAGTACAAACACCACCAGCTCTTGTCTGTTCTCCTGCAGCACGCCGCGACTAATGTAGTAGATGCAGAACACTGCAAGAGACAAATGCATAAAATGCTCACATACTGCAGCTTTTTAAAAAATTTCTTACCTTGTTCAATCATTCCCACATCTGTTTTGTGTTGAATACATTTCACCACTGATTATGATCCTGATACGGTATCACCTGCACTTTGTTCATTTTGCTACAGTATATTCGCATGCTGCAAGTGCAGGGGTCCATTTAATGAATATACCTGATGCTGCTATAGAGATGTCTGCTTGTGTGAATAATATCCTGTTTAGTTATCAGTGATGGCAAACTGGAACTGGGTTTTGGTTTACTAAGTACTAAGGATGTATGTGACTAAGGTGCTGAATAATTTTGTAAACACAGAAAGGACATTTGTTGGTATATCACCAGAAATAATGTTGTAATTTAAGTTGCATTTGTCTAGTTTACAAGTCCTTCTTTGATCTGATTACAAACAAGATCAAAAATAAATGTCAAACTTGCTAATATACTTTATTGCAGTGGGGGTTGAATAATATGTGTGTGTGTGTGTGTGTGTGTGTGTGTGTATATATATACAGGGTTTTTTTGGTTGAAAGTCATATCAGTAGAAAACTAAAAAGAGGACAGTTATTTCACGTTTGTTGAAAATTAGGTAGTAAAGTCATCTCAGGAGAAATGAACCACCCACTGTGTGCATCTTAGGATGATTTCAACATAGTGAGGCACGGTTAAGCAATTGCAGTCCTCTCTTTCATCACAGTGTTCATCACATGATTACACAGGAAATCTGTGTGTAAGCCCTGTTGCAAGTACTCACATATTCCCACCAACTGGATAAGAGATACGGTGAAGTTGTCCTCATCAGACAAGGCTGTTTCCATGTGCTGCTTGTAGATGCTGGTTAAGGTGAGGCCAAGCAGCGCCAGCAGTGAAGCAATGGTAAAGCAGAAATACAGCTTCACCAGACCTGAGAGTTCTGACCACCGCTTTATCTGCAAGAGGACAATGATTATGAAAACTATCAAAACTTTCTGTAGTATTATCTTGCCAAATAATCCTGCAGAAGTATGTTAATGTAGAGTAAATGCGATATTTTAAACTTTTCTTTTTTAAAGTTTCATAATTTATCTGATGAAGATTTAGATTGTATTTCTGAATCCCATTTTTTTTCCCGGTTCCTCCCACAAAATTAGTTTGACATGCAGAGACACTACTGGTTTCAGCCTGGCTTCTTCATGATACTGGGATAAAGGGAGCATCTCACCGGTCCACATGGCGTTGGGATCAGTTCCTGGTGTCTTGGCCTTAGGTTCGGAGACAGGTCAGGCCTTTCTTCAGGCTGGTTGCCCAACAAAGGACTGCAAAAAACAAGCAAACAAATAGCATGCACAAGAAAATCTAAAAACATATAACAGTGTTAATACAGTCTTTAGAGAATTTATGAACTTATTAGTACATCTACCACAAACAAGTAATGATTGACCACTCAAATCACAGTCATGGAAAAATACATATTAAGAATTTAAGGCTGTCCTGAAGTTAAATGAATGAATAACTAAAGTCTCATCAGCAGACCATAAAATAACTTTTGTATTTCGTAAATGGTAAACAAGTTTCAACAGTAACTGTGGGGTGTGCTGAAACCTGGCTATTTACTCATGTAACACAAAGAATATATTTGAGTTGTTGGGGCTTAAAGGGTAAAGACCAGTCATTAAGTGACAAATCCAATCAGTCTTCAAAAAACTCAGTAACTACTACTTAGATGACTGCGGAGGACATTTCGAAACTAACCTGAAACCAACAAAACAGGGCCAATGACAATTTCTTCATTTCAATGACAGTAACTCATCTACATTTTCCATTAGTGTTGTTTACAATTGCTTGTCAGGTTTAGTCCTCCACAACGTGTGGCAGTCAACAGAGACTTATACAAATACAGTTTGTATATAAAAACACATTCAGACCCAAACTTATAAACAAGCTGCTGTCAGATGTATTAGTGGGTGCGGCTGTTATTAAGATGCCGATAAGATGTGTAACAGTTTCCTAAGCGGGGTCTGGTCCTGACATTTTCTCGCGAAGCAAACGAGCGGGTTTTTATACATAAATAAGCTGTAACAAATTACAGTAGTTTTTTTTTTAATGAGCCTGCTAACCTTATCTCGTCCATATCCGTGTGGACGAAACTGGAGCAGGAGCTTACATTGCTGCAGCCTATAGTTGTCTCATCTAGCCACTTCCCGATGACTAAACTTCTACATGTGACAAAAACAGCAGGCTCAGAATACTGTACACAGTCTATGCTCAGAACCAGCGACTCTTCTTCTGCTGCTGCTACGGCTTCTCGTCACGTGTTTGCTTGATTAACTCGAAATCGCTACTGCCCTCTTGAGGACCAGAAAGGTTTCTATCAGTTATGCCATTCGGACAGACAGAGTAAAAAGATAAGTCAAGATAACATACCCGCCCACCTCCCATTCAAGCCCTCTTGCAGAAATGACATGATTCCTTAATTTTGTTAATGCCGAATATTTAATTTTGATTTTCAGTTTTACATTTTCCTCTTTAACTCAACAAACAATCTCATCTAAAAGCTTCAATCCAGACCTCGAACGCATCAGTTTAGCGTCACCTATTTTGATTCGTGGCAACTGTGACGACTTCAAATGCGTCTTACCGGAAAAGGAATGGTTTCTTCAAATTAAAAGCCTATTCTTTAAAAAAAATATCGATTTGCTGATTGAGATTAAATCGACAAAAAAACGAATAATAAAAATTCATAATGTTCAATTTAATTGAAGACCATTGCGGTCAAATGAAGTTTCTCATCCCTAGGCTAGTATTGAAGTTAATTAGTGAATGCAGGTTTTAATTTGAAGGCGTGCTTGTTTCCGTTTGTAGTTTCTGGTTAACTTGTCACTGCATGCTGTTGTTGGCACTATTGATATGGTGACCTATGTGAATAGGTGAATGTTTAGGCATATGGGGTGTAGTCTCAAAAGTATTCGGTTGCAGCCAATGGCAGACACGTCTCCGCGCTTGGAATCGTCTAATTTGCATCCGTGCTCCAGCAAACAAACAGCGGCTAGCAAACCTCGCGTTGAACTTCCTCTTTTATTGACTCGCCACTGTCTCATTGACTGACATCAGTTTTTATTCAAACTGAAGCACCCAGAACCACAATAGAGGTAAGTGTCCGTCCTCTTGGCACGGTTACATTTTGAGTTTATTCAGGAGACCATTCTTGGACGAAGCTAACACTACTGAGCTTGTGCCCGAGGGTAACGTTAACATTAAAAGCATTAAAGACAACCCAGTGGGTGATTTACTCATACGGAACTTGTGTTCGATGCACAGGTAGGCACAGATTTATGTAAATATGACGAGTGCCTCGTTAGGTTTAGTTTACCTCTTATCACATCGCCAGGCTGCTCTTAGCTAACTGACAGTTTAAGGATCATATCTTTCTCTCATCCTCACTGCTGTTCCACATCTGCGATATAGTCTGCGAGACGGTGTTTTAAATGTGGTTATGTGCAGCATCAGTGTCTTGTATCAAAAGAGCTGCCTGACATTAGGTAACAAAACTTCACTGACTATTTCTGTGTAATCAGTGGTACAGGTGGATTAAAAATACACAATATTGTGATTTGTGATTGCTTGTGATTGCATGTGAAATATCAGACCAGCACGAGATAAAACACACTGCAATAACGAAGCTGAACATGTAAAAGGACAAATAATGAACAACAACCATGCAAATAACATGCTCCTAATCCTTCTGTTTTTCCAGTCTTTCCAGCTGCTGCAGCACAAACCCAGTAAGAAGCAGTGCCAGCAGCCACTGCACAAATGAGACACTGATCCGTTGCTAGACCGAACAGAACATGGACTAACCTTTTAAAAACTCCACCTGCTCGTCATCTACCCTTTCATCACCAACCTGTCGGGCCCCCGAGGTCCCTCGGGCAGCAGGTGTGATGTCCGGCAGCAGGAAGCTTGCCAGGCACACACTGTGGCACTTCCTGTCACCGTTCCGTAACCGCCAGGAACGAGTGCTGTTTGCACGCAGCGAGAGCCTGCCAGGGGAGCAGGTACTGAAGATTACAGTCACAGAGACCACAGTGATCGAGGCAGAGTCTGGGGTGTTGAACTGGCGATCTTTCACCTACTTGGTACTCTGGTACTTCTTCAGCTTCTGCACCCTGTTCCTCAACAAGTACATTCTGTCACTGCTGGAGGGGGAGCCCAGCATGCTCGGTAAGGAGAAATGCTATTACTGATGATAGCATTGACTATAATAAAATGTGAAATGTGTACATTGCAGCTTTGTATTTGTATTCTGTTTGTTTTGCAGGTTTTTAACAAATATGTGCATTGTACTTGTACTTTGGGCCTAACTAAATCATACCATGGGTCTTACGACTTCCACCGCAACCCACAGCAGGACATGAACTGTTGTCGATAATTAGGATTAAATGTGATGTTTTAGCTGTGATTAAAAACAAGGATTTGGAAAATCATGCAGCATTCTGCTTCATGTTTGTAAGATTTGTGACTGCTGCAAACTAACTTCGACAAAGTATCTATTTTTCCATGCAATGTAACAGATTCAGCTCATGAAGCTCAATGTTTGTTTTACATTCATGCCACCGTGGGAAAGCTGATGTTGTCTTTTATGTGCTTTCCAGGTGCTGTACAAATGGTGTCTACCACAGTCATTGGCTGCCTAAAAATGTATGTCCCTTGTTGTCTGTATCAGCACAAGTCTAGGACGGAGTACCCCCCCAACTTCATCATGATCATGCTATTTGTTGGACTCATGAGGTTGGTCCCTCTGTCTGCAAACTGCAGAATTATTTGCAAATAATTACACTGGAACACACATTTCTTGATATATGCATGTAACAGCAAATGAGGCTTTTCTAGTTTGTTATTGGTGCAACTTAAATATCCCAACTACAAGCTAAATAGTACTGTATAAGAAGTTTGAAAACTGTTGGGATTTACAAATTTTCAAAGTCTGACATTGACACCATCTTTGTCAGGTTCACCACAGTGGTTTTGGGGCTAGTGAGCCTGAAAAATGTGGCCGTATCATTTGCGGAGACAGTGAAGAGCTCAGCACCCGTATTTACTGTCATCATGTCCAGGCTGATCCTCGGGGAGTACACAGGTGGGCACTTACGACAGGTGGTACATTGACGCAAGCTTGTAAGAGTGGCCTCAGTGTTAACAGTCAGGATACCACAAGGCCTCATTTATAAGCATGGTATACCCCAAAAAGGGTCTTAGAGGCATGCACATATTACCACACAAAAGTTGGGCTTTATAATATAAAACACAATGGGATGTAAGCATGATCCATGTGTATGAATATTTTGTATTTTGGAGGTGGAAGAACTAGGCAAAGCTGATGATACTCTGTGATTTGAAGCCCAGTTATAGATGAGTTTTATTATACATTATATCCAAAAACGTTATTTGTGCTTGTAAGGCATACCTGTTCCATCTACCTTCATTGGTAAATGATATAAGCCAACATACAGCAAATTCCATTCAGATAAAATAAAATAGTAAGAGTTGCAGAACCAAGCAGGTGATAGTTTTTATTACAGGCAATAAGGGTTCAAAGATTCCCTGGCCCATGATGAGAACTGATTAATCAGCTGATTCGCTCTTATAGCTGTATGTTGAACCATGTTCAGTATTAATTAGACAGCCTGACCCAAGGCAACAGTGTCATCCTTACACAAACACTAATTTGTTATGTAAACAGCATGTGATATGTCAAGATAAACACAAATCAGCATCACTTTAGCAGGCTGAAAGAAACACTTCACTCAGTCAAATAAACAATCAAATTTTTATTTGTAGAGCCCATTTTGACAAATTATAATTTGCCTCATTAGGCTTTAACACAGGGCACAACATCCTCTGACCTACATCCTCAGCAAGGGTGAGGAAAAACGCTTTCAAAACCTCTAAAATGTACCCAGGTTAACTACGTAGGTTAAGTGGTCTGAGTAAGAGACTGGCAGTGTTAATTTATCTTCCCATGTTTTATTCCTACCTCCATTATTTGCTTTGGTGTGGTCTACACAGAATGTGGTAATATCTGTTAGGGTTTGGTTTTACATTTCCTTATCTTTTTTTAGTGTAACAAACTCTTTAGTTTTATCATTAATGATCTATATCTCTCCATGACTGCTCTTGGGTGTCGTACATGGCACTCTTGGAATTTACGCCCATGTTGTGTGGCCAGTCTGTCAGGTTATACTGGAATTCTCCAATTTCCACCGTTAAAACTCAAACGGTTAATGAATCCATGCCGTGGATGCTGTGGTTTGAAGTGTGTGTGCTGTTTGTCCTGTAGGGTTGTGGGTGAATCTGTCCCTGTTCCCTGTTATGGCCGGCCTAGCCCTCTGCACAGCCACAGAGATCAGCTTCAACATGCTTGGATTCTCTGCTGCACTCTCCACCAATGTCATGGACTGGTACTGCAGCACTGAAAACGACCACTACACTGCTATCCCTGCTCTCAGTGTAGTACCTTATTTAACCTCTAATCTCTGATCTCAGTTTGCAGAATGTATTCTCCAAAAAGCTGCTAAGCGGAGACACATATAGATTCAGGTAAAAATACTTTCTGCATATAACAATAAGATTACACCTTTCTTAGCTATTAACACTTGTATATTATGTAATTGACTTATTTCAGCCCTCCAGAGCTGCAGTTCTATACCAGTGCAGCTGCAGTCATCATGCTTATACCTGCCTGGGTTTTTCTCCTGGTAGGTCAACACAGAGTTATTGCTATTGCTATGTAACTATTGTTACATTGTCAGGGCTAGGTCAGTGAAATTAGAGTACACACCACACATGTAGGCCAAAGTCATTTGAGGCATTAGTTAGCTGAAGCATAAAAGCAGTATGACACAGATTAGACATTTGAGTATCATTGCACTTATCAACGTTCAAAATGCACTATGTGGCAGGGCTTAAGTCCAATGTTTGAGTTACACTGCATGTTTACGTTGTCAGGACATCCCAATGACTGGGAAGAGTGGGCAGAGTTTCATCTTCAGTCAGGACATTGTCCTGTTGCTGCTCTTTGACGGCGGCCTGTTCCACTTGCAGAGCGTCACAGCCTATGCTCTCATGGGACGGATTTCGCCTGTTACCTTCAGGTAGGTGACGGGCACAAAACCGACAGGTCATAATCTGTACTGAACTCCATGACCAAAGGCTATCTCACTCTCTTAACCTGGGATAGAAACAATTCCCTCGTAGCTGCTGCTGGTTTTTGTTTTTCTGATGAAGATGATGTTGCAAACAAATATACACACCACTGGCCACTGTATTTTGAAAGTATTATCCCTTTATCCCTTATTGTTCCTTTTTCTAATACAGAAGATTGGAGAGGTGTATGAACACGCTGATAAAACAATGACATTCTGTATTCGCAGTTCCCTCAGTTATCTTAAATGGGAACTACATTGATGTCACGAGTCAACTTGAATTTTTAATGCATAATCAGTATATATGAGCATGACTATGTGTTTTGTGCTATTTATATGCCTTTACCATTAATCTTTGCTTTTTATCTGCATGCTTCAGCAGAAATTAAAATTTGTCAGGCAACCATTTAGTTGACAGGAGTGATACCTAGCATGCTCAGTTGCCCTTCTCTGTGACACTGTTCTCTATTATCTCTTAAAAGTTGAAAATGCAAAAAAATAAAAACAAATAAATTAAAGGGCTATTTCTGAGATTTGGGAACCTCCCCATTTGGCACCAGTCGATTTGTTTCCATTCCCTTGGGTTCACACATCTGGCTAATTTTCATGCATCAGTGGTCAAACTGTGAGAAACATCCACCTCGTTAGAGGGATGCAGAAGAGTGGAGTTGAAGAGGAGTGTGAAGCAGCTGTTGCTTGCAAATATTTGTTTGTATTTGGTATCACTAAGTCTCAAAACCTTTTAGGTGAGTGTAGTAAGTAAATAATATCTTGACTCTGTATGATGCTTTATGTGTTGAGTTAAAGATCCATAACTGTCTGCTTGAAGGAACTAGGAAACTGTAACCACGTAATATGAGTATTTTGTTTGTGTTTGCTAAAGGACCCATAATGTGGACATCATGGTTGTGTGAAGGAAGATTAACGAGTTAGTATGAACTAGGAGTGTTCAGTTGAAATTCCGAAAGGGCCAGATAGAGAAAACTTCCTTAAGAAACGATCGTGAACGTCACCATGTCTCACCTAGCCCTGCGATTCAGTGAAGTATATCCTGAAATATGAGATGTGTTGATAGTAACACCAGTAACAGCCTTTATCCCTTCCTTAGTGTTGCCAGTACTGTCAAGCACGCCCTGTCCGTGTGGCTGAGCATCATTGTGTTCAGTAACCAGATCACCGTCCTAAGCGCCAGCGGCACTGCACTTGTGTTCATCGGTGTCTTCTTGTACAACAAGGCCAGACAGTTCCAGAGGGAAACTCTACAGGCAATGGCTGCTGAGCACAACCACAAACCACTGCTGGAGGACCACGGCTTCCAATCTACTCAGTCCCACTGATTTCTAGGTAGTAGGAACTTAAATATACTCAACAAAAATATAAAAAATATTTTTGAAAAATAATACATAACAAAAATATAAACGCACAAACTCAAAAGGTTAAGTTAAAATGACCTTTCCCTTAACATGCCCAAAAATATTATTTATTTGTGTATAGACTCAGACCAGCAGACCAACAAGGAGTGCAGATGTAAGATCTGAAAAACTGGTCGTCACTTAAGCCTGAAATGACACTGAGTATATACACAAATGCCTGTCATGGGAGTAAGCCTGGATAACACTGTGTAAACTTTAGTGTGCAGGATTTAATTGCATTTTGTGGTGAAGTTGCATGTTGATAACTGGATATCACGACACCACCCGCCTCTTAATCTTTTGTATTCTTTTAATCAGAACCTGCTGCAGGTGTAAACTTAACACACAAGGATTCTCTGTTTCAGGGGATTTGAAGCAATGGAAAAAACATTTCTTTATGAAATTTCTCTTGATAAGATTGATTACCCTAAATACATGTACACACTACCATTTAAGCTTTTTTCTCATTCCCTCACATTTTAACAATCCTGCAGTTCAGCAGTATTTTTTAATTTGCGAGTCATGATTCTAGCTGATTAAGCTGCTGACAGATATTCACTTTTGGCCTTCCACAGGAGATCATACCTACTCAACAAAGTTAAAAGATTAGATATTTGCGGTGTTGTTTGTTGTTTTAACAAGAACTCACTTGTGTTTTCTTTTCCAGGTCTTCAACTTTGTTTACTGGCTTGATAAGGGTGACGGCTCTGACTGGTCGCCCATGCCTTCTCTAGTCCTGTGGAACAGTCTCGTTTGTCCCTGTCCCGTTGACCTTAGATCCACTTAAATCATGCCTGATCTTTTACCTTGTTGAATATTGGTCAGAAAAAGGGAAAGCTCGGGGTCCATTAATCTTTTTGAAGCAAGTGATTTCTGTAAGCTATTTGTCTTACATGTTACATGTGTGTCCTTATTTATCATCTGTGGTACAGTATGCGTTGCTGAACGTATGCTAAAGTTAATACCTGTGTAGCATTAAACGTGTAAGGTTTTAATTTGTGATGGTGTAATCAATACTGTTTGATGCACTTGAATCATGCAAGTTATGACTGCATCTGAATAACGAGATGGGGCGCAAGTGCCTGCCTGGGTTATGAGGCTGTTCGGGGGCTTTTTCAGCCGCCCGACACTTTTTAAGCAATCTGTTGAACATTTGAAAGCCACTTACTGCATTCTAGGAATGCTTTTCATCTATCAAGGACTGTTGTGGGTATATGTAGAAATTGTGTATTTGTTTTTATTTGTAACCTGACTCACCCTCGGTGCAAGCTGAGATGGCCTCCATAGCAACCTCGATCAATATATAAGGGGCCAGAGAATTCATGGACAAGTTGCTGTTAATTTAGTCTCACAAAACCGGTTCTTTACAAGTTGGGTTTTGTTATTTGTTTTGCGGGTCCAGTGGCTTGGATCAGTTGTGTCTGACAGCCAGACAGCTTTATATCCATAGAATAACAAAGCCAGCAGCTAAATAAATATTTTGTCTCTTAAAATCATTTATCACATCATAATACAAATCCTGGTTTGAGTTTTGACCTCCTCATCGAGATCTTTGCACTTGTTTTTTTAAGCAAAGAATAATAATTATTAGCAACATTACAAATGTGCCCATGTTTTATTTTAACTTTAAGTGTAGCAAAATTATGTTGAATTACGTTCATCTGGTTTATTGCCTATGTTTAACTTTAACAGTGTCAACTTTAAATGTTCCAGAATCTCAGGTGATGCTGTTGTCAGATACAAAGCACAATCGTACTAGTTTTGCTTTTAAACATTATACTTCATGACATTCTTTTTCCTTTTATTGTATGAGAATTTGGTTTGTTTTCAGTCAAGCACTAGGCGTGAGCTATAATTTAATGTTAATATAAATTTGAATATATCTTTTTACACTTATTATCCACAATAAAATCTCAATGATGCTGCCTCAAGAAGCAAGTTCACACATGCAGTTTTTCTGTGTCGTTGCGTCATTAAAGGTTCTCAGGTGGGAGGTTGGACAGAGCAGTTATGAGCTGCATATTTTGGAGCATTTGAGAAAATACTCAGTGATGTGACAATGCAGTAAATAAACAAATTTTCTCCTGTGCATTGTGTGAAACTGTATTTAATATTTTAATCGAGTACGTGTTAATGATGCATGAGGTCATCTTGCTGGTGGACAGAATATCTTCATCAGACTCTCGTAGCTGAGAAAGGTGACAGCGTTGACGGGGAAGGCCCTGAAGCTGTTCAGGAGGAGGCCTTTGAAAAAGACCCTCAGTCCCTCCTGTCTCATGCTCACTCTCATGCACTGGAGAACCCCGCTGTATTCCTGGCCGCCGGCCCCAGACATCTGGAGACGTGCTTTAACAACATCCATGGGTGTGGCAATGGCCCAGGACACCACGCCTGCCACACCACCTGCGATCAGTATTGCAAACGTATCTGATAACAGAGGTTGAGAAGCGGACGTAAATGATTGAAGTCATTGAAGGTTCTAGATAATGAATGTTTTATCACATGAATCCTCTGCTGATGTAAATCCAAACATTAACCTAGGTCCAAAATCTATTTTGTATGAGAGCATACTTATGTCAGGAAAAGAAATGAACCTATTATTTAATCATTTAGATTTAGAAAGTTAAGTCTCCTTGCATCTCGTCTAACCTTACATTCAGTATTTTCTCTTATAAATAACTTTTTTTTTTCTCCTGACAGAAACGGACATCCATGTGCTCTCTGCAACTGACCTGACCGTTTGTCGCTCCCTGTCAGAGCTGTGCGAGTGACCTCATAGGGTAGAAAGTAGAGTCCATAGCCGGGCACATCCCTCAGGGTAAGGGCCAGCCCTCCTCTGAACAGACCTCTGGGGCCTTCCTCCTTTAGGATGACAGCAACACAGTGAACGGATCCACGGTATCGATCAGCAGACGTTTGACCCTGCAGACGTACCTTCACCAGGTCAATAGGTGCAGAAACTAACACCTGGAACCAGATCACATTAAAGGGTAAGTCCACTCAAATTAGACCTAAAATACAGACAAAGGGCACATCCAGACCAGGAGAGTGTCTGTTCACTTGCTTTTTTTGTTTGTTTGTTTTTGGTGTGGTTGGCTTTTACACTGCCCCCTTTTGCTAGTGAAACCAGAATTTGTGTGTGATCACACTGTCTACACTATAATTCAAATATGAAGTTATAGAAGCTACAGTATATGATGGATTTGTGGATACTGCCATCACGTGTTCAACCAGGGTTAACGATCCGGATCTTCGTACTCAACTGACCACTCCAGTCAGTGAATCTATGTATTAAGTTAAATATTGCAATAAACAAGCGGTTAATCACATGGGTGTGGCGGATATAGCTTATGTACACGCTTTGATAATGATTATGAATATGATGTTTCGCATAACAACAACGACAACAACTATTATTACTATTGATGTTGTTGTTGTTGTTGTTATGCAAAAGTGACCCAAGTGAACTGGATCACTTTAGTGAGTGACTCAGATTTCGACCAGCAATCTTACCTGCATTAGACCTGAGAAGCAGCCAGCAGTAAAGACCTGTGCAGCAGGAGCTGGTTTGCTGCCATCACTGTGCTGAGACCCTGTGAGATAATCTAAGGCATTACTGTACGAGCCAAAGACAACAGAGTTGATGATGCCAGTAGTGAGCACAGGAAATGTGATGCCTTTGAAGAAACCACGCAGCTGATATAATGAACACACAACAAACAAATAAGCTTGCATCAGTACTTTCTCTTATGTAGCGGCTGGTGCTTTTTATGCATATGATATGTGGTGAAACAGTGTAAAAGGCTGGGCCACTTACTCCTTCATTAGTGTATGTTTTAGCCACACAGTGAAGTGCCCCCTTATACAGAGACTGTGCCTGTAGTCGCACCTACAAAATATGAAGTGTCAGAAAATTGCTGGTTCTATGCATTCAGTCGTGTTTATAGTTTTCAATATGTTCTGCAACCTTTATTGTGTCTAACGGATGTCCAACCGCCAGGCCCACTGCACCTACAATACATTAACCAACGAGGAAATGTTTAGTCTGCACATGTAAATAACTACTACACTATTAAATACTATTTAATCCGTATCTCTAATCTTCTCCGAAGGTTTTACCTGAAATGCTCCCAGCCATGAATTCCAAAAAAGGCATGGCACAATTACACAGCCTGCACAATCGACCAGTATGTTAACCTGTCATAATGATAATAAAAAGACAGCAACTTACAGCAGCTATAAAGGATAAGGTGCAGACTAACATACATTCTGTAACTGACAGTAAGCCAATAGGAGTGGACGAACACAACATAGTGACCATATTTCAGGCGCTAATGAGGGCCCGAGCCCTCATGAACAAAACAAAGGAGTGGGTTGCACCAGCAATTGTATAATTGTAGGCTTCAGTGTAAAGTGATATATGTCAGCCAGCATAAAACAGTTTGAACAATGTCCTCAAATGAGGGTCATAGCTTTACCCTGTGCAGCCCCAGACATTGATTTTTCTGTAACGCCTGAGCCACAAAGCCACACAGAGGCAGCCGGGAAGAAATAAAACAACATGTTGATGAGGACAAATTAGAAGGTTACCTGATATAAGACAGTGAAGAAGACGTACCTTTTGATAAATACCTACAGTACTTTTAAATAGAAATACATAATTAATCATCACTCTGATGATGAAGTACTACTGAAGAACAACTCAACTATTGTACTGACTTGAAATAGGTGACATAGGTTTAACTAAGTCTTACCCAGTTTATTTAGCTGATTAATCATCATGTGACTAAAGAAACTGTGTTTGACTTTCCCCCTGGTTATTTGCAAACCATAAAAAGAAAAACTCTGTTGTCTTAAAGTCTTGCCTTTTGTAGACGTCACTGCTGTTTGTACATTTTATGAACAGTCCTACTCGGTGTGAACCCAGTATGACTAAAGTAGACGCCATATATTTTACAATAAAAGTTTTTTTCTCGATTTGAAATCACACAGCCTATAGTTGCCAATGGATACAGATTCTTAGAAACAGAAGCAGCGCCTCCCTCCGGTAACCCCTGTGCATGACGAGCACATGAATGACATTTTCATATAAAACGACCCCCCCCCTCACCCCCAACACACGCACACAAGCGGAAACGAAAACATAATAAAAATGCAAAAAGAAAAAAAAAAGCCATACGGTGTTACACGTAAACAGGCTCGTGTCAACAGAATCGCGTTTGCACCGAACCTGATGTATGTTGCACTGAGCTCCAAGTCCTCTTTGTTTGCAGCTGCACGAGACAAGAACCAAAAAAAAAAAAAAAAACTTAACTGCGCTGGATCTGGTGTAACGAGTACGTTCCCCGGTATTATGAGGGTTGTTTGGACTCTAAAGTGATACCTGATAACATCAAGCAGAATCGAGTTTGTGCTTCACAGAGACTCTGTGAACTGTTGTGTCTGGCTGAGCTGCTGCTGCCATTATGTGTCATTAACGGTGGCCATCACAAGTTACCCAGGAATTTCATTCACATCTTCCTCTGACTCATCATCTTCACCTTATCACAATATGCTGCGATGCCTTTATGTTCAGGTAATGTAACTAAAACACTTTCAATTAGTGATTTTTACTTCTTTCTTTTTTTTTTGCTGTATGGTTTTAATTTCCGGTTTTCCTTTTTTTTTTAAATTCAGCATGTATTTGTTCAACCAAATCAGTATTTCCTGTTACTCCAAAAAATACACCAAAAACAGTTTAGTAGATGACACATCTTCTATACTCTTGTCTTTATTTGCATGTTTGGTATTGAATGAATCAAAAAGTAAATAAAATTAATCAGGTACATTGCTTTTACATTGTGGTACTTACTGATTAAAATGTTTGAACAGGTAACTTGTACTTGTACTAGATTACATCTTAAAGTAACCCTCCCATTCTTCAAGACTACATTATTGTGACGACGGTCATGTGAGTTTTGAGTATGAAGATAGAGAACACCAACACCAATACAGACCATAATACACCCATGGATCAGCAACATACTATGCAAAGACAGTGCACAGACCTCAGAGTATCTGGAACCAGATTTTACAGATATCCTTCAGTTCAAAGTCCTTCAAACTGGAAAGCTGAGCCAAGAAAAAAGGCCCTTGAGTCCCCCTCCCCAAAATTTGCTGACATTCCAAACTGCAATCAAATTGACCAGGTTGCAGCACAGTAAATAAATCTATTTGAAATGATGGAAAGAAGAATCTTGGAGTAGTTTACAATGTTGTCTGTCTTTGAACAAAGCTTGTGAACTGGCACAATATCCACTGTATCACTAGAATGTGTGTAGAATAGTGTGTAGAAGGCAAAGTGTAACGTCATCACCAATCGACGGCAAACAGATTGTAAACAAGGAGTGACGTCTTTGTGATGTGCGACGAAGCGACACACCAACAATGGTTGACGATGTGACAAACGAAATGTTTCTAATCTTGTGTTCATGTTAAATCTACCGCTGTGTTTTTTGTATTATCTTTGTTAAAACTGGCAATTTTACCTCCCCTCGGTTTACAGTGTCAAGCTGTGCATTGAAAACAGCTTCAAATACACTGCTGCTTTGCTAACGTTAGATATTTAGAAAATTCGCGGTCTCTTTCATTGTTTATTATCTGAGGAAGACAATATGACAACTCTAACAAGGCAAGACCTCAACTTTGGACAAGGTAAGGTACCCGAACGTTCAAGCTTTAGTCCTGTGGCCATATCGACGTTTAATATGCTTAATAACTTATACTTTACTTAATAACGTATATGCGATATGACAGCGGTGTATTTCTATACGCTTTATATATGTGCTGCTTATAGGTGAGCAGACTAGTAATCACGGAAATGCTGTGCATTTGTATTGGGTCTGTTGTCACTGTCAAAACAGTAGATAAAGCAAGGCATGATAAAAAAAAATATGTCAAATAACGCCACGGATTCGTCTGTTTTCAGTGGTTGCTGACATCCTATGTGAGTTCCTAGAGGTCGCTATACACCTCATCCTGTATGTCCGTGAAGTTTATCCCTCTGGAATATTCCAGAAAAGAAAGAAATACAATGTACCTGTGCAGGTATGGCTGAACACATGTGCCACTGGTAATACATTGACATTTTGTCAGTTTTGTCAACTTACATCTTGATTGCTGGTCTTCTGCCTTGTTGCGTATATTTCTAGATGTCATGTCACCCGGAGCTGAATCAGTATATCCAAGACACATTACACTGTATAAAGCCACTCATTGAAAAGGTAATATACACAAAGTAAAACTGATTGAATTGGATTGAAGTTCGGTTACGTGTGTCTCCTGTACTGAAATGTTCAATTTCCCTCCCAGAATGATGCAGAGAAGGTCGTGGTGGTCATTATGGACAAAGAACATCGTCCAGTAGAGAGATTTGTATTTGAGATTTCTCAACCTCCTTTGTTGTCCATCAGGTTTGTTTATTTATTTATGGATCTAGCTACCCTTCATTAGTGCAACATTAACATACTTGATTTGGATATATTGTAATCTTGATTGTGGAACCTTGTGTTTTGGTCTTCACAGCCCTGACACTTTGCTTTCACATGTGGAGCAGCTGCTAAGAGCATTCATCCTGAAGATCAGTGTGTGTGATGCTGTTTTAGATAATAACCCACCAGGTAACATTATGGATCATTACTTATTTAGTATTTGGTCTTAGTATTGTTTTTTTTCATATTGAGCTGGTTAATGAAAATGATACACTGTATTGGACACACTAGAATAGCTAGTTAAACAGTTATCTCTGCTCTTTGAGCGGTAGGTTAATTGACTAAAAAATAAGGGGGGTAATCAAGCTTGTAACGGCAACTACGATGATATGTAAAAAGTGGCGTTTTTCTCCACAGGTTGTTCATTTACAGTACTAGTACATACCAGAGATGCTGCCACACGCAACATGGAAAAAATTCAAGTCATCAAGGTAGGTCTCTACACAGCAACCCCACCGACTAAAACATTTTGCACTAACCATGCTGCATGTTTAATTCTTGGTAGCATTGCAGTCAATTCAATTATTATCCAAACAGAATAATTACATGCAGGTAGTGACAACATTTGCATGGTTCTCCTCAGGATTTTCCTTGGATAGTTGCTGATGAGCAAGAAGTCCACATGCAGGAGCCCAGACTTATCCCACTGAAGACCATGACATCTGACATAGTAAAAGTAAGCAGAAACATTCTACTCATTCATCAGTTTCACTGCTCAAAGGAAGAAACAGAAACCAAGAAACGAGTAAGGTTATTCTGTTGCTCAGATGAACACTTTGACATGCACTGTATTAACTGATTCTCTGGTTGTGTTTTGTTGATTTTCTTATAAAATCACGTTCATATGCTCCATACTTTCTAATATTTGGTTGTTCTTTATCTGTCATAGATGCAGCTTTATGTGGAGGAGAGAGCCCAGAAATCATAGGTCCTAACTCTGCAGAAATGAGATCTGTGACAACACATCATCATCATGAGCATCATGACCAAAGTACATAATGGTAGCCTATCGGTAGTCTGAAAGAGGTATGATTTTTATTGAACATGTGGGCATGTAAATACTGTTTTCAAACATAAACTCTAAAAAGGTCTGGAAACCTGGATCCATCTTTCCAAATTTAAAATGCCTCAGAAGATTGTTAGGGTCAAACGTATTCACAACAGGAGGAAAATGTCCAGAACATTTAGGGAAGGGTGGCATCTGGGTCACGCCTGCAGGAGGCAGGATGCTTAATCATGAATTCTGGAATACACTATTGCTGGGTTTGAATAGAAAATATTCACTCCCCCATTTCCTCTGCTAATTCTACCTAAGACGTAGTCTTGTGATGTCCACACAGAGGTTAGAGGTTAAGACTTGTTTACTTTTAGCAAGGCTTTTGTAATTGACAACGTTGTAAGGCCAAGACAGTGCAGTCCTGTGTCAGAGCTGTGGAGTGTTTAGGTTTAAGGCCAGTTGTTGTAGAATAAATGGACACTTTGCGTGTGTTCATGTGCATGTTTGCAACCAATGGTAACCTCCCCTTCCACTGTTACATGTCCATTGCATAGTTGTGATTGCATTTAATTTAACTACTGACATCACTGTTAATTAATGCAAAAGATTTTAAAATTGTAATAAAATCTTTTTTGAAGGACAACCCGTAGAAATCTATTCAAAGAAATATCTTGACTATTGGTAAATAACTTAATTTATTAAGCTGTGTGTCAGATCAGGATCAGATCTTCCTCTAAGCCGGTGTGGTTTTGGTGTTTAAAGACGTTGGGCTTTACATAAAGTCACTCAGAGATAACAATATTACAACATTATTCCTGGATCTGCAGCTTTCGAGACTTGAATGTCTCATAACGGTACATCAGTTGCAGCAGAAAAGACAGTGGTCGCCTAGGATTCAAAGACTCACACCAGACCCATTAACTGGACATGTAATGGAAAATTCCATTACAAAATGACTTTACTTTCAATATCCATATTAATGTTACATTATGTATTAATTTAATTTCTTACGAAACGAGATTAGCTAATGCTCACTTGACTTTCCTTTAGCATAAAAGGCATCTTATCGTGAATATGTTCTTTGACATGGAAAAAGGTTCCAAACAAAGTTTAACTTCTATCTCTGTCTGGACTCCAGCATCAGCACCTATGGATGTAATATCCTGTCACGTATCCTATGATGTAGATGGACACCAGTGCAGCCAGAGCGCCTGCTGTTTTCACTGCTATTCCAGTGCTGCCAATACACAATCTATTGTAGAGCCTGTTTGTATGAAAGAAAAGGAACCAGAGTTAATAACTGTTGCTGAACTTAAGTTTGATTTTACACAACGTTTAGTAGTAGTACTGTGATTAATTAATATTGATAATGGGATACACCAGGCCTAGACTGATGTTAATTGGTTGTTTTCACGGCTTTGTTGCACAACATTACACAACATTGCAACATAAAATATTCTCTGAGTTGACACCACATTAAAACCAATGAACAGTTGTAATGTTGCAGCTTATCGCTGTATATTGTGAGATGGAAATAATCTTCTTCAACCTCATACAACCCTTACATGAGTTAAGTCCTGATATAGCCCAGTATCTGGTTTTATTTCATTCACATCTTCCTCTAACTTTTTATATGTTTGGCCTTCAGCGGAATCAGAAGTAAAACACAAACTCATTATCGGTTAGAATTTTTATGAAATCATCATCATCACCACATTTCACCTCGTCACAATAGGCTGCGATGCCTTTACGTTCATGTTGATGTTGTCCTCGTTCCAGCGATCATACTGCACACTACCAGCACTGGTGTCCATGATGAAGTCCTTTCTCTTCGTAGAGGTTTCTATTGCCGGGAATCACTGTTTGCTCACTGCGTCACTGCTCAGCCTTGACACACAAACTCTGGGCACTGACAGAATCAGGCCAAAGAGTTATTTGTGGGCAACAAACCGTCTACACTTCTATACATCCATAAAGAATTAATAACACACTGAGACTATAAGAAAAGTTGAATATAGTGACATACTAGATGAACGAATAATTCACACACATAAAACATTTCTCATAAAACAACCCTTACATTGTTTAAACAGACCACGTTGAAATGATAAGATACCAATGGCAGCCATTTTAATGATTGTTACCCAAAGAAGAATTGACTTTAAATAAATAAATTGAATATGTACTCACCTGAGTCTACAACACCCTGCTCACACAGCTTTGGTTCCCTCTATGTTTAAAAGCCAGAGAGCCAGTGAGACCGAGAGAGAGCCATTCCTTTGCGTGGAAGAGACCTTGGCCACAGTTCATGCGCTCACAAAGGTCTGTCATAAATTCACTGGGTGTATTGTTGTCTATCACCTCCTTATGTGACTCCTACTCCGTGATAAAAGGCACTTTAAACACTGTGCTGTGGTTACTCTGCCGTTTCATAATATCCTTTGCAGATAATGGACTGCAAAGTCAAAATTCTCAGTTTTATACATGTCCTGATACTCTCTAGCATGCATGATAGCAGGTCTTTTACTATTGGCATGTGCAAGTGTAAAAAAAATCCAACAATCTCAGGTACTACATACATACATTTTATCAGTGTAACTACTGTAAAATGTCATGGTGTGACGACGCATTGATTTTAACCTGTTACATATTCAGGTTTTGACAGAAGGGAAACTGATATGTTGTGATGTCTGCGTGTGAATATATGCACATACACCACCAAATACTGAAAACACAACAAAATACTAATAACCCAATCAAATGTTTGTCATTACATTCGAGCGTATGGTTTTTCCAATGCAACAGCCCACATTATCTTGTTTATGACACAGTCCCCTGCTCAGGTGACCTTTGATACAGGACAAAGAACAGACTCAACGCACAAGCGGCAGAAATAAACTAAAGACCTGAGCTGATACTCCATACAAATGTGACCTGATCTCCAGTCACCACAAAATATGGATTCCGGTTTGTGCCATTGCTTACATTCTATGTACCTCCATGGATTCCTGTAAAGCCTGCAACCTTTAAATTAAGTCAAATATAGAACGATGTTTTCCTTTGTCTGGTCGCTTCTTCCAACTTCCTACTTCCTACCAGGATGGTTGACCCTAGATGTAAATCCACTGGACGGCTTACTTCAAGGTGAGCTTTTGAATCCATTCATTTTTCTCTGTCAACATTACTAAAGGCTGTTTCTAAATGGAATATGTGGTTGATGAGTGTTATTATGCTGTGTTATGTCACTTGCAGGGCTGGTGGGTGCATGTGGGATCTCCGTGCTCTGCTCCTTGATGAGAGTGCATTTATTTTTAGAAGAGAGGTGAGGAGGTTGCCCGTCTCGCATCTGTGAAAAGATTTCAGATTTTCACAGTTCTCATCAAAGTACCTTTAAACCAGTTCTTGTTGAGACTTTTTCTTTTCCTCCACAACCCACAGCTGGAGTGATGAAAACAATAAGGTCACATCAAGCCAGAGGGGGCCTGGTCATCAAAGAACTAAAAGTGGACTTCCTGCGACACTCCAGTTTTTCATTGTGACTGCGTTGCTGGCTGTTGTGGGCCACCGTGTGGCGTCCTTGGTGGTTCTAGAATTTTGTCTTCGGGCTGTCTCTGGTTGGGTTACAGCTGAACCGGTAAGAAGCCAATGATGTTATAAAAAAGTGTGATATTCTTTCAGTCTGATTAGAGAATTTCTGGATTTTATTCAATTGATCATTGAATCATTTAGTCTCAATTGATCATTGACTCCTGATCATGTGTTCTGATTTTTTTTTTTCCCATCACTTTTCTTCATGTACCCCTTCATCCCTTCTCAGGGTTCCAGGAAATTACTGCTGCATCTGTTAGTCCAAAGTCAGTTCTCTCTGGGCTGTGCCCTGAACTGCAGTCTGCACTTTCTCCATGAGGGGGCATCCCAGCGCTGGCTATGCCTGCTCCTGGCAGCAGCACTCAGCTGGTTTCTGGCAAGACAGGCCACGCGCCTGCTGGATCATGTCATGGTTCTGTACAAACTCCACAGCTCACAGCGCTACTGTGGCATCTGCATCAGCCTCCTTACATGGGGCCACTGCCTCCTGCCCACGCTGTGCAGGACCATGATCATGACCTTCTCTGTGGCTGTCGTGGCTGCTGTATCAATCATTAATCAACACTTCCTCTCTGCAACAGAGGCCCTCAAGTTTTGGACGCCGCTGACTATCTGTTACACATTGTTGGTGGTGTACATGCAGGGTGAGAGCACAACAAAACTCAATATTATACTGGATCGAAGCCCAGCAGACACTAATACATCTGGATAGAATGTTCAATCATAGAATGGACCCATCTAAAGAAATCAGTGATACATTATGCATGAATTTTTGCTTCCGTCTGTTCTTGTCTGATCACTAAGACGTTTGTTGTTAATTTAAGCATCCTGAAGTTCCTGTAAAAACTGTATTTTGATTCTGCAGAGGAGCAGAATCGTCTGTCTGGCAGTCAGGCTGTCCTAAACACTGTGGTGGTGCGCCTCGGGGGGTTGATGGTCCTGATGCTGACTGTTGGACGCTGGGCAGACGTGATCCATATCCTAATGTGTTTCCTGGGTGAGGCCAGCTGTCTAATCCCCACTAAGGATCTGCTGGATGCTGCATCCTCACAGGTCAGTGAGTCTCCCCGAATTGAGTTCACAGGGCCAAAAGCACTTTCTGTCCATTGAGATAAAAAAAAAAAAAACTGAGGCATTTATTTGACTGTGTCCCAAGATGAGACTGCACTTATGTCCCAAGTGGAGAAGGTTTAAGACCCCAAAGACAGATTCAGGTCAAAACATTCCCTGATCCAGAGCACTGGGCCTAATTTACACTGATTCACATGTAGTTGAAGCAGCAAGTACAACAGTATTAGTAGTATTTCATGCATTTGTTGGCTTTAAAGATAGATTAAATCTATAATGCAAAAAATCAAAAAGCCAATGATACAATGTAATATTAATATTACCATACATGATTATTGTTAAAAATACAGACTATTTTTAGTCTATGCTCTTCCTGCATCGCATCTAAGGCAGCTTGGTTACACACTGTCTATCACTTTATGTTATTCATTTTATCTGTCGTGTTTGCTTTGTGCATATAGGATGAAGAGGATTATACAGACTACGAAAAAAGGGAGACTAAGCAAAGACCACGGGCAAAGACAAGGGAGCAGTAGAGATAAACACTTATTGACACTATTTTGTGTGTATGTGTGTCTTATGTAGGTGACGACAACAATTAATGCTTTTTGAATTGAAATGTCATATTTTTCATTAAAAATTACAAAGTACTGAAGACTAAGGCTTTAGAATTTTTTTTCCAGCTCTTGAAACACACATTTAGATTTAAGGA
The DNA here is from genome assembly GCA_016785345.1 of Trinectes maculatus. Classification (NCBI taxonomy): domain Eukaryota; kingdom Metazoa; phylum Chordata; class Actinopteri; order Pleuronectiformes; family Achiridae; genus Trinectes; species Trinectes maculatus. Next base: position 183,926 of record JAFBJQ010001180.1, read on the forward strand.
CTAAAACTGTCATATTTTATTGTATTTCTTAGCTGAAAAAAAATAATGAATCAGGGAGGAATAGTAATAACACTCTCAGCACAATCTGTCCCAGACAACATGAGCTCTTGGGCTATATTCTTGTCATTGTTCATGACTGTTGGTAAACAAGAAAAAACATCTAAACACGTACTTAAACTCATTTTATTTTAAATAAAGTTCGTTTTTACATTCAATAATACGAAATAATTTTTCACTGTATTTGTCGTAAAAACTGTAAAGCTGTGCATTTCCACACACAGCACTCATCACTGTTTTACATATACAACCTGTCATCTCCTTTTCAGCACACAAACACACTGCACCCGGAAAAAATAGCTTCAACTGTTATATTTATCAAATCACTGACTCCGTCCCCAGCATATAAAGTAAATGGAAACGCTTTATTCTTTTATCCAAATTGTCAGTTCGGTCATTTCCACGTACCCCGAGGGCCGACGGACATCCTAGCATTGTTTAGTCGCGTGTTGTTGTCGGCCCGTTGAAAAGAAAGGGCAAAATGGCTGACGACAACGTCGGTGCTTCAAAGACACACAAAATGGCGTTAGACAAAGAAAAGGCTGGGTTACTTGGTTTTTGTTCTGACCTTTGCTCCGTCGAACAAAGACCGTTTTATTGCTTGAACAATACGTCAGTGGACACGTTTGCGTACTAACACATTCGCATACGACGTTTAAAAAAAACAAAACAAAACACGAGGGCTTGTTAGCGACTTTACAAGCGACTCTTTACAGCCATGTAGCTGAAACGTGACATTTCGACATCTTGTGACAATTTAGACAAATTACATCCACATACTGGCGCCGGCATTTTGCCCATTAGATGTGCCTTTATTGGGAGCTGAGGATTAACAGAAACATATTCCAGGAGAGGGTTTGTGTGTCAACACTCCAGACATTCCGTGTCAAAAAGAGGCTTGTGGAATTACACTGGACACATTGGCCTGGCGGTCCAGTTTCCAAAATAATCCAGGTTTGGAAATCACGGAAGCGGACATTAGGATTTGGTGTCTTGTCAATCCACCAAAGTAGGAAATTGTACTCCCAAAGGTTTATTAGATTTTTTGGATCGAATAAAATTCCTCAGGAGGACGTTCTCCACAAACACCGGGGTATGGTGAAAATGCCCAGTGAAATGGCTGCGCTCTGAGTGTCGCCTCCTCTGAACGCTTCCAGACTTTTCTCTTCTCGTCTGATAGGTACGCTGCGCGCATGCGCACGGCGGCCGCGCGACTCCCCCGTTACCGCATGTTGACGCAGGCGCGTTGCTGCCCCTAACGTTAATGCTTAATATAGTAACAAAAGCAGGGTTGTGTAGCAACAGAGCTTCTCAAACTGAACTTTAATCCCGTTATCGTTTTCTATAGGCTGAACGTCATATTCAGCTGTGAACAATCGGCACTGGATTCAACACGTCTCGGTTTACTGTTTCACTGAGGCTGATCGATTTAAAAAGAATCTGCACTCTGCAGGTTTTATTTCAACTAACACCTTGACACTGTTTGTTCCATCGTTATCTTGGCCCTTAGGACAGCAGCAGCACAATTGCCTCGTGTTACTTATTAGCTTAAATCAGACCTGAAACCAGGGCAAAGTTCTGGACTGAATAGCTCCCAGGCCATTTTACTACCCAGTAGTAGTTGTACTAAACAAGTCTTATCTCTCCTTGCTGTGAGAGACCAACAGTTGCCTGTGCAGGCAGCGGCGAAATACAAAGACATAAATGGAATCATACAAATTAGACTACTCAGACGATAAAATCTTTAGATAGCCTTGATGTCTGTTCCATTTCATTTCTGTGCAGACCTCAGCCTTGTGCTGAACTGGCTGTTCCATCATGTCAGACGCATTTCCCTGCATCTTGCCAACATGTAACAGGGATTTTGTTTGATTTCATGCATTGTTAAACACAGATCACATGTAAGCCTCTTGATTTCGGACAATACTCTGTTGATTGGATCTGACATTTCAGTTGCAGTTGCACTAATTTACCAATATACCACCAATCTACAGTCTTCAGTAAGTGGTCTGTCTTTGTAGAGAGAGACAGGAATGAAATGTGTTGTGATGATTGTGGAGGCCATAACATATGATTCACATGATTTTCATACTAACATACTATTAAGTGTGAAATCATTTTCATATTGTGTTGCCCTGTTTTCTTCTTTCTGTATGGCATTCATTTATTTATAGATCAAAGTTATAAATCCATTGATGAGGAAAAAAAGATGACTTTTAAGGATAAAACTGTTAGTTAGGAATGTGTTTTATTTAGTTAGTAGGGTCTCCAGAATCATGTGGCTGTTCTATCAGCACCAGGAAGTCAATCTGTTCAGAATAGAGAGAGCCATATTTAATGGATCAATACAAAATCTAATTCCTGTCACCGCATTAGGCTTTGCTGATTCTCAACACAGATATAAACGTAATCACTGACACAAAGTCACATTAAAAAGGGAGCTGGTTTCTGCTTCAGAGCATTAAACACATCGCCAAACTGCATGCTTGAATATATGAGTAATGCTTTAATTATGACAAATGTTTGCCTGTGTTGTGAAAATGAACAAAGCAAGCAACAATGGTCACCAGTAACCAGTACATCCGTCCATTTTCCAAACAAGCTATTCTCCTCAGGTTCACAAGAGGCAATTAGAACTTTGACCGTGATTAATGATTAGTGCAGTTCATCAAATGATCAGCTCACATGGAGAAATCTCCCATGTCGTTACTTTTTAAATATGTGGGTCTGTGGCTCAAGTGATTATCTGGTGGTGGATTTATATTTTTTCTGAATAAATAAATAAATAAATAAATAAATAAATAAATAAATAAATAAATACATACATACATACATACATACATACATACTGTATGAAATCTGGGGTAATTTAAATCATTACATGCAAAGTGCTTCACCTTGCCATGTCCAACCAGTACTGATGGGATCCTGCTCTCTCACATGTCAAAAGCACCAACATTCAACCAGGGGTTTTCTCGCGCATGCGCAGCGCCGATAGACTAGCTCATCGGGGAGGGGAAAAAAAAAGAAGTTCACACACAAAGCCACGCCTGCGCTGTGTGCCTCCTCATTAAAAGCGAAGTTGCTGCATCTTTTTAGGAAGCCACACGCTTTCTTTCGACATCCAAAGGTCGCATGGTGTCAGGGACGCGCCTAGTCACGGGAACAGTCCGGGGCGCGTTCACGAGATGCAAGATCGCGCTTTAACAGTGAACAGTACCAAACAGCGTGCGGGGATTCAGCCTAATGGTTTATATTGCGCTACAACGACCAGTCAATGATTTGCACCGAGTGTGTTTTTTTCCCTTGTCGGACGTTTACTTTGCAGCCCTTGACTGTTTTGCACGGGGAGAAACTGACATAGCACACGGATCTGTATGATCGGGGAGCAGGAGTACACAGTATGGTCCGGGAAACCAGACATTTATGGGTGGGAAATTTACCCGAAAATGTACGAGAGGAGAAAATCATTGAGCACTTCAAGCGGTGAGTAGAGACACTGACGTGCGACCCGCGTGTGCACACATATGTTTACGTCTGGATCTATGTTTGTATGTGCATGTGTGTGTGCGTGTTTTGCAATGGAACGATGAGTGCACGGCCAGCATCTCTGTTGTGTCACATTTGAGTGAAGTCGGGATGAAGCAGGAGGTTCCCCAGTAGCAAAGTCCCATTTGGCAACTGTGCTGTCAGTCCTCCATATGCAACAACGCCGTGCTGCATTCGAGCTGTAATTACAAAAAACAAACAACGAAAAACAAATGGCAACCACCCAGCTAGGGACATACGTTTGGGCAATTCAGACACGATTCCTAACTTAAATTCTTGGTTATTATAACTTCACCTGCGCTTTCACTTCGTCGCTATTACTTTTTCCTCGCAAGGTAACAGTTTGACTTTTAAGCCTCTCCACCCAATAACCGCAAAGAACAGCTTTTTTTTTTTTGCTAGCCCCTGTAACTATCAACGCGTAGGCAGTGTAAACAAACGCGTGTCTACCTGGTGAGCTGCTAGCGCTGCTCGCTTTGCCTTCTAGCAGCATGCATCTTTGGCAGACAGCACCAAGTCTGTCGGCTGTGTTTCCTTGTTCCAGAGCAAACCAGCGACCCGGCGATTCACTTCACTCTCCCGGTTTGCCAGGTCACTGCTTCTGTGCTGAATTTACCCATCTGTCGCTGTAGCTACGAGAGTGGATATATGTGTGTGTGTGTGTTTGCTAAATCATAACACAAGTCCGTGAATCCTCCGCGGCGCTATGGGCATCCACGCTGCACCGCTGTTGCAAGCCGGGCTGTGATTGACCGGGGCTGATACAGATACGCAGCGATGTAGCGCTGCCTGTGGGTGACTGGTGTTTACTTACTGCGCGTACGGACACAGGACTTGGTCCTTTGCCACATTTTAACCACGCTGCTTTTAGCGAGCTGCTGACTTGCACAACTCGGGCTGATCGTAGACTGATATCATTTATCATATTCTCATGGAGCTCGAGTTTATGCGTTTTATTGTTCGGGCTACAGAGACAGAGGCAGATACATGACACATTGATTGTCTATTAGCTCCATGTTGTCTTCACCAGACGGAGGATAGAATGTTCATATGATTTTGTGTGTGTGTGTATGTGTGATTGGCTCTCACGACTGTGTCTGCCCACTCTCACTGTCTCTCGGCTGTCAAGGAAATAGCCCCGTCCATATGAGCGCTGGAGACCAGACTGCTGAAAAAACATCAGTACACTTAAGAGCAGCGTTGCTTTTTTTTTTTTTTTTTTTTTTTACTGTGTAGGCGTCGCCATATCAAACAAAAGCTGCTAATTTGCCAGCATAAGTCAGATATGTTTACGATATGTTTAATCAGAACCGCAAACGCAAGCTGAATCAGTACCACAGCACACAAGGCAGTGTAAAATCTATGAAGCGGTGGTAAAGGTCTCGTGCTCGGGTCTGTCTCGGGCATGTTATTTACGACAGGCGGATGCAGCGGCCAAACTACAAATATGGTTCGTGTGTGGCTCGCGCGGCCGCGCGGAGCACGCGATAATGGACAAGCTATGTGTTGGCTTATTTACATTAGCCAGTGCTACGATGTGCGTAAAGTTATGTTTTTTTATGAGGAGATGTGGACTAGCAGCGTGTTATTGCGACAGCGCAGGATAAACTGTGTCCGGCCAGTCTCTTTTATAGCCGCCTCAGCTCCAGCGTTCACCCGGAGGTAGACGGAGTATGCAGGTGCATGACAGCCCCGATGTGTGATAGAAGTCATTGAAGATGGGGGACGGCAGAATGAGTAAGCAGTGTGAACAGCTTTCTAAAATGGCGTCGCAGGCTGTTCAATGTTGGGAACGGGCATACCAATAAATAAATTTATGGGCACCCAACTGTCCCTGACGGACCGCGAAAAATACAGCCCCGACTCATTCTTGGGAGGGGGGAGACAGTGAGCGCATAAAGATGATAGCAGGGTTTGTACGCCCAGAGTGTTATTGTATATTCAGTGCAGTAGTATTTCCCATCATTTAGTTCAGCCATCACTTATTGACGAAATTTACCTTTTCCGGAAACAGCGATTTATTAGCTTGCCCCCTTCGTCAGCAAATGCATTAGCATTTTATATTTACAGTTGGGGTATTCGTGTTAGGTTTCATGTTAAATTACTAACATCGTGCCAGTGTTTTTTTTTACTAATTGTGAAAGCGCGAGACAGACATGCGCACGCATAATACAGTTACATTAAAAAAATCTCTTTCTGCAAACCAGGAAGTATCCTATTCCCAAATGATGCTTAAACCTAATGCTTTTCCAGGAGCCAAAGGCATATGTGAGCGCCCTCCTCCTACACAGCATGCTAATATTGGAAAATATGTGCATTTATTAACATGCAGTGTGCTCAGGATTCAAGTCCAGTTGCTGGGTTACCTTGCCTTGAAAGAAAGTACCACAGAGCAGAGAATAGGAGCAGCAGTTCCTCCCCACCTCTTACCATTCCCCTCCCTCCCTTCCAGCCCCCCCCCACACACACACACAGTGACAGATCTCAATTCTGAACACTACATTTTGAATAATGGCACGCATTCCCAAAAATAAAATAAATAAAGCTGAACACCCTGTTTCAAAATCCTAAACACAGTTGCTGTTGAAACCATCGTGATCACGTTGTTTTCTGTTTGCTCTCCTCAGATATGGACGTGTGGAGAGTGTCAAGGTCCTGCCCAAGCGGGGTTCAGAAGGTGGAGTCGCAGCCTTTGTGGATTTTGTGGACATTAAAAGTGCTCAGAAGGCTCACAATGCTATCAACAAGATGGGGGACAGAGACCTGCGCACCGATTACAATGAACCTGGCACAATACCTAGTGCTGCAAGGGGGCTGGACGATAGTTTGTCCTTAGGCTCTCGTGGCCGGGATGTATCAGGGTTCACAAGGGCGGCTGGGGGGGGCATTTATGGCCCCCCCACGTCGCTCCACAGCAGAGACGGACGCTATGAACGCAGACTAGACGGGTAAGTGGACAAAGTTTCTCTGAAGGCAGGGGGGACCATGGTTATTGATAATCACCTTACCTCCAAGCATTTTACCACCATCTATTCATTTACTTGTTTGGGGGGGGTTAAAGAGGAGAAAACAAGTTCATGCTCAAGAATTGAATCTTATAGGGATTATCTCAAAAGTCCTCAGTGCGTGGCCAATGTCCCTGGATTCATACTTACAGGTAGACGCCATTTTTGTACACATGTGTATTTGTTACTTAAACGAATAGTCAATAGTTTAAATGGCTGTTGAGGATTATCTTTATGATCTTAACATCCCTGTGAGGTGGATATATCATTTGCGGAAAATACGGGGCAAAGATTGGATATCGTAAAATTTCCCCGGATTAATGGAGATTGCTGGAGAGAGAGAGGGACAGGGAGAGAGAGGAAAAAGAGAGAGTGGTCCAACTGCCATTCCTGGGATTCCCCTAATCTGGAATTACATGCCCTGCTCAGTGGATTAATGTCACCCTTTTTCCTCGTATAATAAAACAACCTATAGTATTCCGTGTACACATTGTTTGGATTAGTCTAATTTGGGTTTCAGTTGTAATGCGCATCTCACTGAGATGTTCACTCCTCTCTGGGCTGGAGTCATGTGGACATAACTACACAGGATGTTTATTCTGCATTGTTGGATTAAAACTGGCCAGGCACCTCCAGGATACGCTGTCACGATAAAGGTATGGGTTGCTTTTTCGATGCGTTGCTTTTTGTTTGTTTTATTTGGGATTATGTCTGAGGTGAGGGTATCACAGTGTGAGCACATGGAGACCTCTGGTGGTGATCCAAGTCAGTGGAGACAAACTCAGTGAGCAAAATATTTTTTTCCTGCCTTACTTTTATGGAGATTATTTTTACATTTTTTCAACAAGTGAGATTTGTTGAGGCCCAAGAGATCATTGGATCATACAGATCAATGAAGAATGCTAGAACTGGAAAGTGACTGGAAAGTTGTGCCGTCCATACTGTTGGGAGATAAACTCATCTCATGTCTATGGATTATCTCTTCTTTCCTAAAACTGGAACTATAACTGAAATTTGGATACAATCACACAGAATCAGAGAACCAATTTGCACCCACTGTATTTTTCACTGACCTGGCCCATGTTTGGACTACTTCTGAGGGAGATCACAGGTCGACAATAGACACGAGTATCCAAGAGCTCCAAATGTGAATGTTCGGCATTGTGGGAATGACTACAGCACTACTTTGAACAAAAATCTGGATTACCACTGAGAGACCATCACTTTTATCCCTATTCCCTCATGGACACCTGAAAGTCTACCAGAGGATTTTGACCACTTAACTACTGCGAACAGTCAGACTAAACTGGAATGTGCAGGACTGCACAAATTCACACACAAGACTTCATTTTTACCTTACTAACATTATTGCTGTTGAGGAATCAATACCTAATGAATATGGATGCCTGGATATCATGTATTTATTATTTTGGACTCAAGTGCAACACATTTTTTTCTCCCACGTTTGGATGGATGGATATATGGACATGGATGTGCGGACATTGTCTAGCAGACAGAATATCCCAACCTGGATCAGTACAAGACCAAGTTTTTTTTTTCCATTACATAAAAACGGACACTTCGGCTTATCTACGTAAAAGCTGTCACAAGCCCTGAAGACGAGGATTATGTTTTCTAATTTTTGCTTAATTTTTTTCCTCCTCCACTCAGCGTTTTTGCCCAATTTTTCTGCTCACAAAGTTCTATCTCCTTAGATTGTATTTGGAATTTATAGGTCAAGTTACCACTCTCTCAAAAGGTTGGTATGTCCTGCCCGGCGTATTTTAGCTGTCCTCTCTAACCCCCTAGTTTGAACCCTTGTCTCTCTCCATTTCCCCCACTAACCAAAGTAGCTGGAGCACAAACTATTGTCACTTCTTATGTGTCTAAATGCAGAAATTTGTACTGTGCCTGACATCCTTTCTCTTCCTCTCAACTGACCCCACCTTCAACTCCTGTCCCCTATTCTCCTTATTATGAATAAATCAATGTTGCAGTTGTTGAATAATCAAAACAAAACAAATGTCAACTCTGATATGTCTTAACATAACATAGGGATCAGACTGTGCAGTTTCAGTGATGTATTTCTTACATGCAGTTCAGCAATAATGTGCATTTAAAGCAGGAGCGACCAATTCCATAAAGTATCCACCTCAACAATAATAGGTCGAACAACAATAAAAACGTATAACAAGCGGAAAATCAAAATACAAAACTTTAAAGATAAGAAATTAAAATTACATCCATCTACTATGTGTTTATTTCCATTTTTTAATATAAAATGCCAGGAGATAGAAATTCTATTATCAAAAGATAGGTATCATCAAAAAGACCTGAGGATTTGGTGCTTCTTTGTTATAAATACTTTTGGTTCAAACATATTAGGGATGGTTTCTCAGACAAAAGGCTCATTGTAAAAACTGCAGCATTAAAAAAAAAACTAAAGACAAATTTGCTTATCATTGAATTTGTCAAATATTCTATATATTCATAAACAATGAAAATAATTGTACTACTTTCAACTGTGGTATTTGTTGTTCCTGTCCTGAATTGTAAAACATATCACAGTGGTGGCAGCAAATGTGCATGTAGAGAGATGAAAAAGATCCTGACTCACTTCACACTGAGGATGTCACAGCTGCTTTTAGAGTTGGATGATAACTACAAGATGCAGAAATCTGTTAGATGTCAGATATTTTTCTAAATTGTTTTTAGTTCAGTGGTTATCTCTTTTGAAAATTCTGTGTCAAATCAATAAGAAGAACTGATGGAATTGCAACACTGGTTCCATAGAGCGGTCAGTTATTTCAATTACTGGATTAACCAAAAGCAGACATTTCACATTCCAGATTTTCCATTTTGTTTCTGTCAATAGTTCTTTTTCAGCCAATTTAAATAATATAAAGTGAATGACATGCGTTGTGTTTTAAATCACACTATTCAACCTGCTCTATGGGGTTTCTGTGGCAACATGCAGGGACAGGGATGTGCTCTACAGCTGTATAGTCACACGTTTGGTTTGCATGGCAGAGGGGTTTTCAACAATAAACAGCACATTACTTTGGGAAATTTTGAATTAATTTGAAACACATGTTTTGCTCCCTAATGACCGCGCCTCCACACAAGACGCCTTTTTGGCATGCTGCTGGAATGCATCCTTATAATTATGCTGTTCACGTCATCCCAAAACAGTTGATGTGCTTAGAATGCACCAGAGCAGACTAATAATCAAACGCTGCTAGAAATTCTTCCAAAAAAGCCGAACTGAATTATTTTTAAGACCCATGAATAATGTACGCGCCTTTTGTTGAAAGCGGAATCAACGGCTATCTATTGATCACTAAGCCTGTATTACTAAATTAGCATTTTCGAGAGCATTTAGGGGTCAAGGTAATCCATCAATTTCACAGCAGACACCGTTATGCCACAGATGTATTCATGCCTCCTGCACACAGATAATTAAATCAAACAAGATAAAAACTGAATTTGCCCCAACCTGCTGTACTTTATGCTTAGTGAAATAGAGACACACTTGTGGTCTCCTCAAGCAGTTGCAGTCTGTATCAACTAGAGGATGTGTATCCCATACGGGTCTTATTTTTTGCACTGTGACTAATTTTTAAAAGAACTAAATAAATCATAAATATCCTTTCAAGAAATAAAGTAAAAATAAAAAAGTTGGAAAAATGCATTGTGGGGGTTAGGTTAATTGGCCACTCTAAATTGTCCTTAGGTGTGCATGTGAGTGTGAATGGTTGTTTGTTTGTATATGTATTCTGTGTTGGCCCTGCGATGGACTGGCGACCTGTCCAGGGTGTACCCTGCCTCTCGCCCGATGTCAGCTGGGATCGGCTCCAGCTCCCCCCGCGACCCTTAACAGGATAAAGCGGTAGAAAATGAATGAATGAATGAATGAAAAATGTCTTCATGTCTGATAATCAGTACAGAGGCTTTTCAGAAACGTTTCCTATGGGGTATTCTTCAGTTAGCCTTTTAGGCTGCCACAGGGCATCAGTGATGCAATGGAAGAAGCTTGCGTCATATGTCCTCAGAGAAATGACAGCAGCCCCCTTTTTAGCAGCTGCTGGTCTTCCGATGTTGGCTCTTAAAGCTCAGAGGGAAATGCTCACAGTTTATTTCAGGAAATGTTTTGGCTGTGAAAATTCACATACCTGGATCCTAGGGTTGGCTGTGACTCACCCTAAGACCAGAGGTAGCAAATACATTAAAAAACTTTATTTTTGTAGTCCTGTGCATCTTGCAGACATGTAAAACAAGGCCTTACTGGAGAGAGTGTTCAAAAATGAGCAATGTGTTGCTGTACGAGTTAATAATTTGCTTGAGATTCAGAACATAACACATTGTGCCCTCATTTGCACTTGCATTAATAAAATACTAACCAAAATCTGCCGCTAGGTCTCTGTAATGAGATGAACTATTTCAGTTTTTTTTCTTGTTGCAAGTGTCTGTGATGGATACTTAATGATCTTTGTTGGCATAGACATTTTATTAGCCTAACAGATCCAAATCTGAGTGCCACTATTATTTATCAGCAAGGAAACATTGTGAATCATATCAAAGGAATTGGTGCAGATGGTTATTTTTAATGAGTTCCAGACATCTTTTCTCATAGTTGATGATTATTATCAAGCTGAACAGAGATTGATAACAGATTTTCTGTCTTAAAGACTTTCCATCTGTCCTGTTTGAATTTGATAGTAGACAGTCAACATTTGCGAGTGTGAGAAGAGAATCATAAAAAGAATTCAATACCATGAACATGGGATCTTTTTTCCTTGCCCAGACACTAACCATGAATGTTGTAGTTAGATGACATGAGCTCTGGAGCGCTAGTCCATTACATAATTTCTGGTTTGAACACTTGGGTTCCCAAATGTATACCAGCGTCACACAGGTCACAAAGGAACAGTGTCCATTGTTCCTTTGAACTGATCAAAGAACAAGTGGTGTAATCACAACTGTCATCATCACAAACAAACGGCTTGTCAAAAGTCACCCACAAAAAACTTCAACACAGCCTTGCAGATGAAACACAGCAAAAAGTAGGTTTTGTTATAGTTGCCAAATGTTACAAGACTAGAATTACTTGATAATCTTTAAAGTAATAACCGCCCATTTTATTCCCTTTGGTAAAAGCTGTATTTTTGCAAGTCTGTTATATCCTACAATTCAGCTTAGAAATGACCTGCAGATTTTAGTCCTATTTAACTCTGAATGCATGGCTTGTTCTTAAACTATCCTCTCATTGATACTACTTCATTGTTTTTTCAATATAGTCTATTATGTTGTACTTGTGAAAAACATTATTTTCCTTAAATCTTACGATGACACCTTTTGTTATGTCAATAGAAACACTGAAATCTGAATTTGGTTGTAATGAATCTGAATTTGGTTAGAAATCTGCATTTGGTTGTAAAAAATTAGTAGTTAGTTCAGTGGAAGAAGGATCAGTTGCATTTCATCTTCCACTTATAAAACAGTTATAAGAAAACATGCAAGACCTTTTGCTCAGTTGTCTTAAACAGTTGATCATTTAAATTCCCATGTCGCTTGTTTGTAGGCTAATAAACATTTCTCTTTCAGAAACTTAAAAAACTATGCTTCTCAAAAAGCCTCAGTTCTCAGTCTTCCCATGCAACAACCTCATTTCCAGAGACACCTGCACATTTAGTCTATTTTCTGTTTTATGCTATCAGTTGTGTTATATATACATATATACACGTGTAACATGCTGTTGTTCTCGCTTCCTTTTTGTTAGGACTGCTGAAACCCGGGAGCGGGCGTATGATCACAGTGCCTACGGACATCATGAGCGTCCAGGTAGCAGTTTCGACCGCCAGCGGCACTATGAAACAGACTATTACCGGGATGCTAGAGAGAGGACGCTAAGCGCAGCAGGGGGTGGATCTGGCACCTCCAGTGGAAGCAGTACAACAGTGTCGTCTGGAGTCGTGGGAACTATTGTTAGCACTGTTGCTGGAAACACAGGAACAAGTGGATCAACGGGTGTCACAACGGGTGGAGGTGGAGGATCCGCATCCAGCGGGGTTGGCTTCTACCGGTCACACAGCAGGAGCCCTTGTCGTTTTGAGACACCAGAGTCTCGGTATGAGTCTCGCACAAGGGAGCCATTTACTTTGGCCAGTGTGGTTCACAGGGACCTTTACAGAGAGGACAGGGGTCGACGCACGGAGCGGTCGTACCGCCCCAGTCGTAGCCGATCGCCACACTCAACGCACTCTCGAAACCCTTCTCCTCAGAGACTGGCGAGTCAGGCTACTCGTCCTCCACGGTCCCACAGTGGGTCATGCTCTCGTAGCCGCTCCTCCAGTTCAGACTCAGTCAGCAGCACCAGCAGCAGCACAAGTGGCAGGTGAGTTGAGCCAATCTTGTTGTCATGAGTGTACGTTGTTTATCTTAATGTATTATGAACCCAAAATGCAACCAAAATGACTTAAAATGCTGAAATGATTTAAGTTCGTTGGACCAGTTTATATGTTTGATCATGCCATCCATCCATCCATCCATCCATCCATGAATCAATGCATCCTTATTTGATGCTTGCCTGAGTCTAACAGACACTGATGGGAACAGGGAACATTTTAGCAGTTAGGTGTATTTCCTGAATATCTTGAATTAAGATTTCACAATTTTCCTTGGGTTTTCCATGGAGGAGCACTTGCGACTTTGCAAAGGTAGTGTACGCAGATGTCACTAAGCACAACCTGCAATGGAACAGCTCAAATTCTGCACATACCGTATCATTTTCAATACCAAGATGATTCATGGAATTAACTTTTGGCAGTCTTCAGGCTAAACAGCCAGCACTGTTACCCTAACCCAATTTCAGGAGTTCTGAGTGTAACTGCTCGAAGAGGTCTGCTTTTTCTGATTTCGAAATTTGATCATACTTCGTGCTCCACCCGACAGGCAACACCGACTGCATGCAAGTCCCTGCATGTCAGAAAATGTGTTACTGCACCATGACAGGGGAAATTTAGGAATGCATAACCTGTCGATGATCTTGCCTCCATTAAGCCACGTATGTGCAAGACCTCCTCAAAGAGTGACATAAATTACAGGGTCATTATTAATGTTTTCAGCAGCTCTGTCACTTTAAACGTAGTTGTAAATACAGCAGGCCATCTTTGAAGTGCTGAAGTGAGAAAACGGTCAATGAATTTTTCAAATGTGTTCACCAGTCTGATTGATAACTGATGACACATGACCTGTGTTGTTATGATTTGACATGAATTGTTTTACATCTGCTGGTCATACCTAGAATAAGGTTACGGTCCATTTTTCTTCTTCTAAAGTGATCCTGGAAGTAATTAATATGTTGTGTTGATGTTTTCTTGGCAAGCTGTGAGGGTGTTTTTACTTCTGGTGTTACAACCAAATGTCCATCAACACAGACAGTGGCTGCCAGGTTTTTTTTGTGCAAGTCAGTCTGGTCTCAGCTCTCTTTTAAATCTGACATGCCAATTTAGCTAATTTAGCTGTTTTGTGCACACTGCTCTGTCGTGACTATGGTTGTAAATGAATTCCTTTTCATTTGTCGATTTCGATTGTTGATGAATTTTAATGGCACAAGCGGTGAATAAATAGAAAAGCCGAAGGTTGAGGATAATCAAATGCAAGTGCCGTCTGCAGTGATTAAAAACAGACAATTTTTTTTCCATGGGATTCACCCCCACCCCACCAAGCCTCCACCGCAAGACAGTTGTTTATTTTTTATTTAACCGCCTCACCTCTGGACAGAGTTCACAGCTCTGGTCGACCTGCAGCGACACGTGCGGTTTGATGAGGTAGTGTGTGGGGAAAATTTCCGGAGACGGCTGGTATATTTTTCTCACTGCCTACCTCTCTGTATGGGTAACGGCTCCCCCCCTCCGTGAGATCCAGTTGGAACTGGAAATTTCTGGCCAGTGCTGGCTGCCTGCCCACTCCCACAGGCCAGGCTCCATCAGCAGCACTTCCGGGAGTGTCTGAGCACAGGAGGAGAAAGTGAGAGGGAAATAAACAGCAGAGGGCCTCGAAAGCTGAGACAGGCATAAGAATTGTTTGACAAAAAAGGTGCATGAGGCAGCCATACATTTTACACAGCCTGATCTGTCTTTTTACAATTATAGATGCTCAATTGAAATATATGGCAAGAAGGGAAACACTAGATCATCGTCATCATTAGTAGATAGACATATACACTATGCATTTCATTACCTTCAGTGCAAATGCGTCACTATATACTGTACGTTGCATTCTAAAGTAACCGCTGTCATATTTTGCGGCACAGCCATTTGCAAAAATCATTTAAATTAGTTTTTAATTCATCTGTCTACTCTCAAACCACAAAACGACAAAGCCAAAACAGAAGTTGAAACGTTAAAAAGGAAAACCTGGAATCTTACATGGACATCTGAATTCAGATTCTGCACTTAGTTGATGCTCCTTTTTGGTAGTAGTTGCAGCCTTGAGTCCTGTTCAATATGACGTCAGAAGCTTTGCTCAGGTTGGATGGGGACTGTCAGTGTAGAGATGTGTTCAGATGTGATTTCTCCTGAGATGTTGGACTTAGCCAGCAGCCTGGTTTAAGGCAGGCCACTGGCTGGGCCAGTCAGGGACATGCAGAGTTTTTCTTCTAAGGAATGTGTGCTTGATTTACTTCAGATATGTCAAATGCATCAAATGTTTTAATCTTGCTTTTATCAGACCAGAGAATCTTCTTATTCACATTGTAGGATGATTAGATGATAAATGATGATTTTTTTTATATGTGTCACTCTGAGGCTTCTGTTTGGCTAAGCTGCCATAAAGCTCTGATCTTGGTTGCCTTCATCAGTTGCCTTTTGTCCCTCGTGTCTTGGTCTTTGCATTGCAGCTGTGAAACGTCATATAACAAGTGTGTGTCTGTATCCTGTCTGTCAATTGAATTTACCATGGTGTAGAAAAGACGATAACGAGAAATGGGAGGCATTCAAACTCAATTTCAGATGTCATAGCATAGGGGCTAAATTAGTGTAATATGAATTTAAAAATTAATTCTTAAATTCAGTTGACTTTGTCCAGTAATGAGTAATTTCCCAGAGGCAGAATGTGTAGTTCTTACAGTATAGCACCACAAAATACCAAATTTGTTTACAGGATACTACTTATATCACATCAGTGTATTATGTTATTGAGACAAAACTTATAATGACTATTTATGTGCAGTACATGGATAGGTGAATTACTAGTGACTACAACAAATATAAACCCCAAGAGCTATGATTTTGCCTGCCTAAAAGTTTTTCACTCTTTCTTTTTTTTTAACCACAGTGATTCCAGCAGTAGCTCAAGTGATGACTCTCCAGCACGTTCAGTGCAGTCTGCAGCTGTCCCTGCACCCTCAGCACTTCCTTTATCCTCCCTTGACAAGGACGAACCACGTAAAAGCTTCGGCATCAAGGTCCAAAATCTTCCTGTACGCTCTACAGGTTAGTTATAAGGAACGTTTTATAGTATAAACACTGGTGTATTGTTCATCAGAAATCATCAGTAGTTTAATGTTGGGTATTTCATCACTCAGACATAACAAAACGTTTGCTGTGTTTACTATAGATACAAGCCTGAAGGATGGCTTGTTCCATGAATTCAAGAAACATGGTAAAGTCACATCCGTACAAATCCATGGAGCTTCAGAGGAACGCTATGGCCTTGTATTTTTCCGCCAGCAAGAGGACCAAGAGAAGGCACTTGGAGCATCAAAGGGGAAGCTTTTTTTTGGAATGCAAATTGATGTCACCGCCTGGAATGGTCCTGGTATGTTCTTAAGATGTAAATCAGCAAAAAAAAAAGTTGGCAAAATGCACAAGTTCACAATGAGAAATTATTTTTCAGAAACAGAAAGTGAAAATGAATTTCGGCCTTTGGATGATAGGATAGATGAGTTTCATCCAAAAGCTACAAGGACATTATTCATTGGAAATTTGGAGAAGACCACGACTTACCATGACCTACTTAACATTTTTCAGCGCTTTGGAGAGATAGTGGTAGGTTAATATTTGCAATATGCAATAGAGATAACCATGTTTACTACATATATACCATGTATCTGTTTTTTGAATCTCTTAAGGATATTGACATTAAGAAGGTGAATGGAGCCCCACAGTATGCATTTCTACAATACTGTGACATTGCCAGTGTCTGCAAGGCCATAAAGAAGATGGATGGCGAGTACCTTGGTAATAACAGACTAAAGGTCAGAATATTTCATTATTTAATTTTTTGCTTTGACACTTACACCACAAGCAAAAAGTGCAATTTGTTAGAATTGTTGACCTTTTGATTTTGCATTTCTTTTTTGTGACATTAATCTGTTATATCCTCCCACATTTAGCTGGGATTTGGAAAGAGTATGCCTACAACATGTGTTTGGTTGGATGGATTAGCATCAAATACAACTGAGCAGTTTCTTACTCGTCATTTCTGCCGCTATGGACATGTTGTCAAGGTATGTATGTGTGTTTCTTGCTTCATAGTTGCCTTTTGTTTAATCTCTTACACCTGGTAACTCTGTTTACCTCTGTCTTCTGCAGGTTGTATTTGACAGAATGAAAGGAATGGCTCTTATCCTGTATAATAACATTGAATATGCTCAAGCAGCTGTCAAAGACACCAAGGGTTGGAAGATAGGGGGCAGTAAAATCAAGGCAAGTAAGAGCCTACATAGCTCTAAAACTGTGTCGTGAGGCGTTAGCAGGTGCATCTTAACATTTTTTAATTTTTTTTGTTTTTTAGGTTGACTTTGCCAATCAGGAAAGTCAGATGGCTTTTTATCGTTCAATGCAGGCATCTGGGCAGGATATTCGAGACTTCTATGAAATCCTCTCTGAAAGAAGGTTTGTGTAGTTTGCTAAAAAAATATTTTATTACAGTTTTATTACAATTTAAATATAATGAAATTATTGCTTTCTGTTTCTTTCTTAACAGAGATGACAGAAGAACTCAATATGAATTTCAAACAGAAAGACAATATTATGAAAATATACGAACACCTGGAACATATACTGAGGATCCTCGTCGTAAATACCCTGCTAGAAGTCGGGAGTTCTACGCTGAATGGGACCCATATCAGGGAGATTACTATGATCCACAATACTTTGAGGACCCACGGGAGTATCGGGAATACAGAGCTGACCCTTATGAGCAGGACATTCGGAAGTACAGCTATTTGCAACGAGAACGTGAAAGAGAGAGGGAGCGATTTGAAACAGATCGTGGACGTGATCATGGGAGAAGGACCATTGAACGTAGCCAAAGCCCATCTCACATTGCAACACGTCGTCCTGCTAGTCCTACTGCATCTCCTTCGCTCTCTGAAAGGATAGCAAGTGATTCAGACCGTCGCATTTGTTGTCGATCGTCTGACAGAAGTGGTAGCTGCAGTTCAATCTCTCCACCCAGATTTGAAAAAGTTGAAAAAACACGCTCTGAAAGGTATAATAAATCTGACAAACTTGAGAAAGATCGGCTTTTTGAAGTTGAAAGGGGGAATTTGGTTGAAAAGGAAAAGCGGACTGGATGCAAGGATCGAGGGGACAAGGACAAAAGTGAAAAACAGAGACTTAAAAAGCTCAAAGTTGCTTCACCTATTATCCAAGCTTGCGAGACAGAACCTGAGCTTGAAAGAGACACTAGTCCTGAGTCTGTTCGAAATAAAAACAGTAAAATTCCAAAGGAAAGTTCAAGCAAAGGAAGGTTAGACCTTCTGCCTTGTGTTGTGCAGTTAACACGTGTTAAGGAAAAAGAAGGAAAATTGATTGGTCATGCTGTCCAAGAAAAACAGATACAGAGGGGTGACAGTCCTAGATTAGCATCACCTTCAGCTGACCAGAGGAGTCCTCCATTCCGCACAGAAACATCGAAAGGTGATATCTCCAAGCATGGAAAGGTGCCCAGAGAGAAAAATATGCACAGCTTGGTGGAGATTATCGACAAGGATGCTAAATTTAAATCCAAAAAACATGGAAAATCTGAAATTGCTTCAGATAGTGGAATTTCTGTGGATATTGAACGTTTAGCCGCAAGGAAAAGGCGCTTTGAAGATTCTGGAAAAACTGATAGGCAAAAGAAAACCAGTGAAGCAGACACTGGCAGACCTGGACATCATAAACTATGGAACAATGCTAAGGACACAGATTTGGATAAGAACATTTTGATAAAAGGGGTACATAAAAAGGAACACCAAAAGGATAAATGTATGCGAATGGTAGTTAAGAGTCCTAAAGATGGTCAAGACTGTCAAAGTAATGCTGTAAGCTTTTCTTCGGAGCGACATTTAGGGGAGCTGTCTGAGGAGTCAGCAGATCAATTAGATTCTTCATACCTTAAAATTGATTTAGAAGGCTCAAAAAGTGAAAACAGCTCCAGTCTTACAAAAATATCAGACGACGGCAGTCTAGATTCTGATGAAATAAGAGAACAACAGAAACACGGTTCGTTTCAAAATGAACAAGGGAGATGGAGGAGCAGAGAATCTGATGATGGAGATGAACAGATACACTCTGACCAGACTAATATATCGACAAAACAGATTGAACACAGTCGATGGTTTAGAACCAAGCTTGGCAATTCTGATAAATTAGTCAAGTTTGAAAACCCATCAGTTACTGAAAAGGATTATGTCATACATGACGTTGGAAAACCTAGTCAGGATGTTGCCAGCGATGACTTCCCTTACTGTAAACGAAAGAAGTTGGATAACTTTGACTTTGAAATGAATACGAAAAGTGAGCATAACTTTACAAGTTCACAAAAGTTGAATGAGGTCGTTTATCAAAGTATGACTACAACGGGGACTGCACACTTTTCTGGAAATGAAGAAGATGAAACCACCCCAGTTTCTGTGTCAGTTATTAACAAAGACAGAAAGTCCTCTCCAACAACAGATGATAAATTTCCACACACAGAGTCCGTAAAGAACAGTTTGAGTTTGACAGACAGACATTTTCAGTCTTCTGATACTGAGCTCCCAAAACTTAAGGCAACCTTGCTTGGATGTGAAGAGGAGTTAATGCAGCGTTGGGAAAGAAGAATTAAGTCTGATACATTAAGGATGGAAATGACTTTCTCAAGTGACATTGCAAAACGTGAAAGTATCCGCAAACGCCTTGGCCAGGACTTAGAACCTGGTGAAGTACAGTCTGATTCAGATGATGATGTAGAAAACAAACACATATCTCCAAAGTCCAGTAGCTCCTTGTCTTATATCCTCAGGGAACGTGATGAGAGAATGACAGACATGAAACTTTCTGGCTCCTTGGAAAAGAATAAGTTTTATTCTTTTGCATTAGACAAAACTATAACTCCTGATACAAAAGCACTCCTTGAAAGAGCAAAGACGCTTAATTCCTCCAGGGATGATAACTGGTCCTTTCTCCCTTCTCGTTTTCCAACCTCCCATAGCTGTTCGGATAAGGACAAAGTAGAATTAGCACCACGCCCTATCCCCTCTTGGTATATGAAAAAAAAGAAGATACGTACTGACTCCGAAGAAAAGATGCACGATAAAAAGGAGGATCTTAAACCACAGGACCAAGAGCGTCAGGAACTGTTTGCCTCTCGCTTCCTGCACAGCTTAATCTTTGAACAAGATTCCCGGCGTTTGCAGCATCTTGAACGCAAAGACCAAGATTTAGAAACTGGAATTGTTCGGCCTTTTGGTAAGACAGGGGCTGTGGAGTCACACACTGAATCTGGAGGAGGTGACATCCCACAAGAACCCATAGTGCTTTTTCATAGTCGGTTTTTGGAGCTCCAACAACAAAAGGACAAGGACAACGCCTCACCTGATACTGAGAATGATTCAGTAGTGGCAGATCAAGTGCAGAATTATGATGTAATATCTGATAAGGAATCTGAGCCAACACTGAAGGACAATGAAAAATCAGAGAGCCCCTCATTAACTCTATCTGTGTCACCTTTAGATACTTCCCCTAAAGATATGTCACCAGAAAAGAGAGAGTTGATTACTCTATCCTCGGAACACCCTGTGTCACTTGTCAAAGAAGAAAAAGTTGAGCAAATCCTTGAGGTGTCTCCACCCCATTCTCCATCTCTGGAAGACTTCAAACCAGTTGCTCCTAAGCTAACTATAACCTCTCCACTTTCCATTTCAGAACCAGAACCAGAAAAAGAAATTAAGGTTGAGATAAATGAACCTAAATTTAAAAATTGTGATAGCTTGGCACCTGAAAATAATCCAGCTGTGGTAGATAAGCCTCCCACTCCTGGTGGTTCCCTAAGTGGATTTGAAAGAGAAACAACAGATTTTGCTTATTCTGACTATCCAAAGCTTGAAGACAAATCTGAAAAAGAGGCCGAAACCAAAATAGAAAATCTGGATACAAAACAATTTGAGGACTCACAGAAGACTGAAACAGATAGTGAGGTGTGCATGCCGGAACTAGAGGCTGAAATAAAACCATTACCAAATCGCAGACAACCCAAAAGTAAAAGGGCAAAACCACTATCAACACCGCGTAGCTCACAGCCTTCCCAAGATGTTGCAACTGAGAAACCTGTAACCCGAAAAAGTGAACGGATTGACAAAGAGAAACTCAAAAGGGCCTCATCTCCTCGAGCAGAAGCACCAAAAGCATCATTTGAGTCTAAAACCACTTCCAAATCACCAATTCATGCATCGGACTCTGAACAGAGCATTGAGTCCAGTTTAATTCATGGACGGACACGTCGCAGGAATGTAAGGTCAGTCTATGCCACTTTACACGAAGATGACCAAACTGGCAAAGAAATAGTTGAGCCATCACGCTCCATGCGCAAACGTGTTATTGATAAAGAACCAGTACAGCAAGATGTTCAAATTCCAACCACCAATCCTAGGCGAGGACGTCCACCTAAGAGAGCTGTAAAACGAGGTGAGGATGTGTCACCAGTAAAAGGAGATCAGCAGAAAACGATGGAAGATGATACTGAAGTCAAAGACACCTCAAGTACTATAGAGGTTGTGAAAGCTTCTGAGGGATGGCGTTCACCCCGCACCCAGAAAGTACAACAAACACACATAACCTTGTCTGCTCCAGTCAACAAGAAAGGAAATAGAACCGACAAACAGTCTGGCAGCACCTCAGTGATAGCCGAACTAACTGATGTGGCATTTCAAGAAGAGTCAGCATTTACACCTAAAGCTGAACCAGAACTCTTCACAAAGTTACCTGAAAGAATGGAAAGCGCAAGCCCAACTTTGCACAGGAAGGAAAAGGATTTAAAGGACTCTGGTGGAAAGAAACCTTCCGAGAGTGAAAAGGTAGACATTAGCTCCTCTGACAGAAGACAGTCTGAAAAGTGTATGAAAATGAAAACACCAAGGTTGAAAAGAAATATCAAGCAGGTCACTGACGATAAATCACACAGCTTGAAAAACCTTGAGATTCGTGTCAGTGTTGATGACGTGAAAGGTTTACTTCGTGCTGACGGTGATGAACCTGTGTCATTCGAAGCTCCTGTTATCACAAAAGCCAAGACAGTGTTGCAAGAGAACAAGGAAATTAAGGCAACATGCTTTCCAAAAGAATCAAAGGAGCTAGGTGTTCAGGAAAAGGAAGATGCTCTATTGGAACCTGAACAGCCTGCTGATCCAGCTTCTCTCTTAGCACAGCAGATGGAACTAGAGCAGGCAGTGAAAAATATTGCCAAACTTACAGTTGAGCAACCTCCTCGGCCGTATAAGGAACCACCTACAGGACAACCTGCCATCCTGCCACCTATCATAGTGGAGCCAGAAATTGAGGTGGAGGAGGAAAAGCCAGCTAATCCTGCAACTGAAACTGAACTTGCAGCTGCTATTGATTCCATTATAGCTGAAGAATCATGTGCAGATACTGATGGTTTTACAGCTCCCCCTACATACACTGCTATTATTCCTACCCCAGAATCTTTGATATCCCAGTCCTCTAATGAGATTATGGAACCTGATACACACATGGTCATCAGCAATATTCTTGCAGGAGACTCAGATGATAGTCCTCCAACACCCAGCCCAAAGGGGTCAATGACCGAGGGTAAGGCACCTGAAGACCATCCTCTTCCTGAAACACCCAAGAAAACAGGAAAACTTAGAGCAAAAACTCCAAAGAAGGCAAGAAGTCGTAAAGGCCCAGGTAACAAGAAAGGGGGGGATCTAGCTGAAGAAATTTCACAACCAGTGCCGTCTCCTGTCAAGTTACCCGAATCAATCCCAGAAGACCCAGAAACCATTAATTCAAAAGCAGTTACTGTTACAGCAGTGGTCACTGTAGCAGCATCTGTGGTCACTGCTGTTGCAACTTGTAGGCGTGATGTTACAAGTGCAATAACCGTAGACACACCCAAAGAGGCAGAACAGCCAGAAGTTGAACAGCCTGTGCCCAAAGAATCAGCCTTCCATTCAGGCACAAGCAGTGTCTCCAGTTGTAAAAAGCACTCCCAAGCATCAGAGCCTTCTGCCCCAACTCTTGCCCCCGCTTGCCCACAACCTGTATCACAGTTCAGCGTACCACTGCTGCGGCCATCCAAAATGCAACTTTCACCCGACTGGCCTCAGAGAACTGAAGAAAGTAGAATCTATGTTGCGCCTTCATGTCATGTTACAGTGGTAACACCCTCCATACCAACATCAACTACACTTGGTGGAACTCCTACCACAAACCCCCCAATGCCACCTGATACCAAGGCTTCAGATATTGACCCTAGTTCAAGCACTTTGAGGAAAATTCTAATGGAACCAAAATATGTATCAGCATCAAACAGCAATTCTATACCTACCACGATAGTGACATCTGTACTGTCAGATCCTCTGCGAATGTCAGGGAATGAAAAGCGCTCTGATGTAATGAGACAGCTACATCCAGAAGACAGAGCACCTCTCTCCATTCAGCCTGTGCACCACAAACCATCTCCACTGACTGAGACCCAGCAGAACTGTGGAGAGAAGACCCAACATACAGTTATTTCTCCTGCTACCTCAGTGATAAGTCGAATTCCAATGCCTTATGATACAGAGGAAACTCCACGAATTTCCCTAAGCAACAGAAATATTGGCTCATCTCTTCCAAAGCAGAAATTTAGGCCAAACTCCAATGAGAATAATCGCTTCCATGGCATGGATATAGTAGAAGATGGCACTAGAGGGCGCTCAGTTGTTGAGACCACTTCTTACAGTTCAGGCCCCAGTCTAGGCCTAAGGGTCAATACATCGGAGGGTGTTGTTGTTCTGAGTTATTCAGGTCAGAAAACTGAGGGCCCCCATAGGATGAGAGCCAAAATTAGTCAAATCCCTCAAGCCAGTGCTGGTGATATAGAGTTTCAGCAATCTGTGTCGAAATCACAGATAAAGCAAGATCCACTTATCACATCATCTCAGTCCCCTACCCCAAAAGTAGCTCCAACTCCATCAGTGTATGGGCACACGGGGGTCCTCTTGACCAGTCAGTCCTATAATTCTCAACCTGTAATTTCTAGCACTAAACAAGAGAGTCTTGGCTGCGACAAACCTGAAGCTCCTTATCACACTGCATCCCAGGGTGGTGTGGTTAAGATGTTCCAACAACCAGTTAGCACTCCTCAAGTTTTAATGTACAACCAAGCTGTGATACAGCAGCAACATGGCAAAAGAGGACTGGGGACAGAAACTTTACCAAAAAAGATGGACATTGGCAAAGCCGTTCAGCAGTCTAATCTCAGCCCGGTAATGAGCCCACACCACCCATCGCTATCTGGAACCCGCATGAGCCCCAGCCCTGGGAACTCAACTGATCGGTCAGCCCTACACCTCAAGCAAGAACCCAAGTCTCCAAGAACAGCTGTTCATTCTCCTTCACCCTTTGCCAAAGCCTGCCCTCCAAGTGGTTCTCCAATTGGAACTTCAGTTGGTCTGAGTCATGGGATGCCACCAATGTCTTCATATCATTCTAGTATGCATCACCCACATTCAGAACAGTCCTCTGTCATAATTCAGCCTCACAGTGTCACACAGTCAGTGTCTCACGAAGCCAGAATAAACACCCCACCAGTTTCTGGGATAAATTATGGAAGGCGAGGTGACGCCATGTCCTCTCCCCACTCAGGACCCCCACAGCGTTCAAACACACCACAGCCTCATGTTATTCGTGACATGGTATTGCAGTCTCATTCAAGTCCCCAGGGGTCAGGTTCAGGTGGTGGCAGCAGCAGTGTTACCGAAGAAGATCCACGACACTTTAATCAAGCCCTTAGTAGACCACCAGTAACCCAACTCAAATCAGATGTAATGATGATTCACAGTGATCACAGAGGGCTTCACTCAAGCATTCGCATGGACCAGTACAGAGACATGCATCAGCGAATCCTCATGCACCAGCAGTTGGGGGAGCAGGCTGCTATAGAGGCAAGACAGTCACGCACCACAGAGACTGGAACGTCTTCAAGCAACATCTCTGGTCCTATAGTGGGGAAGACAATCGAATTGTCCACAAAGGAATCACTCAAACCACTAGAGGGAAAGCTGATACATCCACCTGCAAATGAAAGCAGAATCCGGGGAGTCCATACATCTAGTCCTGTCGTGGTGTCTCCTCACCCTCACGGAGTTCAGCTGATCCATCCAGGAAGTGCAGGCTCCTTTCCAGTATATCGGGACATGCGGGGATTCCCAACTCAGTTTTCAGGACATCCTTCATCAGGGCACAGCCTGGCTAACCAAGGGATTACATCTTCTCAGGTCAGTTAATTTACTGTATTTAGCCTCTGTATTTGTACCAATCTATATGCATATGTATATGTTTCACGTATAACTGCATTGTCAAGTTACAGATCATTTCAAAATGAACATACAATTATGCATAGCTCTATTCATTTCATATGTATTTTCTTCATCAGGTCCCTTCAGAGCCTGACCTGGGTCACAGGGGTAAAATGTCTCAGCAACATGTGGGAGAAGGTGATTCCAAGCCTGATAGTTCTCATCTCCGTCACTCTACCTCCACTGACCTCTCCCACATTTCCAGAATACCAGGGGATACAGTCTCACCTTCATACCAGTCTCCCATGACATCCCCCATGAGTCTTACTCACAAGCCAGATATGTCTCTTCAGAAAGGCTCCCCGGCCTTCCTGCCAGCTCCTCAGCACTTATCAAGTTCACTGCAGTCAAGGCCTGATGCGAAAATGGAACATTCGGGACACCGTTCTATCGACATGGTACAGCTTTTGACGGTAGGCAGACAGATCAGCAATGTATAAACGGAATACATCTTTAAGATGGAAAAACATTTGAAAATTGTTTCCCTTTTCTTTGTTTAGAAATATCCTATTGTATGGCAAGGCCTGTTGGCACTAAAGAATGATCAGGCTGCTGTACAGTTGCACTTTGTTTCTGGAAACACCATGCTGGCCCAGCGCTCTCTGCCACCCCCTGAGGGGGGTTCTCTCCTCCGAATTGTACAGAGAATGAGGCTTGAGGCTTCCCAGTTGGACAGTGTGGCACGCAGAATGACTGTAAGTATTTTGGTTGTAATTTGAATGGTAGGCTCTAAAATTTAAAGTGAAGATTTTGTTGATTTCAGTCAGTTATTTGTTCACATCTGTAGTATGGTAAAAGCCAATGGGTTAAGTTATTATAGGGATCTTGACAGCAAAACAAACAAAACAATCATCATTTTAATGGAGCACTTTTAATGAAGCAGATCAGCTTTTTTCTTCTTTTCTGTGAGCAACCACAATCTGATTTTGTGCTGCACATAGTATGAGTCTGCAAAAGGCACGGAACAGTTGATGGAGTTGGTTATCTTGCTGATAATTCAGAGTTGTACAGCTGCGCACCTGTAATTATTTCAAACACTGCTTTTATCAGAGGGTCAAAGTAATGTACTGCCAGTTAAATGCTTTCGGTTTGAAGCTGCAGCAGTATACAGTAGAATTTTTTGGGTTGAATGAATAGAAACCCTTATTTCTGGAAATGCTGCTAAAGACTGCAGATACTATTACTGCAAATACTGTATGTAAATATTACAACGCTTTCATCAGTCGGACGTAGGCTCGGTCATCACTGTGGTAGAATATAAAGCTCTTCAAGATTTCCAGTTTTGTACGAAAGTCTTATCATCCATGACAGGTGGAGAATGACTACTGTTTGCTACTGGCTCTACCGTGCGGTCGAGACCAAGAGGATGTCCTTGGTCAAACTCAAGCCTTGAAGTGTGGCTTCATCACCTACCTTCAAGCCAAACAGGCAGCTGGAATCATCAACGTGCCCAACCCTGGCTCGAATCAGGTTATCTTCTTTAAGCTTTTTCTGTTCCACCTTTCCAGCATGTAATTAAATGAGATTATGTGTTGTGAAGAAGTTTTACCCTCTTTCATGATATAATTTTTGTCTTTGGATCCACAGCCAGCTTATGTGGTGCAGATTTTCCCGCCATGTGAATTCTCGGAGAGCCACCTTTTGCGCTTGGCACCAGATCTTCTCAATAGCATTTCCAGCATTTCCCCTCACCTCATGATTGTCATTGCCTCGGTTTGATTACCTCCATTTTTTGCTGATCAAAGCCAACACCAGCCCTTTTGGACTCATCCAGTTTTGTAAACTGGTATTGGTATTTTAATGAGTTTGACTTTTTAACAGAAAAAAAAATCAAATTTTAGCATGAACTCGCCTTTTTTCCTTCACTTCACTGACTCCTTAAATCACCCGGTGACACGGAATTCCAAAAAAACGTTACCTTTATGGAAAGGATTCAAAGGGTCAAACAAGGATTTTTGTGGATTATTTCTGACTCATTTAATTTTTGCCATTTTTGGAGGTGTTGTGCATAGCCTTTTTCTAATTCATGGCATTCATAAAGCTATGGATTAAGACCTTCCTATGGGATATTTTTTACCTTCATAAAAGTGATTGTTGTTTTTTAAGACGAACGATGTGAGAAGTCATTGCACTATGTTAGGGAAAAAAATGTGAACTCTGTACAAATTTGAATATAATATGCTACATGTTATAAAATTACTCTTGTAGTCAGCCATGCTTGCGCAAGATCTAAGAGAAATCATTGCCTGAAAAATGATCAAGAATTGTTTCAGCCTGGTCAGTCATACTGCATTTTCTCCCTCACCATCAGCAAACTTCTACTTCATGTATGGACTCAACTCTCCATCCCAAGGGTTCCCTGCCCCAGGAATCCTTGAGGGGACATTAAGATTTGTACAGTTTACATTCAATGCCTCAACAGGGGACTATATAAAAAATATTTAATTTGTTTATTTCTGTTTACGCCATCTTTAAACCTAAGGGTATTGTGGACATTTTTGAAACTGTAGATATTATAAATATTTAAAGACTGAAGCAATGTCAAGAGACCAAGTGAATTATTTTATGAGACCGATCATAAAATCTCAATGCTGTCTTTCTTTCTTTCTTTCTTTCTTTCTTTCTTTCTTTCTTTCTTTCTTTCTGTCTTTCTGTCTTTCTTTCCAAGGAGCAAGGGCATGATGGGGATGGGAATGTTACGGGAGCTAAACAGTAGTGATTTTCACAAAAAAAAAATTATGTGCCAAAACATCTTTTGCAAATGCTCAACTCACACAATGTATCTAAAACAAACTTTGTTCAGAACCTATTTTCATATGTGACTTTGTATTTTGCCTCAGAGGGCAGACTTGAGTCCTTTTTTTGGTATGTTCATTAACTTAACCCTGTTACTACAGTGCTTTTACATTTTGAAATCATGTCCGCATTTTGAAAGAACCATGGTATTGTAGGAGTTGTGTTTTCTGTTTGTATTGCCAATTTCATTCTCTGTGATGTGGTACTCTACTGCCCCCTGCTGTCTGAAAATCATTACCTTTGTTCTGAAGTCATTTGTGCCATGACTTCATGACAGATTTGCTATAGCATGCTTTATTTTTAAAATCAAAGTAAAATCATAAGGCAAAGAATGTGACTTGAACTTGACATAATGCCGCTAATGGATGTGTTGATCATCTGCCTCCATCCCTTCCCTATGTCTTCTTGAGCCTAGGTGTAAATACTCATGTCCTTAATCTGTGCTTTTGTGTATTTTACCCTTTATAAATGTCTTTCTTCAGGGTTCTTATTTTTTTTTTGTTTGTTTTGTGCAACAAAACAAAGCAGTCTGAAAGAGACAGGAGATGTGTTGTGGAAACCGATGCTGAAAGTAAAACCAAGCTTGTCAGTTTTTGTGGTGTAAATATTTCTATGACTGCAAGCTAAATCCTCTCATGGTTATTATGTTGAAGGCACTTATAATTTTTTGATAAACAAACGAAAAGAAAATACAAAAAACTTAAAACGGTGATTAATATGATAACTGTCTTTTGATCAATCTTCATTTTGAGTGTATTTTGCTGTTCCTCCATGAGGACATTTTAAACTGTACAATAAATTGTTGTTTAACTTACTTTCTGAAGATCATTAAATGGTCAGTCACTCTAGTTTTGTTTTGTTTTTTTCATTTCAAATTCTGTTCACACTATTGAAGAAAGACTTTTCAAAGCTTGTGACAGCAGGCAATTTAGTCATTTAGTATTCAGGTTTCATTCTTTCCACACTTTCTGAGAATTGTGATCATTTAAGCATGAAGAAATACTACCAGGTACATGCAGTATAATAATTGTTTATCATAGTCTGTGATGCAATGCACTCTATAGTCACAAGATGTCAGTAAATTACTAAAGTAAATAGCCAGGGCAGTTTTGCTGGGTGAATCAGTCTACAAGACCACCATGTCAACTGTATTTTCAATCCAGCACTATGTTCTGTGAAATATTTATAATGATTTGACTTTGCAGTTGTTAGAGAGAAGTGTTAGATTTAATATGTCTGTCTTGGTAGGAAAATATGATATTCATGAGTGCATGTTGATGGCTGCATGTAGTCCATCTCATACATTCTGGCGTCAGGTCAAAACATACAGGCAATGACCAAAGATGGAGCCAGTGACAAATTCTATAACAATGTTTGTGGCTAAGCTTTTTTTTTCTTTTTTTTTTAGAGCGGTGTTAAAATAGATATAATGGATATGGAGTAAGACAAATGAGCAGTTATGAGCATTAGGTTTTCCGGCTGCACCCATCCAATTTTTGAACATTTTATTTTAGGAACTACTCCTTTGAGTGCCATTAATTACAATCAAGTACCAAAACAGCCTGCGGCGAGTCACCGACTGACTTGCATGAGTTTTATTTCACAGAAAAGAGTTCTTCGCCATGAAATCACCATGGCGACTGTGTAACAGGTGTAATTAATTATTGTCTCTCATTTTTCTGAAACAGCAGGTCAAGGCTTCCCAGGAGGATGACGGTGAGAAACACACCGCCGCAGCACAGTAGGGGTACAAGCAGGTCACACCCGTGATTTACTCATTTTCCCTGTCCTGTCATTATGCCTGCAGTCGTGAGACAGAAACCTGACCATGCAGGAGAGGTGAGGCATAAAAGATTTACGGCGCCGATGGGAAAAGACTTGGAATGTTAATCGATGTCCTTTTTTTTTTTTTTGCAGGTTGAGAAGCAGTAGGTCAGACTGGGACACAACAGTGGAAAGGAAATACATGGAGGACTTTATTTCAAAAATAATTCCCCTCAGGTCGTCCCCCTGCTCCGTCTGGTAAGATTACAGGCTCTGCCCCTGAGTGATGGAGCAG
>JAFBJQ010001180.1:216726-271140 GCA_016785345.1 Trinectes maculatus
CGTTTGAGAATACTGTTCCAAGTGAAAATGCGGTATTCATAATTCTACTTACACAAAAGTATGAGCCACAAAATGTACTTAAAATTCTTGAAGTAAAATCCGCCCTTTATTTGTATGTATTTATTTTTCCATTGTTTTTTTCCAAAATAGAAAAAAGATTAGTTAGCACAAACCAACATTACATCTTCAAATGTCATGCTTTGTCTGACCGAGACTTCCAAACCCAAAGATATTTAGTTTACAAGCACTTATGACAAACAGCAGCATCACATCCAGGTTTACATGAATTCGGGAAACCAGGCTAGACAAAAGTGTTTTTGGTCATTGGAAATGTGGCTGTAAAAATCACTTTGGTACAAAACAAAATTGTAGGATTGGACAGATTCACTTGGGCTGAAGTTACAGACAACAAAAGAAAAAAAAAATAATTCTAAGAGGTTATTTTCTCTTTTTTATTCCCGTCTCATGCCCATGTGGTATTAACCAGATCTCATCAGGCTCACGGGTGTGGAGAAGGCTGTGGTATTTGGTGTTGTGCTGAAAGAGGTCTACAAGCACGAACAGGCTCTCGGCAAAGCAAACCCAACAGAAATGAACTGCCATTCCCCAAACTGCCGTCACGCACATCGTTCCACGGAATCACCTTCACCATAATCACCAGCACCGGCCTCTCCCTCAGTACTCATGGCACTACATGGCAAAGAGGCTGGCAGGTACATGAATGCACCTGTCTGTCATGGAGGTGCTCACACGCACACACACACACACACACCCTGTATTCCCACACTTGAAAGCAGGGATGTGACAGCTGCTGGAAGCCTGTCTAAACACTGCGATGCAGCAGTCCCCTCTGACAGTGAGACAGGGGAAAGTGTGCGTTTATAGTAATTTACCATCTGGAAGGTCTTTTTAGGTATGTTTATGGTGTCACGAGGTGAAATGACTCAGGAAGTTTTATACCTCTCTGATGAACACAGCCGTTGCATGGCACCATCTGACTTCTGTAAACTAGGAAGTCATGCGATACCATCTCATATACTGGCATTTTAGATCTGCCCACACACACATACAGTACACACACATACATACATGCCTCACCTTGCTGCATCACCTGACCTGCAGCTGCAGGCTTGTTTTTTTTTTTTTCCGGGTACAATTTTGTCATCCTCGCTGGCACACCGACATGTGGCAGCCTGCGCGGATTCAGGGTTGGGTACTTTTGAAAATGATTACTTCCAATTATGTGGTCCTAGTCCTGTCTCTCATGGAAGATACAAAAGTGACAAACATCACAGGTATTTAGTGTTTACCGCAGGAATTTTGTGCTCACAATGTGTAAACAATTCAAACAAGATTGCAACAGTGTATGCAGGTATACTTTCACAAACACAACAACAACTCTGTCACTGCTGCTGCTATTTCGACAGCTGCCGCGTCTGAGCTCCCCGGGCGCGCCTAGTGGTGTAGCCTACTGCTCCGCATGTGCATGCTTGTGTTTGTACTAACTGTATTAAAAACAGGTTGTGTACTCAGAAAGTTAATTTCCCCATGCGTTGGACTATTAAAGGTGTTTCCTCAACTGTGATCAATTACAGCGAACCTTAACAATTCTCCAGGGAATGTGTCATCCAAAAAATGGGTTTATACCAGTGATGTAGAAATATGTTAAGACTTTAGAGGTATTTACTTTGAGGATAGCAATGGCTACTCCACCCATAGATGTACACTCTATCTCTCCTTGACCCTTTCACCTGTTCGTTTCCCATAACGAACATTTGAACATTTGAACGTGATTTAAACATCCTCTTCACCAAAAACAGAATGAACGTTCTAATGCATTTGTCAAACAACCAAAACCAATTGTGAGGTGTCTTGATGACCAATGTGCATTTTGTAATTCTGTAATTTCCCTTTGTACCTGCAGCCATTATTTTGCTGACTCTGTGGTCACTCGGTCTTGGCATGTTTTGATTTTTGTTCTTGTGTCTGCTGAAGAAAATGTCACTTCGAAAGACTGAAATCCTCACTATTTATTTTTATTTATCCATTCATTTATTTTGCAGCTGCAGTAGCAGTGTGTTATTATTTTATTGTATCTCTGTAAAAAGATTCATGTGATTGGTAAACGAGGGGAGATTGATGTCACCTGGGAAAAGGTGACACTGATATCACAGTGCGTCCTGATTGGCTGCTAAATGCACATGTGGCGTATAAATCCGTTTGGGAACCCTTCAATCTGATTTGACAGTGTTTCTGATTGTGGGTGCAGCCTGTGTGTGTGTTGTGTTATGCAGGATGGAAGAGGAATATGTGTTTTTTGAAAGGTGATTTTTTTGTTTGTTTGTTGGATGGTCTAAAATCAACGCCTCCCTGCTGGTTTGTTCTCTCCACTCACACAACCAACAATCAACAAGTATAACAATACTGTGTACAAGGTGAGTTCTGTATATCTTGTTTATATATTGTTTTGTATAGTGAACTGTGAATCTTGCATAAGGAGTGAAGATGCCTTTCAAAAAAAAAAACAACTAAAAGACAATAAAGCTAAAGCTAAAAAGAACTGCAGCGATGTTTGATATCTTTGAGTGACAATATTAGGTTACCCCTTCAAATTGATACGAGTGAATTGGTACATTTATTGTATAGAAATGTTGATTGCTGAGTAAATGAAAATAATTTGTGTGCATTATTTGCCTGATCATCTTATTATTGGTTTGGTCAATCCCAGACCATTTTTGTTAGCAACCCACTGATTTTTTTTTTAAATAGCGTTTTTTGTTTTTATAAAAAATAATAAGACACCATTAAGACAAACTTTAACATACACATGTTCACACATCTATACTTGTTACAGCGTTCATTTTGGACAGCCAAACAAAACGTTACCCCCCAACCTTTAACCACTGTTAAGTTCTCATCTTACCTCTAAACTTAACTCCTGCCTCAAAGTGATGTGTAGCCTAGTTAGGACTGAATGTTTGTTCCCATGACAACTATTGCTTCTGACAAGGTCAGTGTTTATACTGGAAAAGGTCCTAAAGAGGTACAAAAAAAAGTACACACACTCACACTCACAGCTGTCCCACCACTTTCATTGGCATAACAGCCCTTCATTACTTGGAGTCAGAGTTAGACATGCCTGACATGCCGACATCAGCAAACCACAAACCACTGTGGGGAGGTGGGCTCCAACCACAAGGACAGGTGCCGCTGCAGAGGTGACATCACTGGCTGTTGTGGGTGGGTGCTGCCTGAATACGTTCTCGCATATATCTGCAACCAAGCTGTGATGACAGCTACAACTGTGCCATAATGGAGCTGTAACAGTAAAAAGAGTGTGACCCACAATGCAAGTGCTGGCACGACATCAGGCTAAAAGCAGTGGAGATAAAGTGCAGCCATGGCAGAGATTTATGAATATGCGCAGGAGCTCTGCAGACTCCCAAAGACAGGAAGTGATGGATGACTCATCCTCGACACATCAACCAGAGATTGCACTGATTAATAATTAATGGCTAACCAACTCCTAAAATAATCGGAACTCGCCACTAAAGGGTTAAAGTTCCTTTGGGTAGATTTCACAGACTTTTTGTGTGCGCTCAGCAAAAGTAAATCTTATGTGGTGCGAACCTGTATAAATAGCTTAATATGTCAGAATCTTGGCAGAATTGTCAGTTTGCTTTCGGCGTGAGTTGGTAATTTTGGCACGGGTTCAAGTCAGGATCAGTGTAGCATTAAAGCTCAGCTCTGTGCTGTCAATCACCTGTTGCTAATTGTTACTGGCTGTTTGGTGGGTAGGTGGGGGGGGGGCAGAAACTACAAATGTTGATCTTACTGTTGATCTTTAAACTTACCAACCGCTGCTTTGACTTTTAAAGCCACTGCTTTAAGCAGGTTCGTTGCAGACTAACTGCAGAATATGCATGGCCGGACTGCGGGAAGCGATTTATTCAAGCTTGGTTCTTTAAAATCAGCCAGAAGTCATGTTGTTTTGTAGATGATGCGCGAAAAAGGAGGGCAAGGCGGTGCAGCAGACGGCTCGAAGGCTCTCAGATTACCATCTGATTTACAATCCAACCTGCGGTCGTGAGCTCTGGGTCATGACTGAAAGAAAGAATGATATCGTGGTTAAAAGTGGACGACATTCGTTTTCTTGACACGGTGTCTGGGCGAAGGGCGAGGGCCTCAAACATTTGGAGTGATCTTTGCTGCGCCTTCCCATTAATGGATGTTATGTGAAGTGGTTTAGGCATTAGAGCGCCTCCTGGACGCCTCTCTCTCTCTGGAGGTACCCCAGGCATGTTTGTCTGGGAGGAAACTAGAACCAGAACATGCTGGAGTGATATACCATCTGATGGGAACCTGCTGGGGTCTCCTGTTCAAATTCGTATTGATTTATTTTTCTTTCCTCCATTTTCCAAAAGCGTCAGACCACGAAACATGTTCATTTCTTTCTACTCTTGCACAGCATAAGTAAAACTTGTCTGTGTAGGTTCTCAATCTTCCAGTCCAGTTGCCAGCGTACAAGTACTACTCTTTTTCAAACTATAACCAAAATTACTGTATATATTATTAATAAATATTATATTTGTTTGTATTTTTAAATACTTTACAGTATTATTTTAGTATTTAGTAGTATTTTAGCTCGACTTTGTGTTGAGTAGGTATTAGAAAATACACAAACATACAGGATGGAAGCGAGGAGGCAGACTCAAAAACATTACGGCATGCACGGATTAACATGAAAGCTCTTTTTCACACACTGCTCCGCCAAACACTCCTCTCTATTTCCTCCATCTCATCTGATATCACTGAGCCCAGTCGGGTCATCTGGAACTGAATCAACAGGTGGCGTTTAATGGGGGCTCTGAGCAGCCTAAGGGGTGTGTGGGATGGGGCTTATGCTTCAGTCAGAGCCTGGAGGACGACCTTGCTCCTCTGCCCTTCAGGAATCCGCCGCGATTTTATTCTAAGCTCTGTCTCCTTTCACTATTTCCTCTGCGCTTCCTTAAACATCCACAATGGCCTTTAGGTTGGCAGTCACTCGATATGGAAGGAGGAGAGGAAGAATGTGCCTTAAGGAGCAGGTCATTCTAGTTGGGTGAACAAATGGGAACATCTGCCACTCCACTTAACTCATGTCTCCAGTATAATAATAAAAAATCAGGGAGGGCCCAGTGAATTATCAATTATTGAATCACTCAAGAAAAACACTTATTTAAAGCTACAGTAAGTCTGACAGTTTATCATTCAACGATTGCTTATGGTGATGTTTAATACTTTGGCTTTGACACATCATGAGCATCATAAACATTACAGCTTTTTACTTTGACATTAAACTTTGACTTGTAAATGTTTTTTTTTTGTGTGTGTGTTTTCACAAAGACTCTCTACAATCCAAATCACATTCAAAACCACACTGAAGCTATTCTTTCGGGGCACCTGGCCAACAAAAACTATCTTTTAAGACCATATTTTCATCAAAGTCAAACTCAAACTATTTAACAATGTTTATTATGCAACATGAAACTCAGTCGAGTGCCATGCCTCCCTACACCCCCCCCCCCCCCCCNCCCCCCCCCCCCCGCCCCCCCCCCCCCACCAAACCCAACACATACACATATTTGTTTTCACACATTGTAATTAATACAAACCTCATAAACTACCTGAATGTAAAAAAGAACAAACACCTAAAGGTTTGTTGTGCAAAAATGAACCCTCCGACCCCCCCTCGCAATAGCACTGCATTTTAGCATGTGACACATGAAACCTTTTAAACAATCCAATGTTTTCAGTAACCTGCTCAGTTATATAAATGTCAAACGATGCACTACTATACACAGGAAGACTGAACTGTTAAAGTGTGTTTGGTTAATCTCAGCATCAGCTGTCACTGCATGTTTCTGGCCTCTTTCGCTGTTTGACATACAAATGACCACACTGAAGCCAGCCACACATGGATTATTTACATCACAACTCAACACGTAGGTCACACATGGCCCCAAGCCTCCAAACCTCTCACCTCAACACATGCGCCACTGCCACGTTACCACCAACATGTGCTCATTAACCACATACACATTTGTATATGTAGCACATACAACTCATAGCTGTTTCCTATATGTTGTTCTGTGAAAATCCAGCTTCTAGACTGACTGATGAAAACAGTTTTGACGAAACGTGAATTAAAACGCAGAGTCATCATTATCCTTCCGTCTGAACACAGCTTCCCAGTCATTTTATTTAATCCACACAAATAGGCTGATGTTTAATCCACGCAAATGGGCTGGACCGCGTCTAGATTTCCCCCTCACCATCGCCCTAATCAAGCGGCAGTAAATCTGACAAGACACATGGAATTACTTTCTCAAGCCTGAACATAGCTCGATCAACAGGGCCAGGTGTTGTATTGGTGTGTGTGCGCGCGTGTGTGTGTGTGTGTATAGAGGGTGGGGGTGGGGTATTTGTCGAGATAGAGGCACCAGGCTTAATTGCTAATCAGACTAACAGATGAGCCTATATCCTGCTCTCACACATGTTGGGCTGCATGGGCCACACTTGTCTGCAGTTTGTATTTGTGTGTGTGCGTTTGTGTATGTGTGTGTGTTTGTGTGTGTGTGTGTGTGCCGAAACAAAGGCACTGCTGTTTGCACATCCGCCATTGCTGCAGTATTTGCCTTACACCTGTGCTTGGCAGCCCTCCCAGCAACTGCCCCCGACACACATATAACCCCAGTGTACCCACCATCTCCAGCCGTTAACTCCCCGCCCCAATTCACTTCAGTTCTCAGTTTACTACATCAGCTTTTAGTGCTGCGCTACAAAGAACGACACATTCAACAGGCTCAAATAATGCACATATGGCCCTTCAGGCACAACTTCATCGCTTCATGTCAACATTGAAAAGGGGATGTATATATAAATGGATCTTCTTTACCCTTCTTTACTTAACTCTTTCTAACTCCAGGAAGAGTGGGGGGTGGGGGTGGGCGGCGTTAAAACAGATGTACGCCAGTTAGTACCCATATGACATGAAATTTCATCATCAGAGGTTGTAAGGCTCTGTGTGGATGTCAACGCAACGTGGCAGCACAACGCACGCCTCCAAAAGCGGACAAGAAAAAAGAATAATAAGAACAGTTATTTGTCCGCAGACGTCCATATGCACGATCATAAAGAGCATAACTGAGGCTTCAGAGCGGCGGTGGAGGCGAGAGTGGGCGGGCGAGTGGTTGGATTTTAGGGGTTCAAAAGCTCACAGAAGAGCCACGGCGTTCTACTGCGGTTTGCCTTTATGAAACTGGAGCCCCCAGAAAGCAAGGAGGAGGTGAGGGGTGGGGGCGATGGCGGTGGGACTGATAGGAGGAGGGGTCAGAAGGGGGTCCGGGACGCAGCCCCGACCAGCAGAGGCCCACCTCTTTTCCCGCGGTGTCGGCGTCACAGGTGTGTGAACGACCATGCACATTGTGAGTTGAGAGGCAGAGAGCCATGTCAAATCAATGACACACTGTATTGTAATCATCTATTGTGTGGACAAGGCTGGTTCTCAAAGGTAAACACTGCAGGGAATGAACTCTTTGGAAACAGGTACAACCCTCTGGCTAGAGCACTGAATTCAATTGTATACAGGCCGGGGTGAAAGACGTTTCCAGTCAACATGGTAAAGCACAGTGCCTCTCTATCAATTCCATAGCTGTTGCTCAACTTTTTGCCTTTTAGAAACACCGGCCGCACAACGCACGCCTCCATGCAGGACAAGAAAAAAGAATAATAAGAACAGTTATTTGTCCGCAGACGTCCATATGCACGATCATAAAGAGCATAACTGAGGCTTTAGAGCGGCGGTGGAGGCGAGAGTGGGCGGGCGAGTGGTTGGATTTTAGGGGTTCAAAAGCTCACAGAAGAGCCACGGCGTTCTACTGCGGTTTGCCTTTATGAAACTGGAGCCCCCAGAAAGCAAGGAGGAGGTGAGGGGTGGGGGCGATGGCGGTGGGAATGATCGGAGGAGGGGTCAGAAGGGGGTCCGGGACGCAGCCCCGACCAGCAGAGGCCCACCTCTTTTCCCGCGGTGTCGGCGTCACAGGTGTGTGAACGACCATGCACATTGTGAG
Organism: Trinectes maculatus; assembly: GCA_016785345.1. Classification (NCBI taxonomy): domain Eukaryota; kingdom Metazoa; phylum Chordata; class Actinopteri; order Pleuronectiformes; family Achiridae; genus Trinectes; species Trinectes maculatus. The sequence continues at coordinate 224,838 of JAFBJQ010001180.1, forward strand.
TTGAGAGGCAGAGAGCCATGTCAAATCAATGACACACTGTATTGTAATCATCTATTGTGTGGACAAGGCTGGTTCTCAAAGGTAAACACTGCAGGGAATGAACTCTTTGGAAACAGGTACAACCCTCTGGCTAGAGCACTGAATTCAATTGTATACAGGCCGGGGTGAAAGACGTTTCCAGTCAACATGGTAAAGCACAGTGCCTCTCTATCAATTCCATAGCTGTTGCTCAACTTTTTGCCTTTTAGAAACACCAGGCAGCCGACAACGAAAGTAAGCGCGATAAAGCTGGACAGTAAATTCCACTCTGCACCAGTTGCTAGGTGAAGGCCTTTTTTAATTCCCCATATTCACAGTGAACTCCCCCACTCCCACTCCCACATACCCTCCTGGGCCTGAAAAAAACCAGATTAAACTTTTTCTTTTTATTCCCACTTTGACCGCTGCCTGTCTGCAGGGTGTAACATTTTTGGGATATTTTCCATAAATTATGACGGGCTATCAGGAGGCCAGCTGTACATTTGAATTCTTGTATTCAGAGTTGCTATTATGCTGATATGAATACATCTCTCTCCGCTTGTCACAGTGATTCCACGTCTGTATGTGCGGACGCTCAGAACAAAGCCATGTCAAGCAAGGCGGCTCACGCGCCCTTTCCCGCCTCGGGCCCTTTCAACATGGCAAACAATTAAAAATAAATATCCCCATGTAAATAATTCTCCTGTCCTGCAGGCAGCTTAATAGCAAGGCAGGCAATATTATAACCACTGGTGCCTTCAAGTGCCCCCTGTAAAGTTCTATTGCATTTAAACAAGATGACTGAGTGGATGGTACCTAAAATTAATTAATACTTTAATGATGACAAAAAGTATTAATTATTAATTAATAATTAATCTATCAGTTACTATTTTGGATTACACAACGAATAGTTTAGCCTGTAAAATATCAGAGTATGATGAAAACCATTATATTTCCCAAAGGTCATGTTGACATTTTTTAATGAGCATGTTATGAAGTATGAAATTGGTGACGTATGACGTATGAAAATAAACAATATATTATTTGTCAAAGTTGCTGATCATTGCTCAATAATATTTGCAAATATTTACTTACCTCTTTATGTATTGATTAAATCGCCGTACTTTGTATCACTTTACCTACATTACAATAATTATTCTCGGTGCGTCAAAAAAAAGGCGCGAATTTCCGACAGTCCCTGAAGGTTGCAAACGTTTCCCATAAACCAACTCCATCTCCCCTCCGCCCCCGCCCCTGATAACGCGCACCCCCGCGCGCGCACACGCACATTCCAGCGGGCGGAGTCCGTGACGTGCCTCCCGTTTGTGAATGAGCTGCGGAGCGCAGCGCTCACCTCTCAGAGCAGAGTCCCAGCCAAGCCCAGGAACACACACACACACACACACTCACATACACACACATGCACACAGAAGTTAGCCAAATGGATTTCTTTCGCGGTGTCAGACCTTTATTATTTTTATACTTACTCATTAACGGTATACTAACTACACTGCAGACCAAAGAGGGTGAGTGCCATGTTTTTTTTATTTAATTTAGATACTATCAGGAACTTTCACCTATTTAAAACCTGTAAGTTTCTTAAAGAGGATCGCGCGTGCCATGCGGGGAAAACTCCTTGAAGAAACAACCAGGAAACATTCTCTCTCCTTCTTGTGACAGTCACGTCATTTCTCAAAGTCTCATTCTGTGAAGACGCTGTAACTTTATAAACCCGTCTCGCATGGACTTTCTTGATTATTTATCGATTATTGATTTGGGAGCGTAGAGCGCGTGCGCTCCTCCAGGCTTTGTAACGCCGACAGGTGAATGCTGGAGAAAGTTACAAGAGTTAAAAACGTTTGTTTTTTTTCTGATATTTCTTATTTACTGGTTATTACTGGTTTGCTTTGATATTCAGATCCCTCACATTATCCGAAGTTAAGCCTAATACATTTTAAATAATTTAAAATATATATTGTAATCTCACATATCTTTAAGTATGTGTGTTTTGAACAGTCAACAATATTTGATTTGTAAATTCTTCAGGTGTTAATGCAGCAAACGTCACTTGTCACTGTCTTTTCACATGTAAACATCGCCTTTTTCGTAGATGGTTTTCCTCCTGTTAGATGGAGTTTGAAAGTTTATTCGCGTGTACTGACCATGTTCTCGTGTTATTGCAGAGGTTCTGTTGGATATGAGGGCAACCGGAGGTGAACTGGGCTGGCTGACATGGCCCTTGGATCAGGGAGACAAGCCTGGGGTGAGTGTTTCTCCGTCCCCTTCTCCAGCTCCCACGTTTTCACTTGGAATGTGCCCGAGGATAAATCTTATAGATAAAATGAACAGAAGGAGCCCGGTCATATTGAGAGCCTCCAGTGCAACACAGTTGTCCATTTGACTTGTGCGGTTTGGCTCGGCAGTGGCCCTTGTGTGTATACATGTCAGGTTTCTATCAAATCTGGTAGTTGGAGACTAATTGTGCTTCGGAATGAGGGAATTGTAGGATCCTTTCAGGAGTTGCCTGCAGAGCATGTCTGGGCTACACCAAACCTTCAGGAGACAGAATAGCTGCTAGCGCTGAACTGGAAATACTTGTGGCTTTTTGTGGTTTCAAGGCTTCAGCTCTAGAATTGTATGTTACAGGGTAATTAACTTTTAAAGTTTGCAGCATGTGGTACCTCTTTTTAGAGGGGGAGGGGCTTATCGGAGCTGTTAATCAGTCCAATCAACCTTTTCCTTAAATCATTGTAATCGTATATGCTTGGAGATGTTTCTATATAATAGGTACAGTAATGCACACGTGCTATAGTTAATTTTTTCTTTCAGTATAGGGGAGGCATGTGTGGCTTCTTCCAGGTTTCAAAGAAACTGCCCAGTCAGGCTCATGCAAATCTGCCTCGTTTCATGTGCTGATGGCTCCAGGGCATGAGCAGATGTGCTGTTGACAGTGGCTCACGCGTCTCCTTTAAGGAGGTTTCACTATTTTAATTATCACTTTAAAACTTGGGCTTCTTTAAATAATCACACTTTGTAATTTTTTTTGTTTGATGGGAACATTTTATGGTGACGTACGGACATGTAACTAGCACCACTTATGACAATTATTATTGTAAGTTTTAAAGGCCCCTCGTAAAAATGCTCACTAGCTGTTTAATAGAAGTATTTGTCCTGCTGTTGTACATCAAGTTTATATGCAGAGCCACACACTTGGCCAACAAAGCACATTTCTTTAATTAATAGCACAGTGGCTGCATGTCCAGAGCAAACCACAGGCTCTGCCCCCGTGGGGGGCCAGTTGTTCCTCAAGAGCCAAGGTTGTTTTAGAACAACACTGTCAGTTTTCAGAAAGATTTGTGCTGTTATTCAGTATTCCAACTGTAGTGATTTCTGGGAAAAATGCCAACAGTAGCAATTGAATGTAAATGATAGATGGAAATAATTTGGTATTTCTGCAATGTCAGAAATTTTATTTCTGTTGTATTTTTTATGCTCTAATTCAAATAAAGGGGGGTTCTCCAAGGTGTTTCTGCAATGAAGGACAGATAACATGTTTATGTGGAGTAAATACAAATATGTAGAGCTATGGGTGCTGCTTCATTCAAGACTGTTTTGTGTTTCAAGGTTCAGATTACAGTGGTTGACACCTCATGTGTACTGCTGTGGTATTTTTGCCTGCCTTGTAGATTTTGCTCAGCCAGGCATACTTGGCGATCCACAGGGTTCAGTGTTGGTACCTCTAACTTGTTGGTGTTTGTGGTTTTGTTTCAGTGGGAGGTTGTTCAGAGAACTCTGAATGGTTCTCAGTTCTACACCTACTCCATCTGCAACGTTGGTGAACGTGAGCAGGACAACTGGCTGCGCACCACCTTCATTCAGCGGCGTCCATCAGCTTCTAGGGTTTTTGTTGAGATCCAGTTTATCGTGCGGGACTGCAATTCTTTTGATGGTGCCTCACTGACCTGCAAAGAAACCTTCAACCTCTTCATGTCAGAGTCAGATGCAGACGTAGGAACTACCTTTCGCAAGGGCCAGTTTAAGAAAGTGGCCACCATCGCTCCTGACGAGATCACCAGCAAAAATGAATTGCGCATCAACACAGAGACGCGAGTGGTGGAAAATCTGTCTCGAAAAGGCTTCTACTTGGCTTTTCAAGACATTGGAGCTTGTGCTGCACTTCTCTCTGTCAGGGTCTACTACAAAACCTGTCCGGCCACAGTAAAGAGCCTTGCATCATTCCCTGAGACCGTGGCTGGAGGGGAAAACCAGGCCCTCAGGGAAGTGAATGGTGTGTGTGTGGATAACGCAGTCAGCGAAGAGCTACCTCGCATCTACTGCACTGTAGATGGAGAGTGGGTGGTACCGGTCGGACAGTGCCAGTGTAGACCAGGCTATGAAGAAGTCCATGATGCGTGTCAAGGTAAGAGAATCGTTGATGCTTGTAAAAGATTTTTGTCACCAGAAACCTTATCCCATCTTTTTTTTACAAAGAAACTGTTTGGCATTGGTCACAATTTTACCTATCATTTAGTCGTCACAGGTTATAAAACAAACCTGTAAGGTGGTTGCAAATATTTATCACAGGTGTAATTATCATAGTTGAGTGGAATTCTCCCCTTGGCTAACACGGCCCCTCTGCAATGGAAGGAATGCTTAGGCCTACTTGTACAAGTCCTGGCATCATCCCTGACCTTGAACCGATACCTATAAAATTAGGAAATCATGCCTCTAAGTTTTAGCTGTGAATATAAACAATTCTGCAATTCTGCTTAATGGTAAACTCCGTTCAAATGTTGTAAAATATTGTTTTTTTGAACTGCCATCGAGGTTGTATATTTTGATTTCAAGACCATCATTAATGTTAATTTTCCCATTAAGTTAAAAAAAAGGAAAAATAGAAATCGTCTTTCAAAGTAATTTGAATTCTTGAATTCAAATTATCCACATAATCCACGTAAAATTTTATAATTTTATGTGGATTGACGTTATGACCAACTTCCAATATTTCAGAAGTCTCGCTTCAACACTTCTGAGACAGCACTTGTGGGTCATAAATTACTGCTCAGGTGATTTCCTGCTCTTATTATAGCCTGGTCTCTCATCTTGTGTGGATTTGGCTGTGCTACGGAGGTTAGCCATCACTCAGCCCTCTCACTTTGTAGTCATGGCTAAGTTGCATATGAAGTCCCGCGGAGAAGGCCCTCATTGTTGTGGGAAGGGATGTCAGAGTGACTGAAAGTGATGAAAGAAGCCGGGAGGCTACTGTACTCTGATGGATTTGCATCTTCAATGCTGTTTTGGGGAGAGGGATGAGGGAAGCCTCTGAGCCTCACTGACTCTCTTCATCTCAGACATCACAGAAACCGGACGCCCTCTTCCTGTGATCAGGCATGTTTCCCTGTCCGTCTCCCCCTTGTCCTCTCTGTTTTCACGGATTTGCTGAGCCCCAACTCTGGAGAGTATTGTTTGACTCAATTGGTGTATGTGAACATGCAACACAAGCTGGCATGCAAGGGCCTGTTGAGATCTGCTCTATGACTGCATGACTCCCATCAGCCCAAACTACTCCTCCTCCTCCTCCTCCACCGCATTTTTTATGCACTATCATTTGCACACACACATGTATGCATAACCTGAAACACACCCTGATGCAAACGTGTGGGGACTATAGCTGTAAATACACATTTAGCCTGCTGACACTAGATTTGCTTTCTCACTTAGTTTCCCATCAGATTGGCAATAGAGACATACAAGTGATGAGGTTTTCTGTCAGTGCATGATTTTTAAGGTGTGGGAAAGAGATGGGTAAGATGATTAAGGAGGAGTTGGAGAAGGAGGAGAGGCCTGGAGGAATGAGAGAGAAGTCATACAAGAGGGATGCTGAGGTTGTGTGTTTAATGGAGGGGTGTGATTTTAAAACAGAGAACGGCGAGGAATGGAATGTAAAAGTAGGGGAACAATGAAGAGCTGTGTTTCCCTGCAAGGCTGGAGGAGCCCACCCCCACCTCCACCTCCACCTCCACCTCCTGTCCCACTTGGTTGGTACATTCCTGATTGGTTTGCTGAGGAGGAGCCTTTCAGCATTACTCTAGACCTGTGGAATTCCCAGAGGAGGAAGAGCAGATCCAGATTAGGCCCCCACATTAAATTTAATAAACAAAGACCCCCACCCCACCGGACCCCAGCCTGCAAAAAAAAGATGTATGATCGCAGTTGTGGATTAAGGTGGGCATGAATCACGGAGTTGCAGTGCAGGGTCAAGGTTAAGGGCTCGACAGGCTTTAAATGGAATCCAGTACAGACACCCGGTTAATCATTCTCCTCACTTCTTTCCCTCTGCTGTGTGCTGTTACAGAAAAAAACCACAAAACTTCAATTGTGGTGGGTTTTTTTCTTACTCGGTTCGAAAGTTTCCATGTTCAGTAACGTGATCGATACATTTTATGGCTCCTCTGCCCCGCAGGACCTGTTAAAGTAGAAATCTGTGACTTGATCTGGTTTTCGTCTCCTGTCTCGTCACCAGCGCTAACTGCTCACCACTCCGATGTTTTTCACTGTGAGATCACTGTGCTCTGTTTTTCCATAAACTCCCTTCTGAGGTATCTGTAGGTGGCATGTGTGCCGTCTTCGCTCATTCTGACTCCAGAGTTCCTCGGTGCAAACAAAGTTCTAAAGATAAAACACATTACTTCCTGTTCTTCCGAGACCTACCAGAGTGTTTAGAGCAGCAAATGTAAAAGCTTTTATGAACTGGTTGTAAATTAAGTTAGTCAGCAGACGCAAAGCACAAAACATGGCCATTACTGTAAAGCAGAAATATTGTGCTCTCAAAACGCATCAGCATCAACTGTAAAATGAACCTGAAATAGAGAAAGCACCTGGAGGTCTTTCAAGGTTTATTGATTATTACAATCAAGACTTGCTCAAGACTGAGGAAGGTACTATATATATATATATATATATATATATATATATATATATATATATATATATATTTGTTTTACGTTTTTTAATTCTGGAAAAAACATTACTTCTTTGCAATTAGGTGGTTAGCGTTTAACTCTGGCACCCACACAGTGGTTTTCCTCTTGTGACTCTGTTTTGACACTAACACAGTTTTCCTCTCCTGCCCATCACGCCCTTCCTTACCCATAATCCTCCCTGGCACAATAGAACCGCATACTCTGTGTCACCCCACAAAGGATCATTTGCTGCCCTGGCTGGTCCTCAGGATTGTGTTTACCCTTCCAGGTCCACACCTCATCAGCTGTGCTAAAGCCTCAACAAATAGGCCCTAATCCTACATTGTGCTTTCCAAAAGTCTGTCTTTAAAATGAAACATTTGTATGGAATATTTGGACTGCTAAAGGCAGTTTTGGTGTCTTGGAGGAAATGGCGACTTGATGGAACAACTGTCCACTGAGTTCCAGTAAAGTTATTATTCCTTTCGCCAAAGAGGTTCCAGTAAACCTTTTTTTTCTGTCTCCCCCTCTTTTCCTCTCTGTCCGTGTCTCCAATCTCATCTTCAGCTGATGCAACTGCTGCTGACTAAGTTGTAGCTGTGTGTATGCGCGCTGTGGTGAGTGATTTGTATGGGTAGTAATTGACTTGGGTGTGTTTGTGCTTTTCAAGCAGAGTAACTACTGGTTCTGCTTGCCTTTTTGCCTTTGTGCAATCTCTGCTGCCGTTCTCTGCATCGCTCCCCACATCCTTCCTGTCCCTGAAGAATCTTTAGGCTTTAACCTCAATTTTCTCCCCCTCCACTGGTATTTATTTGATAGTTTCTTATCTCAACACATAATTCCCATGACCAATTTTACATTACCCAGTGCAATTTACTCAGGGGAATCTCACTGTTGCACAATCTGTACCAAGTACAAACAAGATTTTTTTTCTCTAATCTGTTGTGTTCTTGTTGTTTGTGAACTTATAGAGCGACTGTTATTTTTGGCTGGAGTTTTGGAACAGGTCATGCATATGACACCACCAGAGTTTAATCATGCTGTTTCAAGCGGCCCTTGTTCTCGGATAAAAACATTTCTTCACTTCTGAATGTAAATAGTGGCTACATTTTAACACTGCGGATAGAGTTTTTAGTAGAATGGGAAAATAAATGCAGTTGACTTTGTTTCCATCGTGGTTAATACATAATCTCTGAAGTGGGAGTGTAGTAGTAGTAGTAGTACTAGTAGTAGTATTAGTTTCTTTTGCTAAAGTATTTGGATTTTAAATGTTGGTCTTGGAAATACAAAGATCATGTGTTTCATCGTCTTTAAATCTGTGCATACCTGGAGCCAACTGGTCCATCATAATCTCAGACCCCTTTAAGATCAAAAGATCAAACTTGTGCAATTTCAGCTTAACTAATGGGGAGTATACCACGAACGTATCCCCACACCTCAGCATCTCCAGATTTGATTAAGTCGGCTTAGGGTGGATTTCACATAATAGAATCATCTCACTCCTGAGGGTTAATCCCCTCAGAACACTTTTCTGCTTGAATTCCCTGAGCTCATGTTCTCTGTTGCCAGTTTCACATAGTTAAAGTTGTGAGTCATTAACTTATTGGAAAACACCGCTCATTTACATGCACCAACTGGATACAACCTCGCTTTTTCCAGCACAGTTCTGGAAAGCCACTGTGATTACTTTGAGTTTGTAGATCCCTCAGATCTCCTGCCAAAGTAACGTCTGCCTAGCAGGCTGAACTTAAGTGAGTTTGTTAGATAATGGGGAGAACGTGAAGGTACTTTCAAGTTGTGTCATGCATAATCTTGTTGGGCCACGTTTTAGTGAATAGATCACTGGCAATTACTGCAAGAAAGATGACAGGAGACAAAACAAAAAGGAGATCTGGAGACCACTGTGGCTCTTTAATGTGGATCAGTGCAATTGTACCGTTGTGGTTTGAGACGTGTGATCAGTCTGATGGTTGAGCCTCTGAGAGTGCACAGGAACCACTTAGTGTCAACGATTAAACATGATACATGTATGTTACCTGTGGATGAACTTTTTTACTGGATCATTTACAGATGCCGTTTTGTTAGCTTATAGTAATGACGCTGGAAAAAATATGGCAACCAGGAGTTTATGATCCGCCATCCAGTCTGATCACAAAATACATGTCATTCTACTGCATCCATTGAGTTTAAACTTGTTAGTAAACAATCACTGAAGCTCATTTATATAGCCAACACACAAAGCGATGTGTGGATTTATTTTGGGCTTTTTGATTACAAGTCCAAGTTTTGTATATAGAGCGTATGCATGCTGCAAAACCAAAACAATGAGTGAAAGAGGCTAAAAGGGTTCTGCTGAGGGAAGCTGTTGTGTTTGTTTGTGTTAAATGCAGCCTTCTGATTTAGTTTCAAAATGACTGACATTAGTCGCATAACTGCGCCTCAGCAGTTCTTGGCTGTTTAGTGCGTGTGCTGGTTGTGGTGGAGAAGTTGGGACATATTTCCTCTTGATGACATTCCTGAGCTTAGAGGCAGTGTGTATCTGTGTGTTATGGTGGGGGTGTCCAGGATAATGTTAAGTGCATTGTATTGTACTGCTGGTGTGTGAGGTCAGCACTTTCCTTCCACCGTGTCAGTCAGCTACCCCCCACTCCCCTCACCCACTCATACAACCCACCCACCTAACCGGACGAGCTTGCAGAGGAAACCGGAGGTCACCTAATCCCTCGATGACTCCCCGACCCGTTGGCTCAGGGCTTTCCATTGTCGCTCCATGCACAGCGGCATTGCTCAGCCTCTTTCCGTTTTGTTGTCCTAAGCAGATAGGTCGCCTTGTTTATTGGCGCATTTGGTCCCACTTTGGCCCGTTCTCCCAAGGCAGGAAGTGGACCGGCTTCCAGAGTGTGAACTGTCGGCTCTGTGTGGTGTTGTGTTTCCCACCTGGCTGTCTGGATTTGACCAGCGACAAGGAGAAGCACAACCAGATGACCTGGGCTGTGGGCCTCTGAAAACAGTCGGTGGAGAGTCAAGTCGGGATTTGTGTCGTCGTTGTGTCTGTTTTGTGTCACTTATTTAAAACGTGTTGCACATGTTTGTCTTTTTTTCTTCTCGCTCTCAGTTTCACTGTCTGTGATCCTGATCAGACGGAGTGAAAGGAGAAGCAGGCTCAGGGAATTTATTATGTTTGTTAACAGCGCCAGATGAAAGCCTGAGTGCAATTGTAAAACAGATGTAATGCCCTTACAGCTGCTCCATTGGTCAGCTAATCCTTTTGACTAATGCCACCACCCCCCTCCACCTCCGCATGCACACACTTCCATCAGCTCCTACACCTTTACTGCCTACTCCCCCACCCCTCCCCTTCTCTACCTCTGTGACCCCTGGCTCATGTTTCTGGCTCACCTCCCCCATCAGAGAACCCCTTTGTTCCACCACCATCCAACTACCCCAGGATGCTAATGACATGTTGTCACCTTGAATACAAACAAAATGACATGACATATTACAATTACGGGCCTGAGCAAAGAAAATTGGGGGTGGGGGAGAAGGCCTGAAGTAAATGAGACTATAGACAAAGGACTGACTTAGCTTCTGATATATTGGGAGAGCTTAACTAAAACGGGCCAAGACACTCTGTTTTACATCCTATTGATCATTTTAAAAAATATATATTTTTATTGTTCGTTGGCTGTATCTTTAAACTTCTTCCCGTTGAGACAAGTCACCAATTTCTGCTACAACTCTTTCTCCGTCCTCCTCCTCCACCTCACTGTGGCCATGTGTTTGTTTTACTTGGCCACTGATTCCCTGTAAGCCATGCACAGTTTAACTCACAACTACCCTGAGGCAGACATGACCTTTCAGTCTTTTAGAAGCCCAGCACTAGACTTCATTGTGGGGGAGCCCCCTGCCACCTACTCCTCCAGTGCTGAGGGCAATTTCTGTTGTCAAGCCACCATGTTACCCATTCATCCATCTATCCGACCATGCATTCATCACTGTCGCCGTCTCATCCATCTTAACTCCTGCCGACAAACCAGGGGGCCCTTGGGCGCTCCCACTCCAGAGCCACTCAGGCTCCCAGAATGTAACAGGCCCCTGCACACACTCTCAATAAACAAACACAGAACCACTCAAGGTGCACAGGGCCTCTCAAATGACAAACAATCCCTCGCTTTGGAGCAATAAGGAGGGAAAAAGTGACCGGTCGCAGTTTGTCAGATGTTTCAACTTAGAAGACACTGAGAGACTTTTGTTTATGAGGAGAAAAGATTTCGACCCAGAACCCCACCACCCCCGGGTTTAAACCCGCATTCATGCGGGGTCAACACGTTATGGCTTCCTCTCGGGGTATTATTCTGTCTGAGGACTCTGGCAGTCTTAGCGCTCCTTCGGCTGTTGGTCACGCTTCCCTGTGTTTCCATGCTTTGATTGGCTGCTTTAGGAAGGAAGGCTGCGCCAGCCACATGCTTCCTGTTTCCTGTTGTGTCCAGTAACAATTCAAAAGTCCTCCTCCACCTTGCCCATGGAACAAGGAAGTTTTCCTCTAGATGGTCTTTGCTCTTTTGTTGAGGAATTCTGTTGCTAAATGCCTCAGCAGAGTCGTCTAATTCAGTGTGCCGTCCCTGTGACTCACATCGCTCGACATATTCAAACTCATTCAACTTTACGGCGGAGAACGGGGCTGAAAATGAAGCTGCAGTGAGGCTGTTCTGCTACAGACCTCCTGTTGGGTGGTGTGCGCTGGAATGTATCTTGATTATAGAGGCAGCTCGCAATGTAAGGCCATCGTCTCCGCAGGCCTGACCACGATGCATTGCAGCCGGCACTGCAGTGCCAAAAAGAGGCTAGTCCTCCACTATTCAGTTGCCATGTGGCATCTCGGTCATCCCCATCTGCAGCGCTTGTGTGTGTATGTTTTCTCTTTCAGCACTTGAATGGCATGGCATTATCCCTGCCTGCTGGTCAGCGGTGAATAGCAATGTTAATGGGTTAGCTGGGCGCCTTTTTAGTGAGGACTAGCAGGAGAGAAAGGAGGGGAGGAAGGAATTTGGGGATTACGAGGAGGAGAGGAAGGGGTATGAATCTGGGTTTGAGGCAGCAGCTGTTCCCCCTTCTCAATAGAGGAGTTCACCCTGGCCCATCTCTTTTCTTTCTCCCCTCTTTTCTTCAGTCCCCTGCAGGATACAGTATTCCTGTATCTCTTTCTTGAACCTTCTGTTCCCCTCATACCACCTCTGCTCTGCCTTGTGCGCGTTAATGAGTAGCAGTGGTCATTCACGAAACATCTGGTCAAAGCGGAGATGTTGTCTCGAGTGAAGCCAAGGCTATTGAACAAGCTTACAAATTGTTCTAATGCCGGAGTATGTCTCTGTCCACCATTGTCGTCACGCTCTCCACTTAATGCAAAACTCTTCACAGCAGCTCCTCCACAATGGTCAACCACAATGACAGGGGGAAAAAAACCCGATTGCCGTTGAAGCGAATCTCATGGCCAGTCGAGTAAATCCCCTTGATATGATATTAATGGAGCAGTAGCTGCGTGCTTTGGGTTTTGTGTGTGGGCACTTGTGGCTTCCAAAAAGAAATTCATTCAACTGAACTGCATTGAAATGCTGCCATACACCAAAACAATATCACAGGGTGAATCTGATATTATCTTTGTCCTTGGCTCTGCTTCTGAAAACTCCTGTTTTGCCTCCTCAGCCAGAGTTTCACATTAAGACTTAAGATTAAGATTTGAATTTGACTCATTGTTACTTCATATCGTCAGATCATATTCACTGACATTTTTTCATTCTTCTCTCTCTGTCACCGCCGTCCTTAGACTTACCCATCGGCGCTTGTTGGCATTGTCAACTCACAAAGTCTGTCAGCTATGTAAATGCCCCAGGCAAATAACTCGGGGGGGAAGGAAGGAAGGAAGGAAAGAAGTGTGTATACTGTTTGAATGTTGTGTGTTTGTGTGGGTATCTGTACAAATACCTTTAGGAGTACCATTCTGAGTAAAGATCTTACGTCATGAGGACATTTTGACCAGTCCTTTACTCAAAGGGCTGTTTGAGGGTCACGACTTGCTTCAGGTTTAGGTTGAGGTTGGGCATATCTGTTATAGTTGAGCTTAGGGTAAAGGTCAATGCTTTATGTTAACGACTGTCCTTACTAAGATAGAAGTACAAGAATTTGTGTGTGTGTATGTGTGTTGAACTGAATTGACTTGGAAGAGGGACACCAACAGGTGACAGACAATGAACATAATCTTCCAATGTCAGATTTACCCATGTGTCCATGGTTGTGCTTTGGACACATGTATGTGTATTTTGTGCACACATATGCGTGTGGCTGCATGTGTGTAGTGCATGCTAGTGAGTGTATATGAATACATATATATATATATGTTATATATATGGTGTGAGGACATGAGCAACCACTGTTGGAATGCTGCTTCAGTCTCATTTTCACTTTCCTGTATGGCGCGCCCGCTCAGAAATTTCACGCAGCGTTAAGCTCGTATTTCACCATTACTACACACAGCTTGATCCTCTACCTATATTTCTTTATTCCCCTTTGGACGTGTGAAATCGGGTGTCATCCTATCTCAGCGATAATGTTTCATAAGTCCACATGCGGGTGTGTGACAAAAAATATATATATATAATAGACTTAAAAGTGCAAACTGAAACTCTGCATAAAGCTGCTTCACTTAAACTAAAACTAAGGAGCTTTCTTGACTTTTCTTATTTCAGTTGGCTTGCAGCATTGAAGACTGACTTGCTGTTGTGGAATGTGGAATGTCTGGTCGTGTTTGTTGAGAGAGACAGTAAGAAAGCAACGGCAGAGAGGCATTGCTGGTTGAGAAGGTAAAGAGTAGGAGCGCCAGCTAAGCAACAACTATGTGTTGTCGTTCAAGGGTTGGGCTCATGTGAGCGGTGTCTTCATTGGAATGGACAGTGTTTTAATGCGTCAGGTCAACACTGGCAGAGATTTGCATCTGTTTTCCTCCCATATCTCAGTCACTTGTCCAAATCTGACCTTTAGCCCTTACATAATAACATGTCTTCCCAACCTTGTTGTCTGGCAGGCAAGGTGAAAAGTTCACACCACTGCCGATCTTTCTTGCTTAAAAGAACTGACTTCACTCTGTCACACAGTATGTTGCCTGAAGTCACCAGTCTCCGTGTTCTGATGCTTACGCGTCTGTCTTTTTTCTGTTTGCAGAATGTCAGCCTGGCTTCTTCAAAGCTGATGCGTTAAGTGACACGTGTGAGCCGTGTCCTGCCAACACCCAAAGGCTCAACTCTGGAGCTTTGTTTTGTCCCTGTAATGACGGCTTCTACCGGGCTCCTTCCGATTCCCCTACTGGCCCCTGCTCAGGTAACAAGTCCCCTTGATCAAAAGTGAAACATACTACACCTAGGTTTATCAACTTAAAACCAGGAAGTTGTACAGGAAGTGACTTTTGTTTGACACCAATCAGCCACAACATTAAGAATGTTAACTAATTTCAGTGGCAAATCATCTTCAGTCATCATCATCAGTTAATTATTTACATCAGTTTAACAGTGACATGTTTTGATTGAAATCTCATTGATCTGCCATTAAAACCAGTTAATCAGTGTATGTACCGGGATTTAATATTATTTCATCATTTAGAGATGCTTTTCCTGCACTAAGTTAAAAATTGTCTTTGCTCTTGTGATCAAAATGCCTCCTCCTTTAACATTCCCGTTCATGTGGTTCCACTCTTCATCTTATGTTCTCTCCTTATCTGTTTTCCTCAGGCCTTCCCTCTGCTCCACGGGACCTTGTGGCCACTACTACGCAGCTCTCTGCGGGAAAACTCCTCCTCTCTTGGAGCCCACCTGCAGACACTGGAGGTCGAGCTGATATCACTTATAGTGTCGAATGCCAGCGCTGTGAGGGCATCGTGTGTCAGCCCTGTGGAGAGAAAATCCGCTATGAGCCTGCTAGTGTCGGGCTGACGGACACCAAGGTTTCTGTAAGCGAGTTGGATGCTTACCTCAACTACACCTTCACTGTAGAGGCACATAGTGGCGTCTCCGTATTTGCTAGTCAAGCAACACCCCGAGCTAATAGACCCCCATCCACCAGTGCTCTAACCACATCCCTGCACTACACAGGTGAGTGCTACTGACATGAGGCAGTGGAGTGATGTATATCTGTGCTGCAGTAATAAAAGATGCTATCAGAAACATTTCTGCAAGTCGAATCATGCTGCAGGATTGAGCACTGAACTGTCAGATTGAGTCACCGCTGCCGTGTTATTTTGAGATTTTCACAAAGGTTTAAAAGGTACTGAAGCGTTCGCTACCCTCTGCCCTCAGATCCTCCAAAGATCAATGCTTTGCGAATGGTTGGGAGGACCCCCACCAGCCTATCCATAACCTGGGATGTATCACCGCGACCACGGGTCCATCCTCGCCCCATTCGCTATGAACTAACTTATCGCAAGAAGGTACTCCACTTTTGTTGACGCTTCTGCGCTGTGTCAGAATGAAGTAGTTCATTTTCTTTATTACTGTATACAGTATTTTTAAACGTGTTTAGGTTTATAGCTGCTCTGAAGATATTTAATTCATTATAAAATATCTTCATTATAATGTAAACACATTCATGGGCAACATTTCAAAGTGAAAGCTTGTAATCGAATATAATAATGAACCTCTTATTACCTTCCAGGATGATAACCTGGATGTGACGACCTACATTGTGCGCATCCTCGAGAAGAACTCGGTAGAGATTAGTGAACTGGTTCCAGGCACCGCCTATCTATTCAGGGTGCAGGCCCTTAGCGGCGACGGCAGC
The DNA here is from genome assembly GCA_016785345.1 of Trinectes maculatus. Taxonomy (NCBI): domain Eukaryota; kingdom Metazoa; phylum Chordata; class Actinopteri; order Pleuronectiformes; family Achiridae; genus Trinectes; species Trinectes maculatus. Next base: position 240,641 of record JAFBJQ010001180.1, read on the forward strand.
CCCGGTGGCTCCAGCATGGAGGAACAATTTGAGACCTCCTCTGAAGGTACAGAAGAAAAACCACTGACGAAACATCGATACTGTCGCTGTTCAAGAATGTGCTTCCTCTAACATGCGTCTACGTTCCCTTTATCACTCCAGGACACCTCACTCAAAACAACACAGCAGTTGTCTTCGGTGCAGCAGTTGGTGGCGCGGCCATGTTGTTCATAGTGGTTGTGGTCTTGTTTCTCCGTAGACGGTTAGTAACCCCCCCCCACACACACACACTCACGCTGCTTTCCCTTTTTCCTGTCCCTTTAATCAGTTGGAATACACCCTCCTCCACTTGGTTCCTCTTTCATTCTTCTGCCCTTCCTTTGTGGGGCCTCCAAACGCGTTCACTCTCCCCCTCACCTCTCTTTTTCTCTCTTCCTTTAGCCACCTTCCTCTTTCTCTTTCTCTTTATCTATTAGTGTGTCCCAGCCCTATGTAGGGGGGAATTTGCATTGAATGCACCCTGTCATTGCTCAGCGATTATATTCTACTCAGCGTTGGGGCTTTCGAAAGGAAATTGCGCCAGAGTGGTACATTGTTGTTGATAAGAGGTGCTTGATTCTGTCTGTACCAGACTTCATGCACCTTTTAAAGGTGACCTGGCCCTTTTACCTTAACAGATTGTGGACTATCTGTTCAGCTACCTGCCGCCTGTCTGTCTGTCCATAAATCAGCCTGGCAAACACAGTCGGCCTCTATCAAAGAGCCGGTTGGCTCTGATTTATAACAGCAAATGTTAAAAAAAAAGGTTACTGTTCCCTATTGATGTAAAGGAGGCAGATGTTACTGAACAATGAATACATAAATAAACTGTTTTTTATTTTAAAGTGAAAATTAATTTGTGTTTTGTGTTGGCTTTTATTCAGGAAAAGAAACTCTCACACCAGGCAAGGACCGGAGGACACCTACTTTTCCAGCTCAGGTAGACAAAAAAAACACTTACTGATGCCTCTTTCAATTTTTTCATTTTCATTTGTATTGGTTTGTTAACATACAACATTTTCCGCCCTAACAGAGCAATTAAAGCCTTTGAAGACATACGTGGATCCACATACATATGAGGACCCCAACGTAGCCGTGCTAAAATTTGCCACCGAAATTCACCCCAGCCATATAACCAAACAAAAAGTCATTGGAGCTGGTGAGTGACAACCCCGCTGAGAGAATCTGCTGTGGGGGTTAACGCTGAGATGTTGATAGATTTTTCCAACCCCCACGTCTTTGTTGTTTATATTGAGCTCTCTCCACAGCTTAAGATGCTGACTGACAGTGGTTACTTTAGCGAGATTAACATCCATCTGTCTGAGTTCTCATAAAACAAGTTCAGACATTTTGTTGCGTGGCAACTCTTGGCTGCTGGATCTATGTGTTTTGGCTCAATGTGACATGAACAATTACACAATGTAAGTGTTGCCGTAACAGTATTTTGGAAGGATATCAGAGCACCTTGCTGGGTCCTGCCTATTTCTTTAATATATGATACGTTTACTCAAGCCCAACCACCTTTACCCTTTGAACCAGTTGTCCTTTTTTCAACATCCTCCCCTCCCTAGTTCCCACGGCCAAACCCCCTTCACCTCATGTGACAGCTGATTTCCATGCTCACCACAGGCTATCCACCAATTACACAACACAGCTTCTGTCTTTCGGCACACAGCAAGAACACACCTCTGTAGTTGAGCCCCAGGCGAAACTTCCCACTTATCACTCAGCTAGAAGCATAACAAGACAAATCAAAAGCACATTCACCCAGTAGTGCTTCCCTGATGTTCATCTTTTTACCTGCAGGGGAGTTTGGAGAAGTATACCGTGGTATTCTGAAGGTGCCGGGTAGGAAAGAGGTGGCGGTGGCCATTAAGACCCTGAAACCGGGCTACACAGAGAAACAGAGACAGGACTTTCTGGGTGAAGCCTCCATTATGGGCCAGTTTTCCCACCAAAACATCATTCGCCTGGAGGGGGTGGTCACCAAATGTAAGGATCTCTGTGTTTTGCTTGTGTAAAAACCTTTCCCATTGTTTTCACAAAATTATTTTGTCCAGTTTGATCCTATAAATACTTTTTTGTGTGTGTGCAGTTAAACATGCCATGATTGTGACTGAATACATGGAGAATGGAGCACTGGACAGGTATCTCAGGGTAGGTTCACCATATTTCATTATTGCTGATGGATATGTTTCCATTGATAACAGTAACTGGACATTTGGTGTACTTTTATTATTTTGTGTTGGATAATCATGTAGACGTTTCTTTCTGTTTCTGCAACTAAAATACATCCGTGCTTCCTTCTCACCATCAGGACCATGATGGCGAGTTTCTTGCCTTCCAGCTAGTGGGTATGTTGCGCGGAATTGCTGCAGGCATGAAGTACCTCTCCGACATGAGCTACGTCCACCGAGACCTGGCTGCCCGCAACATTCTTGTCAACAACACCCTGGAGTGTAAAGTATCAGACTTTGGGCTGTCTCGGGTGCTGGATGACGATCCTGAAGGGACATACACAACAAGTGTGAGTAGATATCATTCCCTGCTCAAAGCAAGGTGGAACGTGGTGGTAAGGTGATGTATTTGTTTTTCCTGTCTCTAACTTGAAACTTTTTACTTGAACAGGGTGGCAAAATCCCCATTCGCTGGACAGCTCCAGAGGCAATAGCATACAGGAAGTTTACTTCAGCGAGTGATGTATGGAGCTTTGGCATCGTCATGTGGGAGGTCATGGCTTTTGGTGAAAGGCCTTATTGGGACATGAGTAACCATGAGGTGAGTTTCAGTGCTGACTGTTTAGTGTTAGATTCAAATGTCAAAACAGATTCTCCGATTGGTTGAGTTTACTGAGAGATCCAATCTGTTCGCAGGTTATGAAAGCCATCAATGAGGCTTTTAGGTTGCCTGCGCCTATGGATTGCCCCTCAGCTGTCTACCAGCTGATGCTGCAGTGTTGGCTTCAGGATCGCTCAAAGAGGCCACGTTTTGGAGATATTGTCAGCCTGTTGGACAAACTGCTGCGGAGCCCAGACTCCTTGAAGACCATCGCAGACTTTGACCCACGGTAAGATTTATTTACATATAAGACCGCCAGCTGATGTTACCTTATCTAACATCAACAGCGAGTTTTTATGAAACCATATGACTGTGATGTGTGCAATACTACCAACACACACACACACACACACACACACACACACACACACACACACACACACACACACACACACACACACACACACATATATATATTTTAAGTGAGACACAGCCTATAGTAGTCTCACTTTTGCTAACTCCTTTTGTGTTAGTCAAGTGCTAATCTTGGTTTATGTCATCAAAGAGTGGGGAGGAGCATTCTCAGCTTTAGAAAAAGAACTGTAAGCTAAATAAGATACAGCAGTCATTTTATTGGTGGTCGTATTTTGCTTTGCGGCAGCTAGAGCTGTGGACTTTGAAAAGGAGACAGGAAGGAAAGATTTAACACGTCTCTGCTGTGAGATGTGACTCAAAACCATGTCAAGAACTGACCTCATGCAATGACACACATTCACTTTTTGCACTGCAATTGTCATACATACAGTGTCTAAATTTGGTCAAATGAGAATTTAAATGACTAGAGACCATGACTTAAACTTTTTTCTTATCTTATGTGAATCTTTACTAAGACTTATTGGATTTGCTGTATATTCACTGGCTGGCGACATGACCTGGACTTACTCAAAAAAAAAAAAAAGAAAAAAATCCTAAAACAGCTCCACCATCAGGTTCCTATTTACCCTAACTTAAAGTGCAGAGTGTATAGAGGGTAATATAGGGGAAAGGGGGGAATGGCTGTATGGCCTATTTGAACCATTAAAAGGACATACTGACACCTTGCCTGCCAGGCTAATGAAAAAAATGTGTGTGGACTCTTGGAGGAACGCTGAGGGTCTTTTGTTGCGGATTGTACAAATGCGTATTTTGCCTTTTGGAAGAATGCATTAACACCCAAAACTATGAGGAAGGACAAAAGGCTGTCTTGCGCATATCTTAATTGGCTGTAACTCTGACTGCTCCAACTGTTTTATTTTAATTCACCATCTGCTTTCCGGCACAGTAATTACAGTCTACGGTCATCCGCCTTTGTTGTGGAAAAGCCTGCTTATTATTACCATTTGGATCTAATATTTGGTTCCACTTTTTCTTCGCTTGCAGCGTATCCATCCGCCTACCCAGCACCAGCGGATCGGATGGCTCCCCCTTCAGGTCAGTGTCCGAGTGGCTGGAATCCATCAAGATGAGCCAATACAGTGAGAACTTCACCTGCGCTGGGATTGTCACCATGGACCAGGTCCTCCAGATGAAAAACGAGTAAGAGGGACACAATTTCATATTTACAATTAAATTAACCTCCACTGGTAGTTTAGATTTGAGTTTTCTAGCAGTGTTGCTTTTAAGAGCCAGCAGGACAGTTTGTTCACAGTGTATTCCCTAACCCTTGAAGCAGTAGTGGGAAGAGAGAAGGAGTGGGTTCATTTGTGGTTGGCTGGTGGTGGTGGCTTGTGGTTTACTGCTGTGCTTAGTCTTCCATCCTCTCCTCATTTTTTTTCTCATCCCTCCCTTCACCCACACACACACGAACTGTCCTGGGGAGCACTTTTGCCTGAGCCCTGAACACGAGCCATTTTGTTTCTGTAGGGCAATGGTCTTTTGTGGCTTCTTTGACATTAAAGGAGGCAGAGAGGAGAGAATATCTTATAGAGCAGGAGCAACTAGATGAGATTAAGGAACTCAACAAGATTGATGAGTTTTGAAGCCCCACGGTTGGCGTATTTGCACTTGGACAAAGATTGAAGAGGTAGCCCCTGAACTTATGACAGGATAGTTTAAGGGAATTGGATCTTCTCAGTAGTCTAGCTAAGCATCTAATTTATTAAAAATGGGCTCAACCTTTTGGAATAAAGGTTTTAGTGAGGCCCATGATATAAGTTGCTTTGGGGCAATAATGAGCACCAGAGCTTTTCCTAACCACATGGCCAGCCAAAAGGAAACCGTCTTTTGGTTGGTCTTGCTCATGATTTGGAAAGATGAGCATACTATAAAGCAGACAAACCCCTTTTGAAGTATTTGTCATACAGAACGGTGTGATTTCATGGCCCCATGTTTCCATCTCAGGGCATCTGGTAGCACTCTTGAAAAACCAGCACTTATTTACAGCCCTCCTTCTGGTTGCCAGACGAGTGATTCATGGTCAACTGGGAAAATCCTCGTTAAGCAATTAAAGCTGTAATTAAGGCTTTGACTTGTTTGCATCGTGTGTCTGTGAGGAGTATTCAGTATCAACCTTGAATGGTGAATAAATTGAAACTTTTGTCAGATTACTAACATGCAAGGCACCCTACCAAGCTTGACTAATTTAACCATGAAACTAGACGTAAATGGCATGAGCTGTGGACTGGCATTTCAGCACGTTGGACTAAAGTAGATTACTTCAAGGGTTGTGGGACAGGAAGGATGTGCATGAAAACAGTTGGGACGAGTCCAAATTGTAAAGCCATATTCAGTTACCCTCACACACTCTCATGTCTTTCTTTCACAGGGATATTAAGAACATTGGGGTGAGGCTCCCTGGCCATTTGAAAAGAATTGCATACAGCATCTTGGGTTTGAAGGACCAGACCAGCACCCTGAGTGTGTTTGCAGTGTGATCCGGACAACAAAAGGGAATAAAATTGGGCACTGAAGCAGGCAGTCCTTTGAACTCCAAACTGAGCTGGAGCAAAACTGCAGGGACAGCGCTGGATTGGCAATGACCCATTGGGACTGACTGAAACAATCGGACTCATTGTAATTTAAAGATTTCTTCATCTTTTCCATAGGGGAATGCAAATATTCAGCAATAGATGACTTGATTCGAATCTGTATATTTAGATATCTATTTTTATTACTCACGTCTTTTGTACAGATACGATTTATTGCAAATCCTTTTTTCTTTTTTTTTTTGCATTTTTTGCATTCCGGCTTTATAAAAAACAACAATCAATCCAATTCTGGGACCAGCTCCAGTGCACCCTGAGCTTGTTTCTCCAGTGTCAAACAAACAAAGGAAGCACAGTTTAGTGTGATATTCAGTTTGGGTGCAGTGGAATCCAGGTCCAGCTCAGTCTGTGGTTGGTGCTGATGTCATGGCGTCTCCCTTTAATTGGCACTTTGGTCCCTCTCCCTTTAGACCAATGAGGTCGGAGCGCCAAGAAGGCTGAAATAAGCTTGAGCTGGCCCGCCATTAAACAGACCATGTTTCTTGGGTGTGTAAACACAGACCGACCTGGTGCTGTTACTGACCTTTTACTGGCTCCATGTTGAAATGTAAGCTATATTGATGATATATACTTATAAGTGATGTTAGAAAATATATGAGGTACTCTTTGTGTACAGATTCACTTTTCTCCCTCTTTTCTCCTTGTGTTTGGGTGATTACCGAAAAATAATGTAGCACTTGGATCAAGAATCACACGATCTTGGTTTGTCTTAGAATTGCAAGGAAAATGGTGCCCACATGCAAATTAACTCAGTTAAAGGAACAGTGTCAGAGTGAGTTGTTCGATAAAGGAAATAAGATTCAATTCGAATGCAGTACATCGGTTTGTAGCATGCCGGTAATGAAGAGGGCGATGGTGAAGTCTCCCCCGACTATAAAAAACAAAAAAACAATCTTGAGTTGTGTTGAGGTTGAAATAATTTCATTCTTTAAAATTGTTTGGTTTGCAATTTTAATGTCTCTGTTTTGTATCTCCTCTACTATTTCTGTTTGTATGAGAAACAGGGGGATTATAGTAAACTGTAAACTAAGCTATATGCTTTGACAATTAAGCTTTGAATTTATTCTAGACATTTACAGTGTGCAAGCAAATGTTTGCTTCTGTGTCTTTTAATAAATTGGCTCTACAATGTAATGGGAAGTGTATAGTGGACAGTTTCTATCAGCATCTTCTCTTCATTGATGACTGCAAATCATTATATTATGGATGCGCACCTTCCTTTACTTGAATTTTTCAGTTGTATCTATAATTCTGTTGTAGTGGATAGACGCAACTTTGGAAAAGGGATCTTGTTTTGTCACGACTCTGGTTTACTTGTAGCAATTCCACTTACATTTTGTGTGGTTTCACGATTTGCCATATTACCAAAATGATAATTTTTGAAAAATTCTCCTCACTTTCCTCCAAAGTCTCTTAGTTTTGCTGCCTTTTTAACATTTTGAGAATTCCCTCAATGATTACCACGTGCAAAGTCCTTTTCCTTTTCCTGTTGTTTTATACTGTATTTAATAGTCTATTTATTTTTTACTTTTTATTTATTTATCCTGATAAACACTGAGCTGGGATTATAACTGAAGGTTGCTTTCTCTAATTCTTAACAATAAAAAAAATGTAATGTCTCTCTTTTAGTCCTTTTTTTTTACAAGATTTTTTTTATTTCATTGCCTTAGTTTGGCACTGTCTGCTGGATGACTGACAAACCAGAGCAGAGAAATGTTGTTGTTTATTTTCGATGGTGCCAGGATGTTTATACTGCTGCTGAATTCCACTCTATACCTATAATAAACACACAAGTGCCTTTTGGCTGTGTAGGTGCCAGCTAGTATCATTTGTAGACGTTTGGGTTGTTCAGTTCGTTGCATGGCACATGAAATTCTTTTTGGTCACATACGGGGATGGGAGTCACGTGGTGTCGGTGGCACGTCAACAGGTAGTGATGTCAGCGGCTCATCACCTGTGCTCTTCAGGAATGAACTGACGGGATTAGGGAGGAAGTATTACTTTTGTTGACCGCTTTGATTTTGCTACAACAACAAATGAGGATGTACCGACGTGTTGTTGTTAAACGGTGGGAAGTCGTTTCACTGTTTGTCTTATATCCACAGTAAAGATTCATTGAGAAGCCAGCGCGTGCTAGGAGCAAAGTTTCCCCCCTACTTAGCTTTTTGGCTACTATATTTTTGCCCGTTTTAATATTAGCGCATATTAGTTAGCAAAAACGAGAGCAAGCGATTTGGACTGGAGCCACGGACGTTGTGGACACATGGAGGCCTCACAACGCATCACCCGGACAAACACTGGCCTGATCAGCGGTATGTGACCTGCCATAGCTCTGTTCTGTTCTATTGGTCTGTTGGAAACAGTTTGAATTGATTTGGTTGCTGCTGAATGGAAACTGGCGTGTTGGTTGTTGCTGATAAGAGGATGCAGCGTTTGTGTTTTTGTGCGGTTCACTGCGCAAAGTTATGATTTTGATATCGCTATCTTTGCACTGGAAGCGCACTGTGGTCACGTGATCATGATACCAGCCCTATCCATTATCCATTCCAGGGTTGACAACCTTTTCCTGTGCATCGACGGATTGTTAACAACAACAACATGGTGGCATGGAGGTATAGTGGTTAGCTTTCGTGCTTCACAGAAAGAAGGTTCATGATTCGAATCATGGTTTATCCAGGGGTCCTTCTGGGTGGAGTTCTCTGTGTTCGTGTGGGCTCTCAAGATTCAAAGATTGACAATAAGAATAATTTAGGAATAGAAGAACTTTTATTAAGGGTTGCAACATAGCAAGTAATCATATGTGTAAATGTGAGTGTGAATGGTTGTTTGTCTCTCTGTATGTTGGCCCTGTGATAGACTGATGACCTCCAGCTTCCCAGACCATATCTGGGTCAAAGTTAAGTCATTGGCCTAGTCTTTCGTCATCATGGTTACAATCAGAAACACTTGTCAGGAAGCAGTCAGTTCCATTAGCCATTACTTTCCCATGTTTATGTTCACTGTTTTCTTGACCCATTAATTCAACCCGAGCGCCTCGCTGTGCAGACTTTGTTGTGTTACCTGACTTCTTCCTTTTGCTCACACAACATGAGTACTAAAAGGCTCTTGAAATAGGACACTAGAATTAAAATGTTTTTGGGGAGAATTGCTGAGTAGGCTGATGGTGTCTCATAGGTTATAATGATTTGCACATATGTCCTCTGGGTCAGGTTTTTATAGGAGGTCAGTGTCAGCATGGCAGTGTGCAGGCAGGGGTGTGTGTAAATGCCAGTGTCAAATGCAGTTTTGGTGTGTTGCATCAGTTACCTGCTCAGGTTTCACAGCTCACACCTGCTGAGGATGAAAATGTTAACCAAATGAAATTGTACAAGCCAAGGAATTTAAGTAAACACAACCCATACACACTTTAGGCTTCACCTTGTGTGATTTACTTATCTCACTCACTCTGACCTTGCGGTGGCTAGGAAGTCCCCGGCGCCTTGCATTTTGCAAATTATCAGCTTCGGTTGACTGATGCAAGCGACAAAGCCTTAAATGCATTCCTCAGATAAGAGCTGCACACTAAAGAGAAGAATGTCAATATTTAGCTCCTGGATCAATCTGCAGGTCAACAGAGAAGCAGCAAGAAAACCCCAGCGCAGACAAAGCATGGGAACTTGGATCTGCCACCAAATCCCTTATGATTCTTTGTCCTTGTCTTCCAGCTGGCTCCGTTAAACCAATAGGACGCCTAGAAATAGTCCTGGCTTTGTGTGACAACTGTAAACCAAGAAAGCCTTCCACTATTTTCCATCTCCATCCATCCCCTCAGTGTTCAACAGTATGGTGGATTTTCTCTCTCTCTCTCTCTCTTTCATCCACTATGGAAAAAGAGGAGTAGAGCCACACGACAGAGCTGCTGATTGTACTGTTTGGATTTATGCAAATCCATGTTTGAGATTGTCCAAACTGACTGCGTCAGAAATTTGATTTGTGTCCCTGTCGTGGGCCATAAAGTGATTATCCTTGCTTCGTGGGTGTTGAATGTGTGGAAGTTTGTGTCTTGTCATTTGGACTGTAAATGACAGGGGTGCATGAAGAGACAGAGAAAGTGCAAGGGTGGGGGGTGAATGGGAGGGGGGGTTGGGGTGGAGGGGTTAGCTGGAGACTTGAGCCATACCAGGGCTTAACTGCAGGCCACAATATCATGTGTGGTGATTGTGTTGAAGGCTTGGCGTCCAAGGCCTGATCCTCCTTCGGTGGACTGTTGTGCGTTTGGGCTGCGGCTTCTAGAGTTTTTTTTTTCCATCCTCCTTGTGGCTTGTTAGATGTCTTTGTTCTCAGGGCGAAGGTCAATCTAAAAAGAAATAAGAAAGTAGGAAAACATAATCATGGCGCTGTTCATGTGTGACCTCTCCCTATACCGCTGTCCGCCCATGTCGTTCTTTCTCTCTTTCTCTCGCTCTCTTTTCTTTTTTTCTTTTTTTTCGTTTTATGTCCTGGCAACTCTCCGTGTCATGCGCAGATTTGAGAACGGCCTGCGCTGAGGAATTTACATCCTCACTAATTTTAGCAATGGGTTCCTGACCAGAAAACACATCCTCCAATTTCTTACTATATCGGTCCCCCTGCGTCTTTCCGCTGCTCTTTCTCTCACCAGCACTGCAGGGCCGGAACAGATTCTTTTTTCTCCCTAAATCTCCCTTAAGCCCCTCAGTTTCTCTGTATTCAAGATTTCACATCTACATGTAAGATTGCCCTGTGAATGTTGCCAGAGCACCTCTCCAGGTTTAATCCATGTAGAAACAAAATGAGCTCCTGCACCTAAGTGCTGTAATAAACTTGTTTAATGAGAGAGTGAGGAGCAAATAATTGTTACCAGGGTCTGACATTCCCCAAACTGAGCTGCAGAGATCTGTTTGATGTCAGCGCAAGGCGACATGAGGGGAAGCAGCAGAGCAGAAACACAAGCCCCTGTTGACACAAGCCTTGTCTTTCTGCGCACTCTTTGTATATTTTGCAACGCCAGCCTAATTTACCCCATATTCCTGCTAATGACACTGCTGATCTCACTCATCCATCCATCCATTATCCATTGCTTTTCCTAAATCTCATTCAGCACGTTAAAATTGTTACAGGTCTGTCTTTAAGGGCAACAACAAACCCTAAAGTTCAGTATGTTTGTTTTAAAGGCTCTGGTCCAAAACTGAGGTAATAAGATTAAAGGGTACAGTATGAAAAGTCATATGGTTCATATTTTAGTTTTTGTCCCTAGAAGTTTCAGTGATGTGTGCACATAAGAAAGGGCTTAACAACAGCCTTTGAATACTTGGTTTGTTTTACTTTTTTTAAGGCGGAGGAGGTTTTCTGATCGTCAAGTCATGTGCTCTGTTGCTGAAATATAGTACAAGTTTACTCTGAGAAATGTAATAACAAAACTCCAGGGCAATGAAATTACCACTGAACCGGTTTCAGGTCCATCTAAAGCCGTTACTACTAGACAGAAAATAAAAACCTGAAAATAATTGTAGATTTATTGCCATAACTTTATTACAAACAGTTTATTCTATCTTAAAACTATTTTAATGGTTATTTTCTTGCTTTTACTTTGTAGTTATTTGTTCACGTTGATGCACGCTTATATTGAAATGCATAAGTATTGTGCTTAGTTCCCTTCATGAAGCTAAAAACGGACTCATTAAACCCCAGTACTTCCAAAGAGAGAAAACACTGCAGCTACGAAAAATTGCTTGACTTTTGTATTTATGGGAGAATATTTTAAATATATAAATTATATATATATATACATTTTTAAATAAGTAAAGCTGCTACATTTAGTTGCGTTATCACTTAGCTTGTCTTGGGACAATTAAACAGCAGCTATATTGATGACTGAAACAACATACAACATAGAATATACCAGCTAAGGGGCTACAACCTGGGGGCGCCGCCAGGAATTTGGGGCTCCATGACAAAAAATCAAATTGGGCCCCCCACCGCAGAGACGATATATACTCTCCTGTTTTTGGGGATCCCTGTCAGTCAGGGGCTCTTGGAATCGTTCTAACTTTGCCCCCCTATACGGTGCCGCTGACTACAACCTCCAAGCAACAACCCCTCTGCTATGCTAGATTGCCTGTTATGTGAAAACATTTTCACATCAACAGCAGAGTCAGGTATAAGCTTCTATGTTGACATGAACTAGACATTTGACCCAGGTTGTCAGTAAATCTCAGAACTGAAAACAAATTGAAGACACAAATACAGCCAAACACAGGCAAGCGAATATAAACATAGAGCTATTATTAGGAAAGTATGAAAATATTTTTAAACAACAGCAGGAAAATAAGCATATAAATATACAGGCATATGTACGTCACATCTATACTGTACATTGTGCACAGAATAAAAAATACTGAAAAAAGAGCATGTCTAACTAAACTAAGCATACAGAGGTTATTTTATGTGTGTGTGTGTGTGTTAATAAACAGTGTTAAATGTACATAAAGTGTAGCCTTACATTTAACATAAGAATGTACCTTTAAAAACTGAGCAGTTATTCTCAAAATGACCAAACATTGAGTAATATAGAGCTGTAAACCATTCATTGAAAAAAAATCCGTTGCTTGATTAAAACAAGAATTTGTGTTTTATAGAGCAGATGACTGGTCGATTCAATGCAAAAATGGAAGATCTGGAACTGGAAGATCCTTAAAGTTGGCCACTTTTACTATTTAACTATGTGGTGGTATGTCACCACACAATCAACCCTTTTTTTAAGAATAAATGCTAAGTCCCAGATATTAATGTAACATTTAAACATTTCCCAAAGTTCCCATAAAGACGAAAGAAAACCTAACACCTGGTAGGGTGGGTTTCTCTCTGCAACTTCACGTTTCTTTTTTTTTTTTCCACAGAGCTATTCTTTGTCTAAGCACCCCCCTCGATTTCCGTCTGTCTGCATACGTTTTAGGGGCCATTAATCGTCCCCTGCACAACATGCACCCCAGCAGATAATCACCGTCATTAAACCAATTAGGGAGCACATGGAGGGGAGGTTTCAGTCAGGCCCTCAGGCCTCCCACTCCTGTTCCTCTCTTCCAGGACAGACGAGGTGGTCTGTTGAAAACTTTGGCAAAGCCTTAAATAAAGAAGGGAGTGAATTACTTCAGCCCAGCTCTGGATTAATGCAATTTCCTGTTGGTGCAGCCTTGAGAGATCTTGCCAACTTTTCCACAGGGCAAGAAAACAGGCCCATTAGGAAGCCAAAGTCTCCCCCTATTTTGCCTCTTTACTTTTTTGCAGGGTGAAGCAGACATATACATTGGTGTCATCAAAATAATTCTTTCCACAAAGCTATGAGGGCTGTTTTGGTGCGTCTGTGGCGAAACACTGATGAGATCAGAAGTGGCAGCAAAGGGGAGGGAGAACAGTCAATCTGCAGACAGTGGTTTTCAACATAATCAGTCTATCATATAATTCCAGAGCTAATATTATGGTGTCGCGGTGCCTTGCGCAGTGGGAGTTCTCACACAATGAGGCTATTACACACAATACATACATACTGTGATTATTTAGTTATTGGGAACACTGAAAGAGAGACTTCCAGTTACCGTCAAGCCACAGAATATCCCTCACACTTCCGTAAGGAACGTCTGAAATAGTTAGTCATGTTGTACAACGAACTGTCATCCCTTGTTTTGGCAAGGTATTTCCCTGCAGCCTTCATGTTGTGCTTGGCACGTGTGTCACAGAACAAAAAAAAAGAAAAGGAAGGGGGAGATGTGAATAGCCAGCAAAGAACAAGGAGCTCCATACAGGTCTTCTATGCAAGACTTATGTATGACATCTACAAGAAAAATGTAGGTTTCCTAATAAGTCCAGAGTAAATAAACAAAGAAAGACACGCTGAAGCCTGGAGATTGAAGATAACACAATGGCAACATTAAATGGTCCAATAGAGCACTCCAGCCAAATCAAGGGCTCTTTACAATTTCAAGAATTTCTTACAAAAGCAAATCAATAGACACATCTGTAGAAATTATTATTGAAGTCTCATTCAATACACCTCTCTATAGGCACAGTTAGTTGCATAAGTAGTGGAACGATACCTTTAAACGACTCATTAAAAGATTGTTTCTTACTTGTTTTGTCGCACCTCAACCAAATGTATGGCAAAATGCACAGGAAAAAACCTTTAAAAAATATTTCTTGAAAATAAATTATTCTCAAGAATCATCATCTGATGCCTCAACATTCCAGAATTTCAAAGCAAGTTTGATGTCATTGTGCCTTCCAGAATTTGCTGTTTTAAATCTACTACATATCTAATTCATCAAACGCTGGACCATTTACCATTAGACCAGTTTGAGGGGTTTAATATCAAAAACGGTGCAATTGTTCACAAATTCAGATACAAAAAGATCAATCACCCAATATTCAGAAACATTCTGTTCACATTCTATAAATTAATTTTTTTCAGTTCTTATGTTAAAAAGTCAAAAGTCAAGCTCAGACTTGATCACCCACAAATGTGTCATAGGCGGTAAAACACAGATGGAATACATTTTGTCAACATGACCTTTCATCAAAATAAAGCAGCCAACCATGACGGTAAGACAGCACCGCACTAGGAGCGCAGAACTAGCTCACTTAGATGGAATGCCGTTACTTTTAATGCCAATAATCACACCTGTAGTTTTTCTTTCATGAAATGCCAAAATGCCATCAGAGAAAGGGGGTCTGGAATCCATCAGACCGTTGTCCTATCAGGATCTGCCAATCATGATCTGAGCATCTGATCAACCTCAAATACCCCAGGGAGAGTTGATCTTGGTTGACATCTTTGATGTCAACCATTGTAAAGTTAAGTTTGATCTTGAGGTTTAAATCTTTGATGTCAACCATTGTAAAGTTAAGTTTGATCTTGAGGTTTAAATTTACAAAAGTTATCAATGTTGATTTTTTTTTACTTAACGTTAGAATAATTTGACTAATTTGAAGAAATGAATGTATTAATTCTAGTTACATTATACATTCTGATTTCAACAGATAGAATTTGGAAAATTGTAATCATACTATAGCAACTATTATTTTTCTTCCACCGTAAACTGGCCACCTTGAATATAAACTAGCATAACGATACTTATATGCACTAGAAACTCACAGCTCTCTCTGTTTCCCATTGTATTTAATCAAGAGTAATGCTATTTGCCAAAGGAACCAATCATGAGTGCCTCATTGGGCCTGGTTTTGTTGTTGCTCATGGTCCTACAACCTCAAATAAAATAACTGACTCTGTTTGGGTTTCTCAGCTCCCATTGGTCGACAGTCGACAGCTTTACTGGGAAGCTTTTTGTGTGAACTGTGGTTTTGTGTGAATGTGAAACAGGGTGGGTCTATAAAAAGCACAGTGGTCTGTCAGCTTGACCCTAAAGATTTAAATATATCTCCAAGAACCTCCTGTCATCACTTTTTTACTCCCATCAGGACGGGAAGTTCCCACATTTATTCCGACTGCAACAAAAAGATGTAAAATTTCCCCGGAAGCCAAATCATTACTCATTTGCAACCAGGGATCAAATTGTTGACACTATTTCATCATAATTTGACAGTATAAAAGAAAAGCGCAGTTTGATGTGCATGAAGAATATATATGGCAGTGTTGGAGAATCCTCCAACACCAAAGGCATCTAATCACTACTTTCCTTCAAGGTCGGAGGCTTTTATTCGATAACCGAACCTGAGGAGATAAGGGAAAATTGAATCCCGCTGAGGTGAATTATTAATGGAAAACTTTATGTTTATAAAACTTTTCCTGTATCACAGTCTCTCCAGCTTTGGCCCATTAGTGCTACAGTTTATTAACAAATAGTTAACCACTGATTCTCTGGTATAGAGCACTTGTAGAAAGTAATATAATAAAGTACAAGATAATAGCAGCACTGCACTTTTGCCTTTTGACCACAAGAGGTCATACTGGTCCCAGTCCTCTTGTCCAAAATCAGCTGGGAATGGCAACAGCTCGCCCTGCAACCTTTCATGGCTATTCATAGGTTTGCGACTTTGGTTCCTATTTTTCATCCTTTTTCTATAGTTCCTTTAGAAGGCTTGAGGAACCTATGAGGGACCAATTTTTCCAAAGGTTTCCCCTTTTATTATCTCAAAGTTTCCTTAAAGGAATTTTTAAGGAATTGATGAGGGACTTAATGAACTTAATGCTTCTAAGATTTATTGGGGGTTGTTTTCAAATTGTTTCATTTGTCCATATTTTTTTTTAAAGGACTTCCACAAAAATGTAAAAACCCTTATTTGCCCCCCTGGAACCTTGAACCAAATTAAGTTATATTGTTTTTCATTCTTTCTTTTTGTTCATTGATTCCTCTGTCATTGACATCTATCAGTTAGTAAACTGTGAGTTGAGTTTGTTGTAAACTAGACTATACTGAGAGCAAAACCAGGTTCTTTTTATCAGCGCCATCCATCCCTGTTTATCAAGTGCCATTTCTTTGCCTCTTTTCTCTTCCCATTTAGTTGAGATATAAGCCCCAAAAGCAAAGAGTGGCTTGGTTGTCCTGGCAACAGGATTTTCCCCACTGTTGACGCAGGTGATATCAGCAAAGTCTGGGTTATTCTATCTCAGTATTCAACTCGTCTTATCTGATGTGTATGTGTGTATATGTGTGTGCGCGTGTGCCACATAATGATGGATGTAGAGGTTTGACTGGGTTGAGCCATGGATTATCAGTGAAAACACAACATACGTGAGTTTATGAAGCAGAGACGACATCATCATAAATTAATCAAATACACATAAATCTGCTCTTGCATGTGAAGCGACACACACAATAACCTTCTGCAGTGTTACTGTTGTTTACATCGTACCTTAGCTCAACACCAAAAAGGTAGGTAGGTAGTTAGTTCTTGGATTGTTTGCAGAAGATTGAAAAAAACAACATTTTGCACATATACTTCACAGTGATCCTCCTATGTCTATGGAGTATAAGAATAGAGTGGGAGGAGATCAGAGGAGATGGAGGGGAGGGGGAATCAAAATCATGTGCAGACAGGCATTCACGCTTTTTACCTCCCTGCCCCCCACTCCCCTGCTCCTCCTCCCCACACTTCAGTCTGTGTCGCGCTCTCTCACCAATACGGTGAAGTCAGCCTTTGCATCAGCGTGCAGCTCATCGGGCATCCACTCTTACTTTCCCCCTCCCTCGGTTCCTCAATACTCTCTGCTCCTCTGCTGACTGATACTGTACTCCTGTCACAAGTGTCCACCCCTTCTTCCTGTCTACCTCTCGCCGCTCCTCCTCATCACCTGCAAGCCATCATGGTTAACAGATAACTGCCATCCTGAGACCATGGGTGCCTGCTTCTGCAAAGGTCACAAAGGTCAGTGTTGGAGCCCACCTGTTTGTGTACCCACATGTGTGTGTGTCTGTGTAGAGGATATGTAAACCTGCGGCGGGTTGTGTTGATGGCAGTGTTGACTTGAAAATCTGGAATTTTTCAGTGAATTGTTGATCATTTCATGCTGTGGCTGAATGCAGGCAGGATGGAATTACATCCCTGAGGTGTCGACAGCAGAGATTTAGGGCAACACCACCTCTGTCACATCAGTGTCCCAAATAGATGTGTTGTTGATGTTTTTTTTAAACATGGAAAAAAAATTAAATGAAATTGATGCACATGCAAATCATGTCATCCTTTGAACATTCACCCAGAAACGTATTTGTTTGTGAGGATCTCTGGAAGATAACAATGACTTTGGGATATGACAGCTCCATCCACTGCTCATTTTCACCCTGTCGTGACTTGTGTTGCAATTTTTCATATTTGCTCCCTGACAGTGGTTCAGAGAGTTTATTGCATCTGGTTGGATTTTTTTAAAAAAAAAAAACATGCTTAGCAAGGCAAGCAAGGCCTTGCTAAGAACACAAACACTAAACTGTGCTGTCAAACCAAAATATCCAATGAGCTATAACAAGAGAGTTTGATTTGTTCTGTGATACCTCTAAATAACGGTGTATTTGTTAATTTGTAGGTACATCACATTTCACATCACGTCCTATTCTCGCAAACTATCTTCAGTCTGAATCTACCATTCATTCATTCATTTTCGGGGGGAGCTGGAGCCGATCCCAGCTGACATCGGACGAGAGGCAGGGTACACCCTGGACAGGTCGCCAGTCCATCGCAGGGCCAACACAGAATACATATACATATACAAACAAACAACCATTCACACTCACATGCACACCTAAGGACAATTTAGAGTGGCCAATTAACCTAACCCCCACAATGCATGTTTTTGGGCGGTGGGAGGAAGCCGGAGTACAAGGCCTTGCTAAGAACACAAACACTAAACTGTGCTGTCAAACCAAAATATCCAATGAGATATAACAAGAGAGTTTGATTTGTTCTGTGATACCTCTAAATAACGGTGTATTTGTTATTTTGTAGGTACATCACATTTCACATCACGTCCTATTCTCGCAAACTATCTTCAGTCTGAATCTACCATCCAAACTAAATATATCTTTAGAAGACTAAGTCTGCTTTTGTTCAGGTAGAGTCCCTTTTTAACCAGGTGGGGATCTTTCATGCTGGGAAGAAAGAGGGGAAGCAGCCATGAGACTCCAGACAAACAGATAAGAAATGTGTGTACACGGGTGTGAGTGAGTCAGGGTGGGATTCAAGCCCACAAGTACACAAGAAATGATAGGGCTTTCTTGTATGCTGATAGCATCTGATGAGACTACACACACTATATACACTAGTGTGTGTGTGTGCGTGTGTGTGTGGGGGGGCTTAAGTAGATGGAAGGGTATCACTTGCCTCCTGTTGCTGTAGCGTTTCCATGGTGACAACCAATCGTCTTGAATACACCTCTCAGGGGATACCCCAAGCTTGTGTGTGTGTGTGTGTCCACTGATCTTTCTAATAATGTTGATTTTCCTACACAGTGACCCACATTTCATTTCCTCTTGACATTCATATGAGCGTCATCATCACCGAGTATAAAACAACCAAGCAGAGTTTAGGCCAAGGAAAATCTAAATATACAGAGTCTCTCTCTCGCTCTCTTCCTCTCTCTCGCCCCCTCTGCCTCCCACTCTCTCCCCCCGATCGATAAAGAGAATTGGCATTTTGAAGTTTTAAAGTTAATGACACTGGGCCAAAGACACACAAAAGGAACCCCCTCCCCCATGAGTCTAACAGCAGTGTTTGGTTTGTGGATGACTATCTGCAGATCTCCATCTTCCCATGACAACACTGCAGGACCAGACTGAGGGTCAGACATCCACCCTCAAGGTTAGTAAAACAGCCTTCACCTTTGCTTTACTGAACACAGTTAATGGGTTGTGAGCTGTGGATTATAACTTTCACTAGTTCAAGTCATTACAAAGTTACTAAAGTAGGATATGTTTACTGGATACTGTTTGCACTCTGATATATTTCAATTTGGATTCACTTACATTCGACAACCCTCACTATTTGCCACTTCAAGCCACATTTCTGGCACTGCAAAGGAAAATACATATTAAATCCATAAATCAATGTAATGATATTTTAATAAACTTTTTTTTACAAGTGCAAATATACTGAATAATAACTGTGATGAAAAGAACTGATTTTGTTATGTCGAAAAAGGATAGGATAGGATGTTTGGTTTTGCCACTTTGGTCATTTTGCATTCAAGTGACTTTTATGCAGATTTATATTGTCTATAAAACTCAATTTTAAGCTGGTCTACAGAAATTTAAATGGAAAGCAAGAACCATGCACCGATGCAGTAGCCTGTATTTACCAACCATCCCATTTCAGTCGCTCCTCAGAAAAGCTTAAAGCTCTCGCTCTCTGTGGCCAAGAATTTAAAAACCAAGAAATTTGTAGTGCAGTTTCCATATTGACGGCATTTATTTGGGTTCAAACATCACACAGGATGGATTTTAAAACATCCTTTTATCAGAGCTCATTCAGACTGATTGTGAATGTTGCAGGATTTCCATAAATGCTGATTTTCAATTTTTTATAAACGTTCTTCATTGCATCATACTTTGCAGGATGGTCCTTCCAATGGCAATGTGCCAGATAACACAAGTCGCTACGACATTGGCGAGCTAGCCACCTCTTCTTTGATGGGTGAGACACACACACTCAAAAAATATAATCACGTCTAGTTGCTGTCACATTCACTTCAATTCATGTGTCATTATGCATCAAATTTAGAAGACGGGAATAGGCAAGCAGTAACAACACATTAGTAACCATGGGGTGTTAGTAATGTAATTTTGTTTTCTTATGCTTTTTCTCTCTCTCCCACACACTCATACATGTTTTGAAACACAAATATGCTGGCGCAGACACGCGTAAACAGTCAGATACACGTACACACACACTTCCCCCTCTTGTTTTTCTTTGACATCAGCTTCCTCCGTTCTTCATGGTGGTTCCTCCTACACTTTTTATTCTCGCTTCCCCACCCTGTGTCTGGCTGCCTCACCACGACTTCCATCCCTCAACGGAAGGTTAATTATCCGAGTTAATCTGTTATGCCTTGGTGAACTTTTCCCAGTGAAAGCTCTTTTATTAACGGGATAATTATGAATCTGATGGAAACCTCATGAATATGTTAAACAAATACAGACTTTCAGGCAGTGAGCTGAGCGTCTGGCACCTGCGTTGACAGAATGGGTCTAGTAAAAAAAAAAAGAAGAAGAAAAGAAAAAACAAAAAGGCTTTTTAAACATTTACTCAGAAATTAATCTCTTGTCAATCATCAGTGACATTGATGAAGAAAAGCTCTGGCCAGTCAGAAAGTACAACTGACAACCTAATTGCTCAAATCAGATTACATCATAGATTACATTATGCAAGCTTATACATTATATTAATATAATCATATTTAAAAGAGGAGATTTTATTCCCTATGATGCTGTTTGAAATTAAATTCAGGCTGGTGAGATTCCAATAACAGTAAGCAATTAAAGCCCTGCTAACAGCTTATAGAAAGTGAAATATTTATTGGCCTCCACAAATCCAATACTGTTCACCAAATACATTTAAATGTAGGTCATGATATTTTTGTTATTCTCGGAGGGAAAGTGCTACGTCACATTAGTCCACTGATGGTGTAAACTGGAATGGCTTACATTTATTGCATTGAGGAAAAAGTTATGGTACAGATATTATATTACATATTTACATATTTATGTACGCAGATGATGATGCTCTGGTAATAATATAAGTTGAGATTTATGGCTAAGGTAAACAGCTTTGTGGAGTGTTTTGTTGTCTTTCAACTTGCTGCTCTGGTTTGATTTCATCAGTCTGTGTTTGAGGCCAAACCTGACAAACAAATGAAGCTGGTACATATAACTGAGCATTTAGCCAGAGCCAGATGTTTCCCTCAGCAGTTTGTAGAGAATCAAAATAGAGCTCAAGGAGTGTTAATAAAAGAGTTAAAATTGACACACAATGTTTTTCATCCCTGTATAACATGCAATTATTCCCTTTTGGACGCACACACTTAATGCAGGTTCAAGCTTTATGACACCATCTAATTGTGCATACCGTAGTCATGAAAAGGTTTCATTTGCACACGCGACAGTGCAAATTTCAGACAGCCAAAATCTCCCAAACAACATAATGTTCACCAGATTTGGTAAGGAGCCGGCGGTGTCCTCCGTCTGCGGCGCCATACCTATGACTCTGAGTGAACACTGTAAACACAGTACTATAATGTGGAGTGTCACGCCAACCCAATGTGATCTGGTTCTATCCACGCTACAGTGCGGACATTAATCCCCAAATACTCCCATCTGAAAAACAAATGGGATTTCCCTGCTGTTTTTACATGGCATAAATAGATGCAACACAGCCTCGTAGCCATCAGCAAGCAGCAAGGACAGAGGCTCATAACAGAGTTGTCACAGTGTGAAAACAAGGTGAGACAGCAGTAGGCGTCACAGTGCATAACAAAACACAGAGTCTTGTGGAGCGCCGATTAAAAATAATGTGTCATGATGTTTTTCTCAGTTTCAATTAGCCCAAGCTGCCAACTCTCATGGCGCCTTTCTTTTATTCAACAGTATCCATTTCTCACTTTGAAATACTCCTCCTACTTCTGTTCCTTGTTTTTCCTCATCTCAAAAGTTGTTACGCTGTTCTCTACACTTCCTGGTTGCACTGTCTGACCTTGGCCCATATTCCCGTTTCTCTATCTTTCTCTATCTAAACCTTTGCCTTTCCAGCCTTTTCCTTTGTCCTTTTTACGTTGTTGATGTTTCCCTTTCCACAGTATAACCCAGGATTCATTCACTTCCACTACTCTTCATTTCCCAAGATCCTTCCAACGCTTGTCTGACATGAGAAAAAGAAATGCTGGCTTTTGTATAGTTTTGTCCAGTGAGACGATGGGGTATATGATTTATTAAATATATATTGATATATATAAGCGTAACCACCTTCATTTCGCATAAGTAGCATTTTCCATTTCAGTGTCCTTGTCCGTTTCTTCCACTTCCCATACGCCATTTCATGCAGCCTATTACTCTTCTTCCTCAACTTATCTCCTTCTTATTTCCTTGAGTACTATACTCGGTGTGCCTTATCCACTTTATCAAGATTTATCCTCCTTCTCCTCCTTCATTTAGGTCTGGTGGCCACGATAAAGGAGCATATCACAAAACCGACAGCCATGGCCCAGGGGCGAGTCGCTCACCTGATTGAGTGGAAAGGTTGGGGTGGGGGCGGCGAGGCTGGGGGAGGAGGT
Source organism: Trinectes maculatus (assembly GCA_016785345.1). Classification (NCBI taxonomy): domain Eukaryota; kingdom Metazoa; phylum Chordata; class Actinopteri; order Pleuronectiformes; family Achiridae; genus Trinectes; species Trinectes maculatus. Next base: position 263,222 of record JAFBJQ010001180.1, read on the forward strand.
TGGGCCTGTGGTAAAAGAGGAGGAGGCTGGGGAGGGATGGGCGCCGAGCTACAGGAGGATGAACAATTCTACTCACAAATGACAGACGAAATCAAGGAAGCTCGCTTCGCCGCAGGTGAGACGGCCGAACGGCTTTAATTCAAGAAAAACAAGATGTAGTCGGTGGAGATAAAGTGATGCTGAAATCCCTCCTTCAATTGCCTTGTTCAGAGGTCATGTTGGTGAAAATCAATATCCCTTAAGACGTCATTTGGCAGTGACTCAAATCTAGTACGCTTATTCAATTTCCTGTTGTTTGTGATGGTGGTACATGTGGCGAAAAACAGCAGGGTCTCAACTTCCGAGAAAAGCACCGCATAAATGGGCCTTTTGTTTCACAGGAGTGGCCGAGCAGTTTGCCCTGGCAGAGGCGGCTCTGAATATGTGGTCAATGAACGACAACACGGAGCAGCCCTCCACCAGTATACAAGGTTGGTCATGTAAAACAGTAAGTATGTCACTGGAGCATTTAGTCAGAAAAAGAAAAAAAAAATTAGAACCCACTGGAACAAGGTAACATCCTTATGAAAACAGTACTTTAATTTACTTTCTAGCTTTCATTTATAATCCGAATATAATAATAATAATAATTATTATTATTATTACTATTATTATTACTATTATTATTAATTACCTAGTTTCAGCAAAAATACATTATGTAGCCAAAGTCAATAGCTAGATTTAGATTATTAGGCATATCAGTGGCATTTAGGGGCAGCTTAGTTTGATATCTGAAAATTATCACCATATAGAAGAGAGGTTAAAACATCTTATTTCCCCTGGTTACAGCCTCAGGGCCTTGCCCCATTAATTATTAGGTTTATAGGTGTCAGTGTTAAAGATATTATGGGGCTTCTAGCCAGGCTACACCTTTAGCCATATCGCTGTATCTTATTCTTTTATAATTTATATCCATGACTATCCGTATTCTTCACTGCACGCAACATGGTAGACCTCTGTAATATCCAGGAAACAGTGTTCACATGGGATTTATATTACAGTAGTCAAGATAACAGCTACATTACATGCAGCAGCTGGTTCAGAGCCATCGCACCTATTGTGATCTTATTTCATTTGCGTGTGCATCTGTGCTATTTTTGTTCTTACCACCGCGACAAGCTACAGCTTTGAAATCACGGCATCCTACGAGGCCCCATGTGTCGTTTTTCCTCATTTTACTTCAAATCATTGTTCGGTCTTCAGGAGAAGCAAACACACAACTAATGCTGTTATTATCCCCACCCTCAGCACCACATAGCCAATTTCTGTCTCAGTTCCTGCTGGACTGTGGCAGCATCGGCATTCCCCAGCACCTGTACAACATCCACGCCCAGACTTATGGCATCAACAGGGCCGGCAACCTGGTCCCTCTACAACAGGTTGACTCATTTTCCCCAACGTCTGCCCCTCAGCAGTACAACGATCAACCCTTTGAGGACAGAAGCAATGTAACTGCCAACGCTGCTGTCCGACACGTCGACAGCAGCTCGCTATCAGAGGATGATGTTTTTTATAACTAAGGAACGCAAACCTGCAGCTTCATTTTTTAAAGCGATCGTCACTCAGAGGACTTGAGACTCAAACACCAGCAGTAGCAGGTAACATAAAAATCTTCAGACACCTGGACAGCTTGAGAGAAAACTTCCCTAATGGCTGGAAGGATTTGAGGAGCCTGGGCGTCAGATTCAAAGATTCCAAAGAGTATTTTCTCTTGGGTATACTGAGAATGTGTATAGTTCTAATGATTCATTAGAATTTTTTTATTTGATGTACATTTTACATGTGGAACTGAACTGTGAAAAGTCAAGCAACACTGGTGTAAATATCTCAATAAATAAATATCCTGGAATGAAACATACATTTGATTACATGTTCTGTATAAATATGTCCGCATCTGTTTTGTTTTCTTTCACACTCTCTCACTGAAGAGATTGAATTTGGTAATGGGAAAAACACTTAAAGAATATATTACCAAAGAAATGTAAAAGATGTGCAGTCTTCTTTACAACATTTCATGTTGCAAATTTACCAGATTATCCCAAATATGATTTTATTCACAGTCGCTGGTTTGAGAGAGATAGATCCAGGGTATGGTGCAGAGGAAAGACGATAGGGACAGAGACTGTGTCTATATTTGTGTGCATGTGGTTGGTGTGAGTTTCTGCATGTGTATTTCTGTGTGTTTTAGAGTGGCACATGCTTGGAGACCAGAAGGTGCAAAATAGGTTGTGAAGCAGCATTGTGTCGTATATTGTGGTTGTTTCCCCTGTTGGTATCTCAGTGCAACACTATGTGTATGGCATTGAACAGATATTAGTGACACAGAACAAAAGGGAAGCTGGAGTATCTGGAGAGAACACACACAAACACTGTGAGACCATACAAACGCACAAACACACAGAAAGACCCTCAGATGACCTGGGATTTCAAGTGTCAATTTATCTTTTTTATTTACCTAATATAGTTAGAACTACCTTTGAAAGTAATCTGAACTAGTGTAACATGGCATCCCAGATGATAATCCCGCCTTTAAGGGTTAATTCAGGTTTATCAAAACTTCAGTGAATCAAATGTTCTCAAATCAATAGAAACCATCACAGAAACTGTTAAAACATCTTTGTTCCCATCAAAACGTCAAGCAACAAACACATTCCATCTGTATTGCACAAGAATAATTATGTTTACTTTTATTGTGGAACAGACAGTTTTGACTAAAAGAAAATTTGGATACTCAAAATCATGAATTAAAATCGTTAATTTCTCGCCACATTTGTTGCTAATGAGTTTCTCCTTGTCTGTTTTCTTTTGTTAGGTTTGCTGAACAAAATAATTACATTTCAGATGATTTAGCATTTTATATTTGTATATTGTTCCATCTAATAATCACACCAGACAGGCACTAACAATTATTTGAACTGCAATCAAGAATTGATTTAGCTGCACAGGAACCTTGTTTCCACGGCAACTCCAGCCATATCCCTGATGTGACTTAGAACTCTCCTAGCATTTAACACAATGTCAATTTCAAACTCATGGTATGTTGGATTCTTTAAAACTGTGAGGCATGCCTCCCAGGGAGAATAGTTGAATAGGAAAGTATATAAATATATATACAGGAAAATAAAAGATAGTTGTTGTAGATATCCCTTCTTACCAACACCTACCAACGCAGTCAGCAGCTGGAGTATCAGAGAACACAGCTCTCGACTGCTCATGTAGGTAAATAGCATAAAATTAACGTGTCCCACGTTGTAACTGAATAAATTGTAGAATATCACCACACAGACATATTTATATTCAGTGTGACTTTTCTTCAGATTTCCATTATAGATATATACTCTGCACATATGCATATTCCAAACAGGAACTACAACAGCTGATGCACTTTCCATCTGACAAAAAGTAAACAAATTTAGACGTCACGCTATTGGCAACAAGCAACTGACTCTGGCATCATATTTTCTATTTCTATTTACTTATTTTCATAATTATAGTTTCCATTTGATAAAATATGATGTCTCTTTGCATAATTTAGCACATGAATAAATTCCAAAATTAGCAAGAGTTAAAAAAAAATCTATGGATACAAACTCGTTCATGTTGCACCATCATTACTTTAAATTCCTAAATGGGGCGTGTTTGCTGTGGACTACCAGTAAAAACAAAAGCACAGTTTTATGTTGTGAATTGGTGGAATATTTTATTCAGGCTTTTTGTGTTTTTCTTGGATTTCATTCTAGGTTAAGACATTTTTGATAAAGCTGTGTCACAAACTGATGTTCCTCAGTGGATACCAACCAACAGATTTCAATAAAGGTCAAGTCAGTAAGCTCAGGAGCACAGGACCCTCCCACCTAATGACAGTTTAGTTTGTGTCCAATATATAGTTTCACTTTGGGAATGAAGATCATTGTTAGAGAGGGTTTGTTGTAACAAGCTAATCAGACAGAGATGGATTTATCCACGCTGTGAAAAATAGTCAAGCGATGGGCTAATTTCTTGTGTCACTGCTGAGATGTTTATTGGCCAGGTCCTCTAATATTTTCTTCATCTGAAGGAGAAAACAGAAACAGGGAGAGAGGCAGAACTCTCTGTTATTCATATGTAGCCATTTAACCTTCAACACGCTGCATTATCTGAAGAAATCCATGCGGGTCCTGTTTATGTTTGATAATCGTGTATAGCTAAGACACATTTCAACAACGGATTATAAGAAAACCAGGCTCCATCATTTACATAACTGTAGAGATTATACAAGTGAGTGTTGGTTTGTGTAAACACACATAACATACATACGATCTTTACCTCAGACCATGTGAGTAGCCCGACTAAACGTCCTCTCTCTGTCACAAATAACGTTTGGGCTCCTACTTGGCTCAGTATAGTGTGGGCCTGCAGTGACACAGAGGAAAGTCTGAACATCACAAAATTCTGTTGTTACCTTTTAGGAAAAAAAAACAACAATATATATCCTTTTTGTTTTTTCTTGATACCCAATTAATTTATCTTGGCCACATGGGGGTGGTAAAAACAACGTTGTGAGTGTAGCCCTTTTTAACCTCAATATTAGAAAGAAACCCACATTCTCTAGGTTCGGAAAGCTGGACTCGAAGGGGAAGTTGAACAATGAACATTTATTGCATAAAACACAGTATTATTCTGCTGGAACACACATACTTGAACAATTTCCCAAAACAAAATAGAGCTCTTTAAGGAAAATATTAAAATAATATTATAAAACAAAGTTCAAAATGAATTGTCCAGTTCCTTCTATTTTCAGAAGAATACAGTTCAGTTCTGTGTGTATGTGTGTTTATCAGTCAGTTCTTCTACTACCCGGGTAGATTTTGTAGTGAACGATCTTATCTGAATCAGAGGTCAGTAAGTAGAAGTCTTTCTTTGGAGTGGGTCCCGTTCTCCGTTCTCTCGATCTCTCGGCTCCTGGCTCGCCACTGAACCGGCAGGTTCAGAATTCTTGCTGGATCAATCTTTGATCCGTTAGAAATAAAAACCAGTCGGAGTCCGAACAAAGGCTTAACACCGTCGTAGCGGCTCCTCTCTCTTTCCCTCACACTCACAGACTTTTTCCTAGGTCCGTCAGCTCACTAGCAGGTGTGTTGCTCGGTGGGATCATGTATCGACAATGAGTGGGGCTCTGTGTATGGGCGTGAGCAGTGCGTGCTCAGAGCGTGCTCAGCGACAATAATCTTGAACGCGGGGCTGATACGCCAACTAGCGGCGGAACACAGGAACTACATTTAAATCACATATATGGGCTTCGTAACCATATGGGTTACACCCTCCCCTCTTGAATCCACATGAGTCCCTTCATGAGCTAGTTTCTTGTTCATATGGGGGTTGTCGTAGTTACTAATAGTGTCTAGTGCTTGGTTAAAGCTCTGCAAGATACTCTGTGCAAAGGACATTAAAGGTTTCCCCAACTGCGTGTAGTGAAAACGATCAGGGGGCTGTCGTGACCTTTCTGACCTTCGTGGTGATTCAGGTGGGTTTTTTCCTGTTTCACTTTCACTTCCTTTTCCAGATGTCTCAGATGCCTGAGTGTGGTTTGGTTCAGCATCTGGTAGAACTTCCACAGGATCCTTTTCCACATCAGTTTCACTGGTCATTTCCGATTCTTTTCCAGTTGCCATATCCGTTTCGTTTGTCATGTCCAGTTCATTTGTCACATCCGTTCGTGTATCGTCCTCTTCAACAGGGGACTGCTCAACCATGACCATGGGCTCCTCTCCTTCTACCAACTCAGGAGGTGTTCCGACGGGTTCAGCAGGTTGATTGCTGTCATCACAACCATCCTGAGGCTGGGAGGTCAAGGAACCCGATGGCATAGCCGGCAACCCTATGTCTGTTGGGTTCTCATTGGGTTTCCTCTTCGGAATTTCACACCTGAGTGAAACTCTCTTCAGGAACAAGAGAAGACTGGGCAGGATAGATGAACAAGTCGTCCTCAGATTCTGAGGATTCCTCTGAGAGTTGAGGTTGATTCTGTCTAGTTCTTGGCTTGCGAACCTTAGGTTTGACAGGCTCAGTTTCCTCCTCTTCGGAGAGGTCACCACAAGCAAGCAGCAGGTCCCTGTGTAGAGTTCGGATGGGGCCGTCCCCACTGATGGACTGTACTTTGTATACAGGTAGGTCTCCCAATTTTTCCAGAACCTTGTACATGGTAGGTTCCCACTTGTCCGCCAGCTTGTGTTTACTTCGGAACCTCAGGTTTTTCACCAACACTTGATCTCCTTCCTCTAGCGTCGACTCTCGTACTGTCTTGTCGAAACGGCGCTTGTTCCTGCCAGCGACTTTCTGTGAGTTCCTGGTCGCAACCTGATAACGCTCCTCGAGTCGTGCTTTCAGATGTTTGACATACTGAGAATGGGATCTGGGGGAGCCATCTTTCACAGGTAAACAGAAAGCAATGTCCACGGGTAATCGAGGTTGACGTCCAAACATCAATTCATATGGACTGAACCCTGTGACATCGCTCTTGGTGCAGTTATAGGCATGGGTAAGTGGTTTTACAAAATCTCGCCAATGACTTTTTTCTTTGTCCTTTAGGGTTCCCAACATGCCTAAGAGGGTTCGATTAAACCTCTCTACGGGGTTTCCCCTAGGGTGATAGGGCGTAGTGCGCACCTTAGTGATGCCTGCTAAGGCGCAGAGTTCTTTAATGAGTTGGGACTCGAAATCCCTGCCCTGATCACTCAGCAACCGCTCGGGAAAGCCGTAGTGCACGAAGAACTGCTCCCAAAGAGTTTTGGCGACCGTTGTTGCCTTCTGGTCCTTGGTGGGTATGGCGACCGCATATTTGGTAAAATGGTCTGTGATTACCAATACGTCCTTGGTATTGTGACTGTCGGGTTCTATGGACAAGTAGTCAATGCACACCAATTCCATGGGGCGAGTAGTATGGATGTTCACAAGAGGCGCTGATCTTTCCGGTTGCGTCTTCCTTCTGACACAACGTCCGCACAACTTAATCTTTTTCTCCACATCCGCAGCCATTTTCGGCCAATAGAACCTTGTTCTAACCAGGTCCAGGGTTCTCTCCAGACCCATGTGTCCCATATCCTCATGTAAGGACTTGAGAATGGTAAAACGAAGAGACTTCGGGGCAACAAACTGGTAAGTTACATCATCTCCAGATTGACGTGTTCTGTACAAAAGACCATTTCTCATCTCCAACCTTTTCCTTTCTCTGAGCATCAGCTTGAGCTCCGGAGAGTCAGGAACGAGGCTGGCCTCATCTCCGTCCTCCAAGACTTGGATAACCTGTCCAATGATCGGGTCGGACCTTTGATGTTGCTGAAGTTCCTCTGGATCATAGGTAGGTATGGTAGAAGAACCGAACACATCATCATTTCCGTAAGTGTCTGGAATCGCATCAGGATGGATCGCGAGAGACTCGACCAAGGTGATGGAAGGTAAGTCAGAGTCTGCCTCATTAAGAAGACGGTGTTGACACAAGACAGCGACTGCGTCAACAGATAAGTCTTGTTGGTCAGGAGACGAGGAAAGATGGTGTGAAGTGAATCCTTTGATTCGCTCTTTCTCCTCAAGAGATGCAGGATCGTCGGCCAAACTGTCGTGCGGCCGTCTTGAGAGGCCGTCGGCGTCCTGGTTGCTCTTGCCAGCACGGTACTTAATGTTGAAGTCGAAGGTCGAAAGAGCTGCTAGCCAGCGATAACTGGCAGCGTCTAGTTTGGCGGACTTCAAAACATAAGTTAACGGATTGTTGTCCGTTATGACAGTGAAAGCGTTCCCATAAAGGTAGTCGTGGAATTTCTCTACGATTGACCACTTGAGAGCGAGGAATTCAACCTTATGGGCGGGATATCGCTTTTCACTGGATGAAAGACCTCTGCTCGCAT
>JAFBJQ010001181.1:0-48966 GCA_016785345.1 Trinectes maculatus
CAAGCAATGAGGACAGCATTCATAGCTTAGATTGTTTTTAGGCATAACTGCATTTTAAATGACTATAAACACAATCCAAAACCTTAATAACTAAAAATAATACAGCATCACGACATCTCTGTGAAGTAAGATAAATATGTCATATTGTGTAGTAACACAATAAGTTATTATGGAGTGTGAGACTGATTGATCATTTTATTTCCTGTCTGATTATAATGCATACGACACAGAGACTGGACTGCAGCCGTGTGAATCTAGTTTCAGGCTAATATCAGGCGTTAGAAGTGAGACAGGTTTGCCATGAACAGAAAGCAGACATGTTCCACGGTAACAATGTCAACTGTCCTGTGTCTTGTCTATGGAGGGGCCCCTCATCTGTGACAGGGGCCACAGTGCGACTCCGGGTTTTTACCTGTGTCTCAGCCACATGGATAATGATCACATGCAAATAATGTGCACGACATGGCGATGTCATGCCATGTACAAGTGAGCAAACACAACAATACAAACACACACATACTCGCAATATGTATGTAAATATGTAAATATATGTTAGCTCTGTCTGTCAGCAGCAACAACAAACATTCACACACAATTGGTTAATTTGAACACAGTCATCATCGCTATCTCACCCGGACCCATAAGCACTGTATATGTTGCAAACATTATTCAAATTCACTCTTGCTCACAGTTTGCTGTGAGAGGAGAAGTTGATATAATCATCAAGTGTCTTGTGGTTTAAAAAGTTTGCAGTGTTGTTTAGCTGGAACAACATGAAAAGTTGGGTCTGTCCCTGTGCCTGTATCTAGATATCATACACTCACCCCCCCCATCATTCACTGCACGGCTGATTCTCAGTCACACCAATCGCTTCTCCCTCCTGTCCTTTATTTTCATGCTGTTCTTCTTCTTTCCATCATCTCTGGTGGTCTGACATCATCACTGAGGTGGTCTCGCACCCGTGTGGTCGTCCAGGTCGACAAGGGGAGCACAGACACTGGTTGGGTCAGGGATCTCACACACACACACACACACACACACACACACAAAGAGGGGTTTTCACCTGGCATGAATCACTTTGACTTTGGCTAAGAAGAATAGTTGGACTTGTAAAGGTCCCTCAAAGACTGAAAACAAACATATGTTAAACCACAGTGGTATTTGTTGACAACAGAAACACATTCATGCTGAACTCTGCTGCTAACAAAGCAAAAGTTCAGTTTTATATAAAAAATCATTATTAAATTATTCATTTAATCCAAACCAACCATTTAAACTGTCGATTGCAGAGTAAATGAGCAGAAATTGTAAACATTTAAGAAGATTTTGCTTGAAATAATACATTTTGTCATAATGATGGATGAAAGAATGATTTTAAAAAGCTTCCATGTTGGTCTTTAACAAAAGTTTCCCTCTTGAAATCCCTCTCTGATTCAGAGCAGACAGCCAACTACTGAACAGCTGCAAAGCCAAAAAATCTGACATTTCTGTCAGTGAAGCTTGAGAACTGCTTTTCTCTTTGGCAGCGCCTTGTGCGTCCTGTCTGTGATTAAGTTCAGGCAACAAAAGTGTTTGGGTTAAGGTTAAGGGGAGATTGTGGTATTATTTAAATGCAAGAAAACAAATTCAAAAAGTCTAAAGTCACTGTGAACATTTTCTGCATTTAATCCGACCGCAACCTCCCTTAACCCAGACCAACTGCGTCTTCAGAGCCAAAACAGAACCATAAAATAATGCTGAATGATGCTGGAGTCACTACAAGACACTCCTGTCCTGCACGGCTGGATATTTTACTGGAAAATGTTGCTGTTGTGAGCATTTTACTGAAATGCACATGTGAATATAAGTTCCTCATATGTACAACTACATCATTTCACAGAATGTGCACAATAATGTTTGGTTGTATACAGGATACGCAGATGAATTTTCTGTATTTCAAACACCGCTGATAAAAATGAGATAAAAGCTGTTGACAAAAACACACAAAAAAAATCCCCCTCCGTCACTGGCACTGTTCTGGTTGAGGCTGAGTGCAGAAAATGCTCCTTTTTCCATTCATTCTGTGACTCTGTGGACGCTGGAAGGAGTGGGAGAGCATGAGAGCAAAGCGTGACGTCTGTCGTGTGTCATGGCTGAGCGTTGGATCTTAAAACAGAAGGACGTCAGTCCGTTTCGCGATTATTATTAGTACGGTGGTCATGTAGCTTGCCCAAAAATAACTTTGTTATGGTCAGACCTCCAGGTCACATCCAGTCATGATTGTTTTCATACTGAGGAGGTGTGAAATGATAGTGGTTTAATCACCGTTTTCTGTCAGCGCTGTTTTTTTTTAAATCAAGATTGTTTTCAAATTGGTTAAAAGAAGTTAGAACACAGGTCATCTCTATGTGTGTTGATATATATTACACATTGACTATACATAAATTCAATGTTTCATTAGTAAACAAGTGACGAAAGCTTATTGCAAACTAGAAGTTCATCACACCATCCTCGTCTTTTTATTCTTCTTCTTATCATCGGTGTATTTTGTTGTAGTAAATGTTGTCTACATCTCTTGTGTATCTCTTCAGCCTTGGCACTTTGCACAAAGCTGAATGCTACTGAGGTCACAACTTCCTTGGTTTGTGGTTTGTGAGGTGATTGAGCAACGTAGTTCACTGACGTACACGAATCAGACTTGATGACTCTGCTTCTGAATACTCTGAAAACGGGAGGAGATGTATGTGTCAAGTCCGGCTAGAAACGGAAAATCATTCCTGATGATCAAATCACTCGTGTAGCTCTTGTTGCTGACCTCCGCCACAAACGAAGCAAACAGCGGTAGACAAAATAATGTGGGCTCATCAACATCATGATGATCTAACGGTTGTACAGTGGTAACTTTTGGTTGCGTTGCCAGTAAATTTGTCACAGGTATTCATGTCCCGTTCAACATGAACTCTTGTGACCTCCTGACCTTTCCTCTACAATGCCATTACCATAGACTTCCAGTATAACGCCCTAAATGATCACAGCACTCGCAAGAAATGTATGAATGCAATATTGTATTCATAATTATTCTGCACATGATTGTGCAAAAGAGAAAAAAAAAGATCTTGAGAGAGTTCAAATCCAGTTTAAAAGACAAATCCTCCTCGTTAGAGCTGTGGACACCCACTGGTGTGAAGTGGGTTTAAGTGACAGAGACTGGCGGACGAGTTTGACGTCAGAAAGTGGAGGCAGGGGCTTTCCAAGCTGTTTGACCACCCAGCATGCAGCTCAGTCGCAGTATAATGGCAGCTTTAGTCCTGATAAAGCCATAATGTGTGATGGTGTTACTGTACATTTGGTTGCATGGTAAACTGAGGTGTTTTGTCGAACTCCAGTGTATCATTTGAATCCATCCACACAAAGCTGCCTGTGCCTTGGAGCGCACAGCATTTGCCTTCACTGGAGGTGCAGCGAGAGTGTATTGGATTTGGCATCCTGCCACAGGAGCTGCAGCTTTCCCAGCCTTTCCCTTCAGTTCAGTGTGAAAGCTTTGGGACACTGACCAGGACAAGAAGAGAGAAAACGAGAATGTGTTCTGTTGCCATTTAAGGGAAAGATGAAAAACAGCAAAAAAGAGAGGGAAAGGAGCTGTGTGCCCTGTCTCACTGAGCTGGTCGGCTCCCAATGGCTCCAACACAAAGCAGCTCGACTTGACTGAAGAGCTGTTAGTCTGTGGTGCAATGATGACAGTTACTCCAGCTGAATGAAAATAATACATGGCACAAGGATCAGGTGAAAAATTCCATGTCTGTGCTATTTGATCCACATATTGTTTGCTCTCCCTCAAACGTGTGTGTGTGTGTGTGTGTGTGTGTGTGTGTGTGCAATCCACCATGAAAAGCTTTAAAGCGGGTACATTTTGGAATGATCCCTGTTTGTTTTCTCAGCAAAAGATTAAAGTCAGCCGGCCTGACAGTTCGCTCCGAGAGGTTTGTCACTGCTGAGTAAAGACCCAGAGGACCCAGCCACTTCTTTAATGTTGATCCAAAAACCAGACTTTCCACTTCGGTGCTCTGTTTCGCAGGTGAGAGTGGCGTCGGGCCGCCGTTAAAACTAATTCCCTCTGCGAGCCTTTGCAGCACGCTGAATGCTAATGTAATGATTCCGCCTCCGTCCTGTTCATTTCTGAGGATCCAAATTCACGTTGTGGAGGAAATGAGAGGCCCCCGCTGAGGCAGGTCTATTCTCAGTGACAGAAACGCATCACGTGACGACCGGGACGCGGTCGTCTCGTGCAAAAGCAGAAGATAGACGTGCGGGAGCGATGGCAGAGAGGAGAGATGAGCAGGAGGCGTGGGGGTGTGAGAGGAGAAGGAGGAAGAGGAATAAGGAGGAGAGATAGCTGGGTTGCCAGGACTCTGTTGCGTGTCTGTCATTGTGCGTCAGTCGGCCTATTCCCAGGCTCAGACGCAGGTACCGACCGTATCTGCGCACATGAGAGCGTACAAACACGTGCATGCGCACAAAGACATCATTTTTCACTCTGTCGACGCAAGCCTTTTTTTAAAAATCCTCTGTCATGGCCTCATTAGATTCTACCACTCCATCAATGCCCCCCCCCCTCCATCCACATTCTTCTCTGCCTTCTTACCTCACTCCCGGCTCCCTGCCACACTGTTATGCTGCAGACCTTCTGGCTGTTTCCCTGGTAACAGCTGCTTCCTGTTTGTCTGTCTGTGTTGCCATGGAGGACGGGTAAGAGGGGGGTCGGCGATGGTGGTGGGCAGCTAATGACGAGAAAGTGGCCATGAAATGGACACCAGGCTGGTGTGTCTGACCGCGCTGATATTACGTTCGGTAGACATTTCTCAGAATAGCAGCAACACTCGGGCCTCTGTGAATACGATTATCGTCCATTCCAGGGTGCAATTAACACATCCAGCTGGGAGCAGTAATATCTGAACTTTCATTAACTGGTGTTATTTAAGGTAACACCCACCCTGTGAACTGTACAGTACCACCGCTCCCCTCCTGCCTTACACGTCACTGTAAAGCGCCCGCATGTTGGAGGATTTCTTCTTTTCCAAAGAACGATGCTACTCTGAAACCATTGTCTCATATTGTGTAGTGAGCATCCCGTGGTGGCCACATACTGTACTGTATGTGACATAGCGCAAACAGGCCGAGGCAGTAGTTCTGTGTCACGTCTGAATTTGGTGACCCGTCGGTTGTCATATGAATCCTCTGATCACGTCATACCTACATATTCTGTGTTCACAAACGTGGTTGTCAGGTTGTACATACAGCCTAGAAGAATATGTTGTTTTTAATGTCAAATACAGCCATTCATTTACCTGTTTTTACCCAACAGGTAAAAAAACAACATTGCTCCATAAGTGACAGTTAATTACAGGTTGCTGGTTTGTGATGTCTCCTTTCATTATAAAAGAAGAAGCTGCTGTGCATCTTTGATAAAACAGTCTGTTAACACATGTGCTGTCAATAACATCCCACTAGTATGGATGTACAAACATTGTTCGGTTGCATGTAGCACATGCAGATGACCAGCTTCATTAATAATTTCCAGTAAGTGCGTTGTGGATGTTGATGTGGGCACGGCCACCGTTGAGACCATCAACAACTCAACAACTGTGGTGAGGCAGGTCAGTGCAAGTCAGCTGCAGCAAATTAGAGCCCAGAGTCACTGTAAGAACACAAACTGTTCCTTCACTCACTCAAAGACCAAATCAACACAGACCCCTCAGCCTTACAGGAGTCAAGTTGGGATTTTGCTCAACAGCCAAAGTCAGGGGAAACAGTCATGGGCGTGTTGCAACAGCTGCACCACATGATGCAGTTTATTTCTCATTAGCTTTCCAAGCAAAGCCTATGTTGTAATGTTCATCCCTGCCTAAAGGCACGTCGGCCTCATTGGTTTTGTTTGTTTCTTCATCGAGAAAGTTTTTTTCATTTTCGTGTTGCAGGCTCCAGCAGTGCACGACTTCCATGTGTGCGAGTGAGTGGCGGTACGAGTCCATAGCTGTGGCCAAACGCTTTGATGTGACTGTGTCTTTGTGGAGCGAGAGGCCATAATGACACCTGGCATGTTTGTCTAAGAATACCAGACATAGCTGAGTGCCGCTTCTCGCACACTGTTTGATAAATGCCTGGAACAACATCAAAACTTTGCTCCGGAGGCATTTGTTTAAAGAGGAGCTCTGTGCCCAAAGCGACCGCAGTGTTTTGGCAGGAGGTGGGGGGTATACCCATATCTCCCAAACAACAATAGCTTCTGTTCTGAGAACTTCTCAAGTTCGCAGGTACAAAACGCAGCAAATAGTGTATACGGGGCGAGTATCTTGTTCCATACTGGCCTGTTTCCCTCCCAGCTCGCACACTGTCAGAAGATGAAAGAAGGAGCACAGCAGAAAGAGAGTGGGAAACACAGAGCGACTTCAAAGCTGCAGAAGAATTTCTTTAAACATGGTTCTCAAAAGACCACATCAAACAGCAGGCAAACGGGGAGGGCCGGAGCTGGCTCTGTGTGTATGCATGTGCATGTTTGTATGTGAGCTTTTGCATGTGTGTGTGTGTGTGTGTGTGTTTGTGTGTGTGTATGCATGTACATGTTTGTATGTGAGCTTTTGTGTGTGTGTGTGTGTGTGTGTGTGTGTGCGTGTACATGTTTGTATGTGAGCTTATGTGTGTGTGTGTGTGTGCGTGTGTGTATATATACATGTACATGTTTGTATGTGAGCTTTTGCATGTGTGTGTGTGTGTGTGAGTGTGTGTGCGCGCATGTACATGTTTGCATGTGAACTTTTGCGAGTGTGTGTGCATGTGTATGCATGTACATGTTTGTATGTGAGCTTTTGTGTGTGTGTGTGTGTGAGTGTGTGTGTGTGTGTGTGTGTGCGTGCGTGTACATGTTTGTTGTGTGTGTGTGTGTGTGCGTATACATGTTTGTATGTGAGCTTATGTGTGTGTGTGTGTGTGTGTGTGTGTATATATACATGTGTGTATACATGTACATGTTTTTATGCGAGCTTTTGCATGTGTGTGTGTGTGTGTGTGTGTGTGTGTGTGCGCATGTGCATGTTTGCATGTGAACTTTTGCGAGTGTGTGTGCATGTGTATGCACGTACATTTTTGTATGTGAGCTTTTGTGTGTGTGTACGCATGTACATGTTTGTATGTGAGCTTTTGCATGTGTGTGTGTGTGTGTGTGTGTGTGTGTGTGTGTGCGTGTATATGTGAGCTTATGTGTGTGCGTGTGTGCGTGTGTGTGTGTGTGTGTGTGCATGTACATGTTTGTATGTGAGCTTATATGTGTGTGTGTGTGTGTGTGTGTGTGTATACATGTACATGTTTGCATGTGAACCTTTGCGAGTGTGTATGCATGTACATTTTTGTATGTGAGCTTTTGTGTGTGTGTGTGTGTGTATGCATGTTTATGTGTGAACTTTTGCGTGTGTGTGTGTGCGTGTGCATGTGTGTGTGTGAACTTTTGCGTGTGTGTGTGTGCATGTGTGTGTGTGCGCATCATAACATGGTGCAGAGTTGCAGAAATGGATCTAGGCTAGCTGTCAGCTCTCATAAAGAGTTTCGTGTGTGCGTGTGTGCGTGTGTGCGTGCATGTGTGTGTTTCTCCTCGCTCTCGGAGGCCTCTCCAGCAACCAGAGAGCACTTCAGCGCAGCAGCTGCCAAGGAGACGATCAGAGGGTGGCCCTGCAGCCCACACACCCGCTCACGCATCCTCACCCTGCCGCATCACAACTCCCATCATCTAAGCGCACACGCACGCACACGCACGCACCCACATTTCATGCTCTTTTATTGTGTCGAAACAAGAGTGGATATTGATTGTTTTAAACAGAGCATTTATGACACAAATGCTATTCCTTGGGCTTAGAGAGTACGCCCACACATGTTTTCCCCCATGACGCACACACAAACGCAACACGAGCACACACACACACACACACACGGAAATACAGAAACAAACAGCAATACATTAAAACAGACATTCTTGACATTCCTGTAAAACCCTCTAGTATCAACTACAGGCAATGCAACACAACCACCTCTGACTCAACATCTCTTTGTCAGAGAGAAATAAAAAACTCTGACCTTTGCCCGGTTGTTTTTGTCTGCTTATGTAGTTTCAGGCCTCACACTGTAACACTGGCACTGGTGGAAAAATAAAAGATACTTAAATGGAAAGTGTGTAAAATATTCCAGTCTCAGATCAGTGTATTGTCTGAATCCACGGCTCCTTTCCTTCCTTTCTTTCCATGATCTTTTTCCTATTTCTCTGTTAGACAAACCCTTGTGGGCCTGTATCCTTCCTGTCTGCCTTCTTTCATTGGGGTCTTTGTCTGCCCCTTACCCGTCTGCCTGTCTGTCTCCATTCCTGCCGGTCTGTCCTGCATTGTGTTTATTGTGGTAATGATTAAGGTAATGTCTCACCTACTTCATCCGAGGTCATTGCACAGCTGTATTTTTAACAGGGCAATGAGCCATGCTACCAGCTCTGTACCAGCTCAGCCCAATTACTATGCAAGAAAATCATAATGTGAATTCACTTTTTGTCATTTGATTTTTTTTTAAAAGCATTTGGCCCTTGAGACACGTATGACAGGATGACATTAGGTTTACTGAGAACAATTCCCTGAAGTTCTATCGTGACAAAGGCTAGTCTGGTTTTTGGTAAACAATTGATCACTGCATTTACATTTACATTAGTCATCTTGCAGATGCTTTCTCTGGTTTTGCCCGTCAGGGTGTTGAGGAGAATCTTGAGGGTTGAGCTTCTGTATAAATCTGTGATAAAATGGAAGGAGTTGAAAAGACAGAACTGTGATAAACAAGACGTTAACTGTCTTTACATCAGTGTGGCTTCTGTTGGTGGAAATGACGAAACCAGTCACAGGCTCAGCCAGACCACGCATTAGAGTTTACGTACACAACTTATCATTTGCGTCTTCCATTGACAAAAAAACAAAACAAAAACCAGACACAAAACACAAATACACACACAAGCAAACAGAACCACAGGATGCGATCGCGATTCTAATATCCTCTCTGCCCCCTCAACATCCTGTGTGAAAACACTGTCACCGCAGCATCACAGGAAGTCGCGTCTGTAAGGAAGGACACAGGAGTTAGTTGGGACATGATGGGGACCATGCTGCTGTGAGCTGAGCTGAATGAAAAAGTGACGCAAATACTGCAATCAGTCCTAAAAGGGCCCAGCATCAATACAGCTTCCTTCTCGCTCGGAGTTGAAAAGTCTCTTACACGCGTTAGATAACATCCTTTCATTGCCGCATGCAACGCTCAGCCAGCTGAGCGAATGCACCGACCTGTGTGAAAAAGTCAGCATTCATGTGATTAGGCCTGATGCTCCAGATGATTTGCTCCAGGACATTGTTTTGCTCTCTGATCTGTCCTAATTGATACACGGATGTGGGTGGATGGCTATAAGGCCTGCGAGGGAGGAAGATGAAGAGGCTGAGGGAAGGCAGGGAGCATTGTATGTGCAGAAAGGAGGGTTGGAGAGGCACCTGCTGAGTCCACATGGCCTTGAATGGCCACGTTTAAGTGGCTGCACTCACGCATGCATCAGTCTGAAGCGCTGCTCCTGCTGTGAGAAAATGTGGTTGTGAGCATGTGGTGCCTCTGATCGAGGCTATCGGCAAGGTGGTTTGCGTTATGCAGGGGCGGACCAGAGATAGTGGGCAAGACGAAGCACAGGTGCATGCTGTAAAAAAGGGATAGTTAAGGGTGAAATGGGGTTAGAGAAGAAAGACGCAAGTAAGTATAGAGAGAGGTTAGGGAAGATAAAAGAAAACAAGCCAACAAAAGAGAGGAGCACACATGGTGCCAACATTTTACCCTGTGCCACATCTGCACATAGGAAACGTGGAATGGTTCAGGATGAGGTTTGAAGTTTGTTTTGATGAAAAATAAATGATTGTTACAGTGTAGTGTACGTAAATCAGAAATAAATGATTCGTCAGTGACTTTGGGGTGGAAGAAGCAGTTTCTATGTTTCTGTGTTTTTTTAAATTCATGTCAGAATCTACCAACTGTCTGCTGTTTTGATGCTTGGCAGGAAGTCTACGGCCTTTTCATTTTTTCAGAAACTTGATTAGGGTGGCGAAGGTGAATCATAACAGTGTTTCAGGTTGTACAACCGAAAGACGGGGCAAACTGCAGAGTCTGTTGGAAATTCTCAGTCTGAAAATATCACGTATAACTATATATTTCTGCCTATGTCATGGTTTAATGCTCAAATATATCACCATGAACGCTGTCTTTATTGTACATATATATGAGTAGCAGCAAACGTCAGGTTTAATCACTGCAAAACGCAACTAGACTTATTTCCCAAAATGTGTGTTGTTGTTTTTTTGTAATGACAAATAATCTACAAGAGTCTGTACGCCTGTGATGCCTGATGGCTCTGCAGTGCCGGTGTCTTTATGGTCCATCTTGTCTGTGAAGGTTCTCAGCCATCCAGGTCATGGTATCTTCAGGAGTGGTTTCAAGTGGGAAACTGGGTCTCTCGAGTTTTTACGAATGGTCCATCTACTTCTGTGAACTTCTCTGATTAACTTAAATGTCTGATTGGTTTGACTGATTTTAATGGGGCACCAGTGAACCTGAACAGCACTTGTCAAGATTGTGCACGTCACTGAGTTTTTGTTTGTCATTCTTTGACGTCTTTTTTCGTAGATTAGTGGTGCCAACAGACATCATTTCCTGTGTGCTGGGAAGGTTTGTTTTCTATGTAAAGAAAAAGTATTAGGTTCTTACTTAATATTATGTGATATTGATGTTTATTTCCGAAAACGTTGTTATCGGTTGTCACCTTGTCTTCCTCTCCCCACGTAATAGTTTCTATATACACTGGCTTTACGTCATACAATGATGTGCATGGGGGAATAGCAGTGAATAGGAGAGACTGGCAGTGTGTGCGTGTGTGCGCCACACATGTGTTGTCAGCCCACTCAGAGGCGAGGAACATCTGTGTGCGAATCCACCTGCATGCAATCATCTGCAGTGCACCCAACATCTGCACTCAAGTCGTCACAAAGAAGCCGATCTACTAATTACTTACCGCGCTTAAACTCAGAAATGACTTTTTCATTTCACAACTGAGCCTGCGTACGCATGCTCCTGATTTCAGCACCATCAGATGTCAAAGGTTTTTGACTCACCGATTTTGAATGCTAGTGATCGAGACGGATAATACACGTGCGCACACAGGCGCGTGCACACACACACACACCCATAAAAACACACTGCACAGCCTGAGCTGAGATTCAGTTATCAAGTATGCGTGGTTGGATGAAGATGAAGCCAACTGACTGAGTGTGCGGCTGCCAGCCAAGTTTGCTTTTCAAGGTTCTTTTACATCTGACACTGAAACTCTTCACAGTCATGGGGCGTTGCAGCGCCTCAAATAGATGAATGGAGATACTCTCAAACAGTAAATTTCACCGCACCGTCGTCTCAGAACGTCAAAAGGGGATGAGAGAAGAACTCTCTGTATTACTCACAGCAGAGGAGAAAGTTGATGACTCCCTGCAGCCGCCTGGCTTTACCAGTGTATCTTGTAAATGAACCGATCTAACCGAGATGCGTGATTAAGGCACGCATGTAAACTGTAAAAAAAAAAAGCTGAACGAGAGGAGATTGGACACAAGTGCCGTCAGAGTTGGTGATTAGCATCAGTCGCTAACGAAGGGATTATGAGAATTTTAATCACATTAAAGTGCCTGGGAAAAGCCACTTCAGCCACTTACTGTGTGCAGGGTGTGCATGACTGTATGTCAGACTGTATATGTATAAGTGGGATGGTAGCCTAATGGTTGGGCTTGCGACCAAGAGGGCGGGGGTTCAAATCCCGCACTCGGCACCACTCTGGGCCCTTGAGTAAGGCCCTTAACCCAAAGTACTCCCCGGGTGCCTTGTACTGTATGTAGTATATGTATGGCAGCCCACTGCTCACACATGTGTGATGGGTTAAAAGCAGAGACTCAATTTTGTTGTATAGTGTAGGCTACTGTATCAGTGTAGCTTTCTATATGTGTTTCTCTGTATATCCATGAGTATTTGCGAGTGATGATGGCGTGAAGTGAAAACAGCAGCACATGTACCAGCTCTGGGTGCTTGCTTGCATGCGTGTGTGTCAGGTTGTGCAGTTTGTATGGCTGCTGTGTGTGCGTATGCAGCGTGAGGAGAATGCTGGGGGGTGGGGGGGGGTGGGGGGTGGTGGACCACCTACACTTCCACCTGCTCTGCCTTTTAGAGGGGCCTCTTCAATCACAAGGCCGGGGTCATTATGGATGCCTGCCTCTGGCCGCCAGGCATTGTTTAGCTATTTCTGTCCTCGCACTTCACTGCGAAACATCGAGCAAAAGCCCCATCTAAACCTGCACTTCACAACACAACACAAACAGCCTTCGACAGGAAACATCAGGCGCTCGTCATCACGCTGCTGCTTTCTGAGACAACTCGCAAACTGTTTGCTCTTTAGTATATCTTATGTTGTCAAGAGCAATAGGACGCGCGTCGCTCTGCAAAGACGCAGCCCAGCAGACTGTCCTTTATTATGGAGGTGCATGTGATAATAAATGGAGACTGGGCTGTGACTTAGCCCAGACTGACACAGTGATGAGGAATGACAAAGCAGTGAACTGTTTGACAGGCACTGTGAAGATGACTAAGTCCAAACTTTCAGAGTGAGATATGAAGGGGGAAGATGTTGTTTGTGCTCAACTTCAGGGAAAACTCTGTGAAGGCTTCTGATGCCACACGCAGTTTTTTTTTTTCCTCCCGTGTTTGGGTGGTAAAGCTGTTTAACCTGACCACATGTTTTGATGCTCAAGAGGGTTTGACGTTGGCAAACAATATCTTCTTTATGTCATAACACTTTTTTTTTTTTTTTTAGATGTAACTGCCTCAAAACTCCTCAAATCAAACCGGATATACGTTCTCTGTTTGAAACCCTAGTAAACAACTCTGCCATGAAAACAATGAAACAGTCATTTGTGACCCAACGAGACTCTTAAATTGCCCAGTGAGAGTCTATATTTGAAGCAGGGCTTACTGAATGCACTACTTAAGGTAAACTACATTAAATGCGAGGTAATTAGTTGGCCACATAACAGACCACAAGCTGCTAATTGTGCTGCCTGTGGTTGTCTCTACTTGCCTCCACCCAAAAAGACCTGCAGACTGCGCTTAATACTAACCTCAGCATCTTCTCTGCACAAGATCGTTGTGTAGGAACAGGCAAACAACAATTGTCAGCTGAGGTGAGATACAAAAACATGTCTGATAACAGGCTGAGCGGAGGCATGAGGCACTACGAAGTGTGTGTGTGTGTGCGTTCAGTACAAGCTGTGTGTGAGGTGGTGCAAAAAGCAAAAGTGTATTTACATATGTGAGTAAGAGTGGAGCGTGTGTGTGTGTGTGTGTGTATAAAATATGTGGGTGTTTGTGGAGGGGTTGGATGAATTTTACAGGCACAGATTGACTGGAGGGCATCTGTGTCCAGGCTTGTTTGAGACGTGCCAGGTCCCGGGCGTCGGGGATGGCTCTCAGTTACAGGATCATGCAAACGCTGCCCGAGGCTTAACTGGAGCTACAGATGCAGACAAAGTTTAAAAAAAAAAAAAAAACACAAAAAAGACAAAAAGTTTGGTCTCGTATGTTGTTGACAGTAAAACCTGCGTGTGAGTATTTGCCCTCAAAAACTGCTGGCGGTGCACTTTTTTTACGAAGCACCTCGAACCTGAGAGAGTCCCTGCAGAGATCTGTGACAAAGACCCAACGGCCCAAGCACTTGCACAATAATAATGAGTAATGGCACTGGTGTTTTTAGAATTCTGATTGTGTTGCCGTTTGTTTACGTGACATGATGAAGTCTGAGGGTGTGCGTTGCTTGAGACTTACTCAGGCCTCTGTCATCGGTTTGAACGCTGCACCTCTTTCTCTTGACCCATAGGTGATGTCACTCCCATGAAGGTCATCAACCTGCCATCACTCATGTCTCCCCCTGGAGGGATTCCCTGGTCTGGCCTCACCTTCAGTGTGATGTCCTGGTGTCTGGCAACACAGAGTTTCCACTATACTGATTTGGACACTGACTAAGCAGGAGAACCAGGAAGAGGACGAGACACTGAAGAGGAGACTCAACACAGACAATAAAACAACTCTGCTGACAGGCAAAGACTCACACACATGTACACACACATACCCACATACAGAGAGAGAGAGATCTGATAGAGATGATTTTTTTTTTTTGGTTGTCAGAGCGATGTGGCTGTAGCAAAAGCAGCTGGAACAGCTGCTTTCAAAACCCCTTGAAAACCTTCAAAACCTCAGATCACGGGCTCCAGCGAGGACTGACATGGCAACAGTCTGGAGGCATTTTGTTTTAATAAAAGCCAAAGCCATGTGGTGGATGAAGAACCAAACGGAAACACACACATAGCGGCGTGGCTGTGGCTGCCTGGCCGAGCCAAACCATAACTGAGAAGACCCACTCAAAGGAAAGCTCAGAGCAGCTTGGCAGACGCCAAACACACTGCGATCAAATGTGTGGAGACTGTTGTGGGGAGGAGGAATTCATGCGATATTTTATTTGCCACTTAAAGACTGAAGATAAAATGCAAGCTCAAGCTCAAGTGCCTGTCCTCCTCCCCTGACACACACACACACACACACACACACACACGCATGTAGAAGAAAGATCTGGAGCCAGTTGTTCTCTCTGTTACGTTAAATCACTAAATGTCCGCTTGCGTTCCAGGCTTCCTCTGTATTCATTTACAACTGAAAGGAGGACATGATCATTGACAGCACATTTTGCATTGCAGACTAATAAATAGAGACATGAGAGTGAGGAACGGAGGCGGATGAGGAGACAAGTGATGCAGCAGAAGGGGTTGAATGGAAACACCGGACACAGACATGCACGTTGACCTCTGACATTAACATCAGTGACCCACACATTTGACTGACTAACAGATTCTCTCTCTCTCCCTCTCTGTAGAGCAGCGAGGCTGCCCTGTGGAGCTCCAGTCGAGTTACCTGACTCACAGATCCTACAGGATGGACATTGAACTCTGCCAGCGAGATCTCAGAGGCCTTTTATTTTGCGTGGTCATGAACAGCAATGTGCGTAAGATGCCCTAAAGGCTTTTTACCCTCCTCACTTTATCACAAAGAGCTGAGCATAAGATTGTGACGAGCCCAGAGCCGATGCAGACATTTGTCTCATACTGCAGAGGAAGAGACACTTTTTCCCTTACAGTTTGTTTGGAAACCCCCCAAAATGATGGTTTCACCATTAATTTCCTACAACATCACAGTAACTATTAAGAATTCGGAAATTTCAGGGAGTTGGTGTATAATGTGTTTCCAGTCGATAACTGGACAGATTTTCCGCTGCATCTCATTTGGACTTCACTGTGTTGTGCTCCCTCAGTGCACTGCCATGGGTATGGGCGTAGGCGCTGTCTGCTTCTTCTCTCCAACTATCTCCTCACATTAGATGAGCACAATCTTTTTTTTTTTTAATTCTGCTTTGGCAGCATTGTGAGTGTTGTCTGTCTCTGTGTTTCATATATATCCTCTGTTCAGGCTGGTGTTGACTTCAGTCCAGGAACATGTCAGACGTACATTAAAATGTATTAATAGAGCATCTGACAGCCCATTTAGACGGGATCCATTTTATCTACTGATCTACTGATTTATCAAATAGGATCTGTGTATTTTAAAACAACTCTGTATTTTCCGCGTCATATTCTGACTACAGACATAAATCCAGTACAAACTGGGGTTTGTGTCTGTCGGTGAATCTTATTGGGTTACTGTATGAACATTGCATTTCAGTCAGGACTAAAGCAGTGACCAGCCTACTGACATTGCCAGCGTTGCTAAAAATACATCCTTTCAGAAAGACTAATAATGAAAACAAAATTAAACCGAATGATATTTCTAACACTTCCAGTGAAATACAATTCAGTCTAGATATGTATCATGCACAGGCCTTTAACTGCAACACAATGTCGGCTTTTCAAATACTCTATTGATGCTATCATGTCAGTAGTAGATACACAGGTGAATGTCAGGCTTTCAGGAGAAGCTCATGAACCTCAGCCTTTAAATTAATATCACTCAAAGGTCAGATGAAGCTGAGGCTTAAGTGGCGATTGGCCTATTGGGATTAACAAAGTGGAGCCGAGCAAAACACCATCAGGCCGTCATGTGATGTTGACAAGGATGAAGATGAGGAAGATGATGTAGATGATGATGGATCACTCTATTAATAGACCTGGCGATAGTGACCACAGTGCGCAGAGTCACAAAGGAGAACAGCAACTCTATGGATGAGAGGCCCCATTATGTCCAAATGAAGGAGTCAGGCGTTCTGTCAAGAGGGCACTTCACAAACAAACCTCATCTGACTGAGCCTGTCTTTATCTTTCTCTTGCCCACTCGCTCTCCCCGTGCAAACCGCAACTCTTTTCTGCTGAGTGCTTGTTTGGGCGAGTTGCGAAGGTCAGGGGAAAGACACAGGGGGAAGATGTGAGGAGGGAGCTCGGGGCTCTGACCTCTGATTGGCCTCGGCGGCCATAGCTGCTCTGAGTCACAGAGACGGAGCAGCCTCGTCGACCATAAGGACCCCGTGTTGTGCAGAGGCAGGCGACAAGTAGGCTGCTGGCCGCCTCTGACAAAAGGAGAGTTGTGCAGAGGTGACGAGGCACAATGGGATGGTTTGAGAGAGGGAGGTAAGGAGAGCTCAGTCCCTTCCCTAAGCACCTTATTGTGAAAGCCTGCTTTGTTAAAAGACAAAATCCATAGATTGGGGAAATTAAGGGGATTTTCCTGGGTGCTGGAATTGGTGACCTTGTGTGAGGGAGGAGGGAAGAAATCTGTTTCATTTTCTCCTCGGCCGTGCTTTAAATTACACTATTTCACATCATAAACCGTTTCCTAGCCCAGCCACTGCTATCTATTATGGGACTCAGAAAAGAAAGTCAGTCTACTGATTACTAATTGAGAAAGTGGGAGACAGTGGTTAAAATTTTCCAGTTCATGCAGATGTGGTCAAAAAAAATGTCTGCGCCTGAGAACTCCGCCCTTAAAGATATGCGTGCTTATTCACACACACACACGCACACGCATACAAACACACAGCGTGGCAGAGAGAAACAGACACACATGCTTTGCTTAATCTTACGGTAAACAGTATCCTTCCTCCCTCAGGCTTTGCCTTTGCCTGGAACAAGAGCAGGTAACGTGCTCAGTTTGTTTTGGCTCACATCCAGGTGATCTTGACTGTTAAACCCAATTCTATTGTCAAGCAGCGTGTCCTTCCCTGGAACTGGAAATATGCAAGGAAATATATATCATATAAAACAGTATACACACACACACACACATATATATATAGATATATATTCCATTTCAGGGCTATCTGCACTCCAGTATACAGGACAACTCTAGATCTAAACAGCCTAAACAGAGATGTGACTAACTGAGGGGTGACTAAGATGTCTGCATCTTTTTTTCCTGGTAAAAGCTGAAACTGACAACTGAACAGTTCCACTAATCGCTACCAGTCATTATTTCGAGCTGCATCTCCCCAAGAGTCACACCACTGACAAAAACAACATGACAAAAAAAAACAACATCACATATTAATAATGTATAACACGGCGTACATCTGCCTCAGTGTTCACACGTTGGTCTCTGCCACTGGTTGGGTAACGTGAGTGTTTTTTGCCGAACATTTGGCCGGATCACGAGTGTTCCAGTAAACATTCACCACTCTGGACCCTGTGCTGATGTGCTGTGCCAAAATGTCACTAGGACTGTGGTCAACCTCCACCGCAACGCTGAATAAAACCTAAACACAAACAGAGCCCGCAGTGCAGGGTAGCACCAGAAACAGGCAGCTGCACAGAGAATAGAATTTATAAGGGAGGTGGCAAAGTGGAGACATAACACTGCCAGGAACTGTTGTTTTGCTCTGTTTATCCATATTCCCATGGATACTGACAAAAAGGCACAGAGTTAAAATAGAGGCTCTGGATACCAGAGAATTACCTGCGATGAATTAATTATGATCAGGCGTGGACACCCTAAAACTCAGCCAACTTTCCTTGTCACAGCAGGAAGATGGTTAATAACTGGATCCATGTCTCTGTGACAGATTTTAAATATGTTGAGTAACTTGGGTCCTAACAACACTTTTCGCTTAAGGCCTAAACATGATAACAGGGTCTGAGCAAATATCTCTGTATATCCTTTTTGCAACAAGTATGCGTACATGTTGTTACAGGGTATGTGTGACTTTACTGCCAACGGGAAAACACGTGGAAAGCTCGACCCCGCCCCCTTCTCCAGCAGCTCCAGGTCGGATACGCAGAGACTGACATTTTATGGACAACAGTGGCGAAGGTAAATAATCTGTGATGAGGCTTTGAAAACAATCCAAATTGTGCTTAATTCTTGTTTATTTGGCAGTTGCATTGTGGCTAACAGTTCAGTACATTATATAAAACATTCACATTGACACTTTCCACTTAGTAATTAATATCTGTTTTTGGAGGATGATGGATAGTAGTGTTGATGAAGGGGTAGATAAACTTATCTGATGGGGCTTTATAGATATGACAGACAAAAATAATATGATCTTCTCATTTCAATAAAGATAAGATTATTTCCATATTTTCTGGTTCCGTTGCATTAGGCCTTGTTGCCTATGTAAACACGAGATTGTTAATTTGTGTCCTGGAGTAAACGGCCAGTGAACATGAATGGATTAACCCCTTAGCTTCAGCCAGAGAATTTGGCACCTGCCAGGGAAAAGCATCCTACCTGACTAATGGGGGGGCGGGTTATAGGACACACTTGTCGAGGTGTTTAGTGTTTGTGTGTAAGTTTGAAGAACTTACCATAGTTAGTACATAGTAACATTTACCTTCTCTACAAGTCAAACAGGTGCATTATTCAGGAGTCACACATCAGTTGTCAACACACTGCGCTCTTAGAGATTAACCCTCAACTGTATCTGTAACAGGCCATTCTGATGGTAATTACTTCTACTGAGAAGTGAGCTTCTCAGATCAAAAGCACAAATTACTGAACATGAACCTCCCTGTTTGTGATAATTAACTGGGTTTGGTTCATGCTGGACAAAGTTTGCTCTGTTTGCCAGTGGGGATCAAAGCGGCGCTGCTGCAGGCACCGTGCCCAGCATCAGCAGCACCTCACAAATCTGTCTGTCAGGACACTGATCACACAGTTTTCTGCTCCGGTGGTGTGAGCCACTAATCCAAACAATAATTAAAAAAAAAAAAAACTGTTATTTGGATGATCATATTTCAGTCTAAATGTTCTGGCCCAGACAGTTTAACACTGTGTGTCCCGATTAACCAGCACAGATGGATGTAACCGAGACATCTGAGATCACCTCTTCCTGCTCAGCTCCATAACTAACCAGCACAGCACAGCACATAAACAGGAGCAGGAATGCTGCTGGAATGAGGCCCAGGTGGGCGCGGCTTCCGGGTTCTCCCGGAGAGGAACTCCTACGTCATCTTGCCCATATAAGGACTTAGGACTTCCTCCGACGCCAGGATCACAATAAACAGTTGTCAATATACAGTAGCCTGACGTCTCATAGAGAGTCAAGCCTGGGGCTGACCATAATAGAGCGACTCCGAGATCAGGTTAAAGATGAATTACACTAAATCGAGCGATCAGTGGCGCGTGTGTTACTAACTAACACCAGATAAATGAGTGATGAGAGGCGTCTGATCTGATCTGATCTGATCTATCGGAGTAATCTCACCTCGCCGTTTTCCCCACATCAACCCACAGACGAAAAACAAAAACACTGCGCTTTTCTATTAGTGCCACAATCTCGGCTCGCGCGCGGTCCCCTCCTCGCCGCGCTCTCGTGCCTACAGGCTCGCTGACAGTCGCATCTTCCCGGCATTAACGTCACTCGACGTCGTGCTCTGTGGGGGCGGAGACCCCGCTGCCCAGCCAATCACGACGCCGCTCCGGCCTGTCTTGTGCAACTCCTATAAAAAAGACGCGCACTGACCCGCTCGTACACACCTCAACAACCGAGACCGAGACACCGGCGGACAGGACTTCCCACTTCTAAGTTTCCCATCGCGGCGCTGCGGAGAACACACAGCGGGGGAAAGTGACAGGCACTGATCTGAGACCTGCTTGACTCGGACACCGGACTCAGTCTTTCCTCTGTTGGGAGTGATTTGTTATCCCAGCTGATCCCGGGACAGTGCCGGTGTTGATGCGCTGCGCTCACTGACATTTGTTGCTTGTCCGCAGACTGTGTTTCTGTGAGCAGCTGGTAAGCTCCTCTTTTCCCTACGACTTTATGTCTACAAAGATGGAACAGCCTTTCTATCATGACGACTCCTTCCTGTCGCCGTACGGCCACTCAGACGCAGCCATGCACGACTACAAGCTGCTAAAGCAGAATATGAATTTGAACTTGACAGAGCCCTATCGCAGCCTGAAATCCCAGCTGAGGGCCGAGGCAGACCCCTACCACGCGGGGCAGCAGCAGCAGCAGCAGCAGGACGTGGGTTCCCTGAAGCTCGCGTCCCCGGAGCTGGAGCGGCTCATCATCCAAAACAGCAACGGTGTTATCACCACTCCCACCCCGGGACAGTACTTCTACAACCGCGGCATCACCGATGAGCAGGAGGGCTTCGCTGAGGGCTTCGTCAAAGCCCTGGATGAGCTGCACAAGATGAACCAGATGCCTCCTCCTAACGTGTCCATCGGAGCCGGTGGAGTTACGACGTGTTCAGCGGCGGCCTCTAGCGTCTTCGGCACCGCCTTGCAGCCGGAGCCTCCCATCTACACAACACTGAACGCCTACTGCCCCAGCACCAGCCTCTCTTCCGCATCCAGCTACCCCACAGCCACCATCAGCTACCTGCCGCCGCACCAGCAGAGCCACCCGCAGACGACGCACGGCTCACACCCCTTCCAGCACACTCTCCCCGGCTCCGCGCTCCATCCCCAGCGGCTCGTCGCCCTCAAGGAGGAGCCGCAGACAGTGCCCGACCTCCTCAGCAGCGACGGCTCCCCCCCAATGTCTCCGATCGACTTGGAGACGCAGGAGCGGATCAAGGCGGAGCGCAAAAGGCTGCGGAACCGACTCGCGGCCACCAAATGCCGGAGACGCAAGCTGGAGCGCATCGCCCGGCTGGAGGAGAAGGTGAAAGTTTTGAAGAACGACAACGCGGGGCTGTCGAGCACCGCGTCTGTGCTGCGGGATCAGGTGGCCCAGCTCAAACAGAAGGTCCTGACGCACGTGAGCAGCGGCTGCCAGCTGATGCTCACCAGCAAGATGGAGGGGTTTTGAACAGCAGAGACTGTTGAGTGACTGAAAAGTTAAAAACACTGGAGCCACGTTCTGCACGCACAGCACTGGACTAGCGGCTGGTGTCTGCATTGGCAGCAGGGGTCGGGGCGGGGTGGGGGTTGGGGGGTTGGGGGGCTATGTGTAGACATCTCTGTAGGCTGTTTAGGGTGAAAGAACTGATCCTTATGATATGGTACTTCCGGATGCTGGCCACCGCTCAAGAGACCATTCAACCCAGAGAGACCAGGGCAGCATCCAGACTGAGCAGACACTGAGCAACACAGTGGGCCCCGGCCCATCCGTTTACTAATGGTAGAAAATGGGAATGATACTTTGTACTTTTGCAACTGCTATTGTCATGCAATGCTGCATTTATTCATTCTGTAAATTATTCCGTTTGTCCGGTTGATCCAGACAAATGTAAGATGTCCAATGTTTACAATGTCTTTTTTTTATTTGTCTCGTGTATTTAAGTAAAGTGTCTTTAAATGAGACTGGAAATGCGATCTCGAGTGTTTGTTGATACATTTCGACATAAAGCTGCCACACACACACACATAAAGAGCAGGGAGGCTGCCACTGTGCCGTTGTAAACACAACACGTTGATTATAGCTCCCACTGAGAAACACTTACACAAGCACATTTTGGTTTCAGTGTTTTTACGCACAGAGCGTAGCCTGCGTACACAGGCCTTTCCTAATTACGCACGAGCGTTGTCCATGTATGGGCATGTTAATATACTACGTCACAGGGTAGGATTTCTGGGAACCCCCGCCCGTTTCACGCAGCCCCTCCCTCTGTTGTATTGACACGGTGTGAGAACTTCGTGAGGGTGGCGGAATTTCCTTTTACTTACTGGGCGACGTCGAGCGCAAAGTGCAGTGGCGTTATCCGGGTAGATGGATAGAAATGGCCACGGTTGCTAAGGACAACAGGAAGTAGATGTAAATATTCCCACTCCTAACATATAACGCTTGACGGCTGATGTTAAAGAAAGATCCACAGTCGCATTCCGCAGTCCCTCAACCTGCCGGTGTCACTCACGCGCCACGCACGTTGGGACATATTTGAGGTGCGTGTTTAATGAAGTTATTGCACACGAGGGGAAGTGACAGCGGCTTCAGGAATGTCGGGGGCGTCTCAAGATGCCACGCCGGCTTGGCAGGGCACTGGGCGTGAGTGGGCGTCCGGAGCGCGCGGGAGCATCTGTGTGGATAGATGGAGATGTGCGCGCTGCCAAGGACAACAATCTGGTGGGACACATCACCGGCCAAATATGTGCGGCACCGGGGGCTCATAGGATGGACGGATGGGGGGAAAGTCCCGCGTTCAACGGTGTGAATGAGTCATTAGGCGTCCGTGCTATTATCCGGCGGCCCTGGGGCCCAGATGTTGAAAACAGCGGCGATAAGTGATAATATGAGGGCGTGGAGACCGTTCATATGGAGACATATTTGAAGCTTCCACCATAAATATCAAACCAAAAGATCTGTCAACAGCAGTCTTGTCTGTGCTTTTTGTGACCGGTGACCGAGAAACAAAGCAGTCGCACACATTTGCTGGTCTCAGTGGAACTGGAAGGGGCTTTCTGTCCTGCTCTGACGACCTCTGACGTACTAGTAAACAAGACTGCGGGTCTGGACTGAAAAAGACAAAAAAAAAATACGACCTGTCTCTCTCTACTCACGAAAGCCACTTCAAACGAGTGTGTGAGGGAAGGCTGCGGTTTGAGCGCACTCTCACCTCAAGCTGTTTTGGAGAGGAAGGTTTTTTAACAGCTTGTCATCCGACACGTATTTAAATAGCCCAATTTCCATCAATAACAACTCCTCTAGTTTTGCCATGAACGTGGAAACAAAACCGCGCGCGCCCACGCTCCATCCTCTCCCCCTGTGGCACCTTTTTTTTTTATCAAGAAACCTATAATTCAGGGGATGTACATGTTTTTTTTTTAGCTCAATGTCTCTTCTGCTTTGTTCAGTTTCAAACAGCCTACATGTTTATGATAAAGACGCAGCTTCACGCGCGCACACACGCAGAACCGCTTAATGAATAGTTCATACACGTCAGTGAAGCGTCTCCAAAGTCAAAACCTATCATTTACCCTGCACCCAAACGCACCACGAAGCTGTTTTGCTTGAAATCCCACTCTCAGAGGAACAATCTGAGAAAAGTATCAGCTCGGTCTCCATTTACGCACGCAGCAGGCCTACATATTATAATGCGCGCGCGCACACAGTCAACAACAAGCCAACTGAAGCCATGCCGGCTCTCCACACGCCTCGGCCCACAACCCACACTGAGTGTCTGTGGGAACATCTGTGATGTGAACGGTGACGTATGAAGAGCTCTGGTGGGTTTGATTTTCCTCTCCACGAGCCCCCCTCCCATCCCACACAAACACACACACACACACATACATACACACCAGCCTGGCTCTGTCACGCACCCCCCCCCCCCCCCCTCTTTTTTTGTTGTCTTCTCATAGATCATGAATATTCCTCCAACCATGTGAGGCTGGAGCTGGACTGCAGGTAGCTGTACTGATGGAGTGTACACAGTGGACATCACAGAGGTGCTATAGCACTGTGCTCTATGTGAATGGCCTGTGTTTATAGGTTACCTCTGATGACATATCAGACGTGACAAACAAGAATGATTCAGTAATCATCTGCCCCACTGATATAATACAGTTACATCCCCACCACCTGCTCCAGCCACACTGCTGCCAGCAGTACAATGAATCAGGGTCTAACAGATGAGACAGACCCCTGCGTCAAATAAGACAAAGCTTGGGCTTATTGAATCAACTTTGTGACTCAAAATGCAGAAAACCCAGTGCTGTTCTTAAATAACGTTTGTTGCAATATGTCTAGTTTCAGGTGTGCTGACGCCACAGCAGGGCAGAGGCCCAAGGAGCAGTGTGGACCAGTCAAAGTAGTACTGTGAAGGGATTTCAGCAAGTGCACAGCGCCCTCAAGTGGAATAAAGCCAAACTAGCAGGTACAATCGTCACAAATTTTACAGTGAAGTTGATTAGTATGATGGTTATATAAAACAATTTACATATATATTATGTCTTTTGCCCCTCAACAGTAATTGTAGTTATATCTGGGATGAGTGAAGTTCAAAATATTTCTCCTATAGTTTAAATAACACATCATTATTTACGTTGTTAACTGCAAACCTGCCTTTCCGCAAAGATTGTAGGATCACAGTACAGTGTGTTCTGTCTGTGACTGTGTAAAAACAAATGTTTTTTTTCCTTTTTGATTTTAGGAAGTTAGTCAGACTGTTTTTTTTTTTGGAGAGTTCCTTATTTTTTTCTCAGCCATGCCTTGCATGAAAATATTCCATTAACACAAAACACTTAATGTTGAGTTTCAGGTTAGTGCACATCATACATAAGTCCTTTCCCTGTTGAATCGAGTCGGATCAATACTTCTGTATTATCATATTTTAAGGTAATAGATAGAGATGTTAGTGTCCAGCCTCTCGGGCAGGGTCAGCTGGAGCTGGATTCAGCCTCCTCCAATCAGCTGATAGACAACATACCCTCTCTGTGCCTCACAGTATTTCATTTCAACAGAAAATGTCATGTCGCGTTTGACATTATCGTCATGATGCACAGCTTGTGTTCACGGCATTTTCACCAACAGAGGGCACACACTGCTCCTCTGAGAAACACAGCTCCATAATGTCCGGCGATTAGTCACTTTTAATAAGGTCATTTTAAGGAGAAATTGCCTCATTGAGATCTAAGTATGGTTACTCAGTATTCGCGCATGCTGATTTATTGGAGGGGGGCATTTGCTGGGTTCAAATTACGAGTACTCTTGTAAGTTTTGTGTCTGTGAAGCTGAATATCTGGAAGGACTTAAATCCTCTGTGTCTTAAAAGGCATTTGTTTGGAATGTGGCCTGTATAATGCAACCTGACTGTCATCCTGATAATGATTTAAATATAAGAGCATTTGAATTCTCCCCTTAAAGCCGTGGTTAGGAGAGGGTGGGAGTGAGTGACAGCTGTCTGATTGGGAGGGTAAACACACTTGTCATGACGTATCAGTAAACTGTGGGCTGACGGCGGTGAGAGGGTATTCAATAGACACGTCCTCCTCCTATCATCAGCCATGTTTTCAAACATCAGCACTTCAATTAATGATTTTTTTAACAATGAGAATATACGGAAATGTATTATTCCTAGGCTGGAATAACATTTTACACAGAGACATATTGTACATTTTCAGCACTGTTGCAGAAGTGGTGTAAGATAACAGTTAAACAGCAGAAAGGACACAGAGGAAGTGAAGCTGTTTGTGGCAGCCGGTGTCTGTTTCCAGAGCTTTGAGGTTTCTCACTCAGGATGCAGAAACACTCATCTGTAGCTCTGCTCAGCTCAGGTTTCTTCTTTGAAGAAATCGTGAACAATAGTATTTTGGAATAAGTCTTTTTTTTTGCAAAATTCACCTTCTCTGATAAAAAATAAATGTTTTTATTTATACATTTCC
The DNA here is from genome assembly GCA_016785345.1 of Trinectes maculatus. NCBI lineage: Eukaryota > Metazoa > Chordata > Actinopteri > Pleuronectiformes > Achiridae > Trinectes > Trinectes maculatus. Next base: position 25,921 of record JAFBJQ010001181.1, read on the forward strand.
AGACTTTAGAGACAGCAGGGACGTCTCATAATAATTGCTACATATTTACTGTCAGGACAAATAACAAATAAGCCATTAAAATGTGATGCAGTGCTCAAGTAAAGTTCGAGTTGTCAGTGATGCTGTCAGTTGTCAGCCTGGATCAGGCTGTGGCTGATGGGAACAGTGGTCACATGTGATGGTGTGTAAATAAATAGAAGCCAGCAGAAAGCAGTGACGCTCAGGGTGTTAACTGTTACTATGAGAGACCTGTAGCAGAGAAGTGGTTCAAGGTTAAACAAAGAAAGAAAAGAAGATTTAAAGGGAAAAAATGTTATTAGTTGTATTATTGTCACTTAAAAAGTCTGGAAACCGCTTTTTACAACCACTAAAACAGCATAAACATTGATTGGTGGTTTTACGTTCGGCCTTAAGAACGGACTCAGGCTCAGAGTGACATTTAGAAATTGTTGTCTTTATTGAAAATAGAAAGAGAAGCACAGAAACATCCATTTCATTAAGCTCATCACAAATCAGACAAACCAGCCCCAAATCCGCCGCCCCCTTTTATTTGATTGTTTTTACAAAACATTTACATCTAACAGCACATCACTCTAGAAATACATGACGCCATTACAAAAACCACATCCACTGTGCACTGATGATGCATTATCAAATCACCAGTGCTACTTTCTCTGGTAGTAATACTGCCACTGCCACTGAAGCATACCAACCAACATTATCATTATACCAGATCCCTTCTGTTCAGGTCAGGGGTCACTGTTAGAAAACCTAAGTTACATTCATTATTATCATACAACAACTTTGCCCACTATCACATATCCTAAGCCATGTAGACTGCACAACACAGCATCACAACAATAAGGTTTGCGTTTAACAACAAACTAACACACAGATTAACGTCACCTACATGACTGAAGAGGGGGCGGTGATGTAATAGTGCAGATGCATTATGTTTAGAGTCCTGTCATAAACAGTCCTGGTTAACCACACGTTTGATTCATGCAGAAATGCTGTCGCACTCGAAGTTTCTCGTGTACAAGACTTCACACACCTGATATCATAGTGTTGACTGATTTGATAAAACAATGTGTGCATGCAAATGTGCATCCATCATCTGCTATCAATAACGCCAGGGAAGACAGGATAAGTGAAGTCTTTTTTATCCTGGAATATACTGCATCATTCTGTTGTGTCGTGATAACAGTATTTCTGTTTTTTTTTTGTTTTTTTTTTACATCTTGGCGGTTTAGGTTCTTCAATCAAATGATCACAAGTGAATGGAGTCCATCCTATGCTAGATTCAGTAGCTATGTAAAACCACAGAGATGCTATCTGAAATGTACTGGTTATGTTAATGGGAGCTTAGGTTTGTGTAGTAAGGTTAATTACAGGAGCAATATTACAACTCTGGTTCGAGAGATAGATTTTGAACACTAGGATTTAGACAGCTAGCTCTAAATTTATGACCTTTATCATCTCTCGCCTCTCTCTACAAGCCACTACCACTCCCCTCTACGTCGTCCACCATCACCGAGCGTTTACGCAGCATGGCGTTTCCCTTCCTGATCCTCCTGGCCTGCACCGGCAGCTTGCTCTTGCAGGGGGCGCGGTACTGAGGCAGGCCTGTCTTGGTGGTATCCAGCTCGCAAGCCTCTCTCTCCCTTGCCCTTGCAAGCCTCTCTCTCCCTTGCCCCCCCCCCCCTCGCTCTCTCTTTCTCTCATCTCCCGTAACCTTGGAGAGCACATTATTAGATATGACCTTGAAAAAGTTCACACTGGTATCCGAAAGGTTTCCTATCTGTGTCGTCGTTACGGCACAATGACGACTCTGTCAAGCTTCACAGAGATCTACGCTGATGCCAAAGGTCACTTTCAGCACAGTTTGTGTGTGTGTGTGTGTGTATGTTTCAGCGCTCGGAGTTGCAAAAAGTTACTCTTTGAAGAAAAACTTCAGTGACTGCTGACATCAGCCGTGTGGTTTGTGCAGCAGGAAAAATGATGCTGCTTGTTAATGAGAAACGCATGTGGATTATGAGGGACACTGCGTTACACTGCAAAACGAAAAAAGAAAGAAAGAGAACAGATCACAGTTCAACATATAAGCCATTTAAATGTAAATGGGGCTACATACTTAGAAACAGCTGGGATTGCCAATTAGTGAAGATTCAGTGACACACACACACACACACATACTGTGCTTTGCTGTTTTAAAGCACCGGTTCTCTCTCCAGTGCCTCGTAACCAGTCATTAAGATGTTCCACCATATCTTCCCACTGCATGTATTTCCTCTCTCGCTTTTTCTGTGTGTGTGTATGTGTGTGTGTGTGTGTGTGTGTGTGTGTGTGTGTGTGTATCACTCTTTTGTCCCTGTTTCTCCATATCTCATCCCCACCTCAACGTCTGCTGCTTTTCATCCTCCTGTCTGTTGAGGGATTAAGCTTGAGTCACACATGGTGCTCTGAGAAGGGAGAGCCGTAATATATTTACAGGCTTCGAAGGACAAAGAGGATGACTGCAATTTCTCTTCGCTACATATACTGTCTGTCTTGTGCTTATTTTTTTTATCACAGTGACTTCATGACACACACACAAACATACACACACATTTAGGTCCTTCCCCCCACTGCCAAAGCTAATTCAGTACAACCACGAGTGACTTCATCACATTGAGGTGTGATGGAATGAGTGAGATAAAGACATTTCCTGAGGGCATCAGCTTGTCCTTCTCATCCTGGTTTGAAAAAGAAAAAATATAAAAAAAAGATAAATACTTAAAACTTTAAATAGCAGTCATCTATTGTAACGATTTATAATAACCTTAAATAAGATTCATATCAGTAATGTGGATTGTTTGAAAGAAAAATAACGGGCAAACTACTTAATTGTTTTCTTTAACAGGAGACTTAAATTTTATTTATTCATAATTTAGATAATTATTGCTGGGGAGCAAGGCTTTAAGCTCAGGGTGGACATTTATTGCTGCAGCAACAGAAATGTTTTTTTTTAAACAAATTTTTTACCAACTGTTTTGCAATTGTTTTCGATGCTTCTTTTTTATGATCTAAAAACATTTTCAAAGTAATTACAGTTTAAAACTGTGGTACAAATGTGCAGCATCACCAACCAAATTTTGGGCGATTGAACAACACTTCCAGTGTAATTTAGTTCTTCTCACTGCCAGGTACAAATAAAAGAAGCACTTCTTTCATTTATACCTGGTAAATATGATGAACAAAATATATAGCAAACATGCACACTGCACTGTAACTGTCATTACCACAGTTTGTTTGGTAAAACCAAATGTTTTTTCCTAACCTCATATGATCATTTCCCTTCGTCTGATCATTAATTCCCTATCTGGTCCACAGATGTGTTTTGGTGCCAGAGCCTGGCAGAGGCCTGGCCACTCTTCGCAGATGCAACCTGATTCTCACAAATGGAGCAGAAAGTGTCCAATGCTGAGATAAATCAGACCTTGGCTTGCAAAGAATGTTGCCAGTGAGTATAAAGACAGAGTGAAACACTGTGTGCCAGAGGGAGTTTTGTATGCAGGGAATGTGTACATGTTTGTGTCTGTCTGAGCCTTTCAATGTATTCACTTGTTTCTATGCAAATTGATATCTACTGCAGTCAGCATTTAACAATAGTTTCTGCATCCTTGTATATTCAGTCCACACACATTCACACACATTTAGTTTGTATGTATCAGCAGAACATTTTCAGAGCCGGGGTAAACACCACCAGGGATTCTGAAACAGCTTCTGGAGTGTTTTTTTCCCTCTTATTCATATTCGCAGTGATAAATGAAAGTAAATCATGCTGGGGAGAAAAAATGCCAACAATCTTTAAATCTGGGGGTGTGAGGTGTTTTATAAATGATGCCAGCTATAAAACCAGGCATCGCTGCTGTGAACAGGAAGCGGCAGGAAGTAGTTTGCAGTCTCTTTAAGATGGGAGATGAGTTGACTGCGCCGTGACTCGTTTCTTTTATATTCAGGAGCCGATTAAAACACTCTGTTTGAGGGATATTTAAATTTATTGCATCCTATTTTGTGCCATTAGAGGAGGCATCCTACATGAAAATAGGCCAGTGTAAGACACAGTAAGCACAATAACAGCCAGGCCCAGAGGCACACACAAACTCTCTCTCTCTCTCTCTCTCTCTCTAACTAACCTGTGTATGTTGGTAGAGAGACATACAAAAAAGCAAGGAGAGAGCGTGTATGATGGATAGATGGATAGATGGATAGATTGTGTGTGTGTGTGTGTGTGTGTGTGTGTGTGTGTGTGTGTGTGTGTGTGTGTGTGTGGTATGTGATGGGGTTTGTGTCTCAGCTGCACACAAGCCCCTCGGTCACTCTTTCTTTTTAAATCACCCAGCTGGCCCCTGCCCACTGAAGCAGGACCAAACCTTTTCATGCTCCAGTCCCTGCACCGTTAACCCTTCACTCGCCACATCACTCTCCTGACCGACACTCACACTCACACTCACACTCCACAGTCACATTGTGTCCACAGTCACACCGTGTCTGACCCTCTGGCTGTGACATGCAGCTCCAGTGAGACGCTTTGAGGTCACTCAGAGGAATTCCAACCTCCGACATCTCTAAGTATGAGCCAATGTGTGACTGTACTCTGTACACTTAGTTCACCACTTTTACATCATGGCTGACGCTAAAGAGCTGTTTACAGTTATTAATAATACTGCACCCATTGTAGTGGAAGCTCACACTTCACTCTTAGTTTTAATTGGATTATAAAGCTCTAGAGGAGAAGTCAGGATAAATATCCAGTCATACACACACACACACACACACACACACACACACACACACACACACACACACACACACACACACACACACACCTGTAGCAGATCACAGCCTACCTGCTGGTACTGAACACAGGCTCCAGTGCAGTTCTGTCCTCTGGGGTCTGTGGCCCAGTTACGAGCACATGTCAGGTCCATCCTGCAGGCATCAAACCTGAAGGACAGTAATGTCATAGAATCATAAAAAATAAAATCACATCGATGATATTTTATGATGTTTATCGGACATGCTGTCTGAGTATGAATAGTCACACTGGCTGGTAATGTCTCCTGCGACTTATGGGCGAAGGGGGATGGATACAGGTATTGAATTAAGCCTGCTTGGCCCTGTGTTTTGGCAGCCTCACCAGTCACGACAGAAGCTGTGGCAGAGCGGCACGGCCTGGATGTAGGAGCGGCGAGCGGGATGTGGCCAGCGAGCGGCATCAGGGGAGCAACGGTAAAAACATGACATGCGCTTCAGGAAACCATCGCACCTGAAGAAAGAAATCAGCGGTGAGTGTCAACATGACAGTTAGTGACATTATTATTTAAACCTCTGCTGACCCTGGGAAGGCTGAGTCCTCACAGTCCTCACAGTCATCACGACCATTTTGACACTTGATATTATGTTTCCTATGTCCATTCCCCTTAGTGTGTCTGTCCACTTTGTGCCTTTAAGCCCGGTGGTTTTATTGACTACCTCTTCCATCTATTAACGCCAAGATACTTATTGCCATTGCACACTGGTGGTTATTGAATTCAATTTAATTGATTTAATTGAATTTAAGTTATTCTCTGTTTTGCATTTGAGTACTCAGTGGACACCAGCTGCTGAATCACCAGTGACATATTTCTAATTTTTATTTTTTAAGATGTCATCACGATAGTTTATTCGGCAAACAGCCACATATTCACACATCTCACATTTGATGTTTTTTGGTCTTTTTTTTTGCTGAGAACTGTTTTAAGCCAAAAACACAGTGAGAGCAGTAGATGCCAGAGTAGTTGATGCCAGTGAAGCTGAAAAACCAGCCTCAGTGTCCTATAAGACTCTGGTGGTAGCGGGCCTAGTCACCAAAAGGTGATATGTCTTAACATGAGAATATACAGTGTCATATTTGCCTTTAGGTGACTCATATAGAGTCTGGATGAGGAGGAGGTCTGTTGAGTGAGACTTACTGAGAGCTCAGGGGTCCACATTTGTCCCAGGGTTCATTGTTATTGCTCAGAGAGGGGACATGGCTGATGTCCTGGACGTCTTCTTTAGAGCAGCAGCTATCTGTCAGCAGCAAGGACAGGAAAACCTTTAAACCAGCACTGAGTCAGCATATTGCACTTTGATACTTTCGCCACGAGATCAATGAAACACGAAGCGTTTCAGGACAAACCACTCACTGTCAGCGTACAGCCCACAGTCCCCCAGGTGAGGCTCCGGGCTGGGCGTGGCTTTGTGCCTGCCGTCCTGAAGACATATCCCCTCCGACTGGGTTCCACCAATCAGAGCAGCAGCCAAAAACGCGCAAATCAATAGCAGGGGGCGAGAGGCGACGTCCATCTCTCCAGCTGCAAACAGGTCTGAGAGAGAGTTCAGCACATTGGACAGCGGCAGATAAGTCCTCCGCAATATATTGTGGTACAATGATTAAATAAACAAACTCCCACAGAATAACTCAGATACAAATACAGACACAGACACAGAATTAAACACCCTGAGTGTAAAAGCCACAACCAAAGTTGTGTGAGAGCGACATCCAGCACAGGCTGTTCATGCTCTGCATGTGGTGACCTAGTAGTCAGGGTGAGTGTAATTAGGTAGGACTGAGGCACCGTGCTGAGATGGATGACGTGCTTAGTTGTTTAATCTGACAAGCGGCTGTCTGATCTGTCGGACATGGCCCAGAGAGGCCGTGCCCTGTACTGTACAACACAGTGAGACAGAAAACTTTTTTATTTACTGCCAGATTACCGACAATACAAAATATATATATGTGTTTATACCATACAGTACATGTATGTATTAACCTAAATGTGAGGCAGCTGGTCAATCTATTAGACAGACAAAAAAAAACTGACTGCAGGTTAATTCATATCACCACATCAATCTGCACAGGTTTTATGTACTATACAAACATACAAAGCACGTACATTAAAGTAGCAGTTTGTATTTTTTAAAATATGTGTCTTTAATGGCTAAATCAACCAAAAAAAGAAATGATAGACCAGTCCAGTCCAGTCCAGTTGGCTCATGTGGAGTCTCCTCACTGAGTTTACAGTGAGTTTACAAAGCTTGTCTCTTTGTGGCACATCATTGTAACACCCTCATATCAACCTGAGACCATGATGTCGCTGTGTGACTGTAACACACAGTGAGGATGCAGAGTTTTACCTGTGGCTGTGGTAAACGATGCTGGGTGAGTGTTTTCTCCGGCGTGTCGCTGAGGATCCAGCGTCTGTACTCCGTCTTCTCTTCTTCCTCCTCCTCCCTCGCTCTGTGTCTGCCTCTCCGTGCCGGCTGAGATCTGCACTGCCCCGTGGCCGCTGCTCGCCACTTGGTCACCGGTTTATGTGAAGGACATTTCAGTCCCTGCCACCAGGCAACTCACCCCTCCCTCTGCCCCATGCTGGGAAGTCCTCCCTTTCTCTCTCTCTGTCTCTCTCTCTGTCTCCCTCCCCCTCCCCCTCCCTCCCTCTCTCGCTCATTCACACACACACACACACGTAGGTACACACAGAGAAAAGACCAGGCAGACTCCTTGTTAATCTCCCAATGAGATGTTTACCAAATCCTCCTTGGTGACAGCCCTCCCTCCATCCTGCCTGCAGCAACGCTGCAACACAGAAACACTGAGGAAAAACAGCACGTCTCGTTACACCGACTGTAAAAATGACATCACACAAGGGATGTGTTGCCCTTGATTTGGAGAGGATCACTCACAGGTGCTGCTGAGTCACACCTGTCCTCCCCCAAGCTCTCTGTCCACACACACACACACACACACACACACACTGAGGTCAGGGTTCTCCTGAGGACAGGGTTAGAGGAGGGTACAGCTGAGATTTAATACTGCATGATATGCTGAGGACAGAGCACACACACACCTCTGTGGAACAAAACACCGCAAACTCATCCAAAAGATGCTGCAGCATCCAAAACTCTTCCTGTTAATATAAAGACAGAGGTCAGAGTATTTTTTTGAAGACGGCTTCATTACATTCGCTGGCAAACATTTGATGCCTTTGTTTGACGATGGCCCTATAGTGTGTGGTCTGAATATGGTTTTATGGCCACCAGTGTGACTGCTTTTTCTTCTTGCTTTTAATCTCACCTCCATTTGGACCTGGTGTGCCAACCTAATCCCTGGCTTGATGTCTCTCTCTCTCTTTCTCTCTCTCTCTCTCTCTCTCTCTCCCCAAGTGAGCCCTCTTAGGGCTTTTGGGCACAGAGGAGCAGATGTCGAGTGTCTTGTGGCCCAGATTCAGCTGCCTAAAACCAGGACTGTCAAATGGGTGACATGTCTTAGATTAGATTGGCTCTGGCAACAAAATATTGTGGCGTCAGGAAGGAACCAGTCAAAGTGGCCATGAAATAAAGATGCAGACTGAGTGCGGATGAACTGTCCTTGATTCAGACAGGTACTGTATGATCTGAATGAGGAAATCAGGGGCTCATTCAGTCATTCAGAGTGCTTCATAACCGCTGAGGTTCATCACCACAGTGCACTTTATTTCTGGGGGTGAGAGCAGAGGAGCAGGAGGCAGACAAACAGCTCTCTTCTGGTAATTAGAGGAGGCATAATGATATCCTTTGTGCGAGAGCTATTCGGGGAACAGAGAGAGAGGGAGGACAAAGCCGGCCGTCGCTGCTCTATGTGAACCCTTGTTGTCATTCTTATTGAACAGGGTTGCGTCAGGCCTTCAGATGGCAAACAGTGTCAGCCATCCTCGCTGATTCAGTAACTGACAGAAATTCATTCACGCCATTTAGAGCCTCTTTGATTTGTGCCACTGACCCATTTCTCCAGAATGGCAGACACTTTCACAAGCATCACATTAAGTTTGGAAATAAAAGGTGAGAAGTGAAGAAGCTGTGCTATAAATCATGACAGGGGCAATAAAATATGTACTGTGTACTGCAATATCCCCAGCCGAGATTATTTGTATCTGCGATACAGTAATCACTAGTTGCTTGTGTATCTGGGTGCATGAAAACGTAATAATTTTATACTGAGTATAAAATTATTACGTTAAAAAATGTTTGCTTTTGAATATATACAGAATCTGAAAGTGATTTGTCCAGTTACCAAAAGTAATAGAGATGAAAAATGAAAGAAAATGAAAATAACACGCGTAGACCTGATGCTGTGTTGTTATAGTACAAACTTGATCAAGCCATCCCTTAATATTTAACACAGTGAATGACAGTCTTGATAAGACCATATAAGAAAACTGGTGGTGTTGCTGCACCATGAGACAGAAATGGCTGTGAATCACTGGTGTGCTGCTTGTTGAACGCGTGACTATTTCCTCATCTTGTGGTACTGCAAAGCAGTGTGTATGTGGGACTGCACGTGGGAACAGAAACCTTTAGAATGATCAAAAGCCATTTTGCTGTATGGAAAATGAACCTGCCTTTTCCCCCCTTCAGTCGTAGTTTATCTTACTTTATAACATTTAGTGGTTAAAAGGGAACCACTCCTGTGAGTTTAGAAGCTACTCTCAGAAAGGTCAAATTCAGTGACCTTTAAGTTGACAGAAATGTCACTGGTCAAATTGCTGCTGTTACTAATGAAGCTTTTTGGTAGAAAGAAAGTTTCAAATGTCACTAAAAGTCTGAGGGTTGTAGTTAGACAATTGGGAACAAAATTACTTTATTCTCTTCATTCTTTTTTCTGTTCAAATACCACTAAGTACATGTGTCAAGTCCACAGTTAAACACTAATGTAGATGTCCGGTTTGTCGACTTGACTTCAATCTTCTTGTCCTGTAAACATTTTGTCCAAATGCTTCCTTCAGAGGAGTTATTTTACAACAAATAAATACAAATCAGAGGAGAAACATTTACTTAGACGTTTTTGTTTTTTATCCAACAAGGATTTTTTTTCCTCTGTCCAATCAGCTCACAGACATTCAAGCAATTAAAGTTTAAAAACACATCCAGATAGATTTAAAACCAATCTCAAATTGCAAATTTATGGCAACGACTTTAGAAAACAGACAAATATATACATTTCTCGTTAATCTCAGAGGAACAGAATATCTTTAATTTCCATTATGTCTAATGCATTTTAAAGGGTTGTGTTTCATAATGTTCCTGTCCAGATTCATTACTTTTATGTTGACCCGACAGACAGATGCAATCTTCACAGAGCCTGTGATTTGTTATTGCAAATCATAAAAGTAGAGACGTAGACCCATTTCTCCACCATGTGGTCACATGGCAGCACTGCATGCCTGTTATAAATAATGATTAATTCATAGCCAGGGCTCCCATTCAACGTAGGGCACTTACTCTGACAACCAGAAAAGGGAAATATACGCTAAGTATAACGTCACAGTCTTTGTTTTGTTTCCACATCCTGTGAGATGAGGCAAATTATTTCAGTTCATCTCAGCTGTTTGCGCCAGTTTTCATCCAGGTCTCTGATGAGGCCATTGTTGCTAGGTGCCATTTGGTTGTAATCTTCTCTCCTACATGTTTTTCCCAATGTTCATAATTAGTTGTTAGAGTTGTGAAAGCATAAGTGGACAGAATTATGATAGTGCTCCCCACAAACATCCACCCTTGCCTCTGTAAGAGATCATCTGCTGCCTCCACCGTCTCAGCTTGGGGCTCCATGTCTGCAGTTGGCACAGACAGCACCTTTAACTCCTGAAGGTGACGGTGATGTCAGTGTTTCTCTCAGTCTTTTAAGATGTGTTGTCTCTGTCTGGCAGAAACTCAGAACACCTGCTTACCTTTTTCCAGGCGTGGTTCTCTATCTACTTTGTGGCCTTATGTGCTCACTTCAAATCCTCAGACCCTGCCCTGGTGCCAGAGTACGTCCACAACACACAACTGTGGGAGACAGAAGGCAGAATGAACACGGCGTCCTGTCTGCAGGGTAAGCTGTTCAAATGCAGTCCCTCAGTAGTAGTACGAACAGAAGTCAGTCAGTCAGACCGCAGTTGCATTTCAGGACCAAGGTCAGCACCAACCCGAGTCTGCGACCATCAATACAGAAAATACCTGAATACACGTGCCTGTACTGTAACATAGCTTACTGTGCTTTTATTAATAGAATTCAATTAATGTCAAATGTTTAAGTGTTAAACAACAGTGTTCAAGTGTTAAACATCATTCTTATTGATAAGGAAGAGGGTCACAATAAAGCAGTGGTAGTCAGTTGAGAGAAAATCTGCCATGAGCAACGTTATCTATAACAATTTTAATCATTTAAAGGAAAAAGCTGCTTCTTTGTTTTTCCTTCGCATCTCTCTCACTTCCTGTTTATTGCCTTCTGGATCTCATTTCCTCTGCTCACACAGAGAAAGAATCTATGAGTCATGATTAGGCTGAGAAATTGACTTGAATGAGGGGACATGGGGACACTGACAAGAGACACAACGAAAAGCTTGTGTGGATGCACCTCATGGAAGATATATCACAGGCGCCCAGACAGATTCATGTTTGCATTACAAGCACAGGCTCTGCAGCAATAGATGGATGGCAAAAGGAAGTCGAGACAGGCCGTTTTGTTTGGCTCATAACTCCACTTCTGAAGTGACACCTCTGTGGTAGCAGATCGATAGGGAAGGCAAACAAAGACAGAAGAAGGCAAAAGCCACAAATGTGACAAACTAACCTTTTTGTCAACATGTATGAAGTCAGTGCATCAATCTGAGCTGAGAGCGGCAGCTCTGTTCTACCTTTTTTTCAGTTCATATAATAGGTTTCACTGTGTGAGTGTGTGTGTGTGTGCGTGTGTCATTATTATTTTCAGTTATTTGCTAATTGCATGTTTGGTAGTATTGACTTTGTGTGAAGCGGCATGCGATTGTGTTAATGTGCCTTTTCGTCGTTTTGGCTAAAGTGAATGGACGTCATTCTCTCGGGTCCTTTGTCAGGAGGCAGCAGTGTGTGATGCAGTGCTGAGGTAGGTTTAAGCACGTCCTGCATGGCTGGTCCTTTGGGTTGCCAGCTGGAGAGGCACATCCTGTTTTTAGATTAAGGCATGGGCGGCCATCATGATTACCTTTAATGCCTGACACTGCTGTCTAGCCTTCTAATTGGTGACGTCAGACCGTGGGTGTGTGTAGTTGTTGACTAGGGCACAAACACAGGAAGGTGGAATGGAAAGCGTGACAAAGAGAGGAAAGCAAAAATGAGATTTTACCCACATGTGTTCCACAAATACTCTACGTTCAAGAAAGAAAGGCAGGAAACAGGAATAATAACATAAACCCTCCTGGTTTAAGACTTATTACCACACTGCCAAGACCCTGTGGTCTTCCTGAAGATTAAATGGTGCCTCCAGTGCTCACTGTAAGATATTGGATATAGGAAATGACGTATACTTTTGAACGAGTGAGAGCATAGACCAAAACTCAACATCTTCTTTTCTCAGATGATAATGTTTTCCCAGGAAATCAGTCAAGCAACAGTAAACTGCATCAACTGGGAAACTACACCGACCTAAATAGTTTTGTAATGCAGATTTTGACATTGTATATCTCTGCAGGAAGTTCTATTTCTATTAGATGAATGATAAACTTGGGATATTTAAGGATATAATACATTTTATAACATCTTAAATCATGTAGGCCTTTGCAGGTGCCCCAGACTACATTCAATGCTGTGCAGTAATGACCGTTCCCCTGTTGCACTACCCTATCTCACCACAAGGAGTCACAGTGGTGATTTATAATGATGTGAAAGGACATGTCTTCTGGAAATCACATCATTGATGAGTGTTAATATTGCAGGATCACAGGAAAAACACATAACAAACAGCAGCAGTCAAATCCAGACGGAGTATGTTGGAGGAAACAATTTTCTATTTTTTTTTTTTGCTATTAAACATCTTGGCTGCTGCTTGTTGTGGTTCTTATTGTTATATGAGCATAAGGCTTAGAAATAAGATTGTGTTGTAGAACTGTTGGATGGCTACGTTTAGAGGTTATATTAGGATTTATTAATGTTTGTGTGTGTAGAAACTTGAACACAACTGCAAGCAATGTCATAAGCCCCAGATAATGTCTAAAACATGTTCATGTACTGTATGGTCACTGCTTGAGAATGCAATGTAGAGCCCTTTCTTTTGTATATGACTTAAGCAATGGTGAACATATACATAGTTATGCTGGACTGCATAGCTTATAATTCAAATACACATAACGCATACTGTAATGAGTTGCATGTTATATGTTGGATTGGGAGCTGTGCAGATATTTTTCACCACTGCTACAGCTGGGTGGGAGAGAAGGCCAGGATCTGGCCATCTGCATTGTGTGTGTGTGTGTGTGTGTGTGTGTGTGTGTGTGTGTGTTCACGTCATAGCCCTCAGAACTGGATCAAATTTGTCATTGTTGCCAAAACCTTGTGTCTAAACCACATTTTTACCAGAAACGAGGTCGCTTGCTTTTCACTTGGCATTTTGTTCAACTAATCCTTTCATGGACATTAGAGTGGAACATTTGGGACTTTCTCATGACAACAAGCTGTGTAGTGTTTCAGTTGTGTAACTGCACATAAATGCATGGGACGTGGAGGTCAGTGTAAACAATTTCCTGATTTGGTAAAGCTGAGGAGCTTTAAAGGTCACTGCGAACAGTACTATTTGATATTATTACTGGAATAAGTGGGAGTAGTTTCTGTGATATTTGAGATTTGTAGCCATGAAGACAAGAACGTCAGCTCCTGTTCCAAACAAAACTGAGCAGCTGTTACTCTCCAGACTCCAAGGGATTACAAAATCATTACGTAAGAGGATATGGAAGCACCATCGTTTCTGTATTCAGAGGCCTGTGAGCACCAGCCACCATAGTGATTATGACGCTCAGTGGCGTGTGTATCCCTGCCCAGACTTCCATCTGCACGTGGCTTATTACAGTAAACTAGCTTCAGCCTTTTGCTGGAGCAGAAATCAATAGTCTCTCCTGCCTGCTCTGTGTCTGCAGCGTTCAGGAGCAAGACAGAGCTTCGAGAGGAGGAACGGCAGCAAGGAGGAGAGGAGCAGGAGAGGTACTGGGCAGTTTGTGAGACTCTTTATTTGTTTGTCATGGTTTACTCAGCACACAGAGCAAAGCAGCGCCACCAGCAGGGAGACGATCTGGCTCTCTGACTGCCAGACAGATGGCCCTAACAGCTCCATTTAATCTGACAAATAACAGCCTGCTTACCGGAGCTTTTCCTGACCAGATTTGTATTTCTGTGAGCCACAGCAGGGGATAGCTATCTACCTGTCTGTCTATCTGTCTATCTGTCTATCTGTCTGTCTGTCTATCTGTCTATCTGTCTATCTATCTAAGTTGTGTTGCAAAGACTGCAAACATTAACACATTATATTGACCAATCGTCAGGCTGTTTTAAATCGTGACAGTTTGTGCAGTGGTTGTTGTGATGTTTCAGTCTGGATCAGATGAACGCTGGTTTACCTGTTGTTACCTGGGTATCATAAATATAGAAATGAAAGTCAGTCCAGCGATGAAGCGATGCAGTTTGCTGGCAGCTTTTACTTGACAGAAAAAAAGGGTTTGTCCGTGACTTGAAAACAGACCAAAAGGCTCCCTGCAGGCCTGCTGGCCGTCTCCTCTCAGATGGGTCAGCGTGGGCTGGGTTTGGAGGCTCTGTTGCAGCTCTCCTGCTGTGTCTGGCACTGATGAAGTCATACAGTAGCTGTGTGGGCAGCTTGGACCATATGTTGCACAAAAAACAGTGTGAAAGTCCCAGTTCTCTGCACAGGGGCCACCTGCCTGTCAATCACGGAAGTAACATAACAGCATTTCTCTCTCAGTGAGACCTCATTAGCTGCAGGGCCTCAGTATGTTGATTTGAATAAACAAATGTGTAACAGGAAGACATTCAAAACCAAAATGATAACATTGTCAAAAGGAGGATCTAAACACAGAGCCTCTCTACCAGACCAATACATAAACCTGCAATAAAGGTAGAGTTCAACATTTTGGAAAACAGGCTTACTTATTTAAAAACTAATACCACACTCCGAAAAAGCAATAATCATAGATATTTAAATATATCATGCAAACATTATTGTTATTATTATTATTATTATTATTATTATTATTATTATTATTATTATTATTATTATTAATAAATAAATGCAAGTTTCAGTGTCAGTGTGTGTTGACTGCAGCTTGTGGATGTGTGGCTGTCATGTGATGTATGTGTGATGCTGAGTTCGGCTTCAGCCCATGCAGGGCTCGTGTCGTATCCAGTCCTCAGGACCAGGATGTTGCTCCATTCATCCAAACGCAGGCACCCCGCTGTGCGCGCAGGGGGGGAGGAGGGGGAGGAGCGAGAGGGAAAACCCAGGAAGAGCTTACAAATATCGCGTTGCTGTCGCCCAGACTCACAGGATGTTCATGTGTGGAGCTGGCTGACACAGCTGACACCGCTGACACAGGAGCTGGCGTTGGGCGCGCGCCGGAGCTGTTTGTTTTGAGCTTTGAACCCAGACGTTGTCCGCGGTGACCGAGCGCGACAAGAAGCCCACGTCTTCTCCCGCAGCTTCCTGTGTGAGAGGAACAGGAGAAGTTGTTTGGGACCCGCGGTGCTCCGGGCCTGGACGGCGTCAGAACGCGCACAGCTGCGGCGCAATGTGAGCGCTGCTCCGGGAAGGAGCGCGGGGCGCGAGGCGCGAGGCGCGGGGACGGCGGCATGACGCAGGACACGGGGCAGAGCTGGGACTGAGACCACCGCTGTCGCTCCTGTCTCTGGACACACCGCTGCAGTGGGACAGAGAGGGACTGTTTGACATGTGTGTATAGAGGTGGGTTCCATAGACGTGACAGTGTCCAGGACCCCGCTGCTGCTGCTGCTGCTGCTGGTGGAGGTGGTGGAGGTGGTGGAGGTGGTGCGGTGCGCAGGGGATCGGCTGTGAGCCGTGGATGCCGCAGCCTGCTGGGTCATCACACAGACACTTAAAGGGTCAGGAGACCGTTTGACTGAGGGGAAATCCCCACCTCCGCGCGCTCATCAGCACGAGCCATGGATGACTCTGGGATAATCCGGCGCAGGAGGCTGCAGGTGAGGTTGACCATCATCATCATCATCATCATCATCATCATCATCATCATCATTATCATCATCATCATCATCATCATCATCACCACCCTGTGGTGTGGATCATGTTCTGATGAAGCTTCTCTCCCATTGTTCCAGTGTCACGTCCTACACTCAGTCATTCATGGGCTTCAGTCTTTCCACTGACAACTCACTGTGATTTCTCACTTTGATCATTACAGCTTTTATTCACTACAGTAGTTGTGTTCACATTTTCACGTTGGGCTATGACCTAATTCACTGCAGCTTATATCTTCTGCTGTCCAATGAGGTTAAAGGACCACGGCCAGCAACGTAGAAAAAAACGTTTTATTTATTATTTTGAATGATTGTATTTTTATCATTACTGTGAAGACACTCTGCAAACATTACCGTTCTCATTGTGACGAAGCGAGTGATGAATAGTCACATGTGCACGCCGACATGACGTGTTGAGAAGACTGTGTTCATCCATTATGTAGCAGCCTGCTTAACCACGGGTCATATCCACCCACCCCCACTCCACCCCCACCCCTACTCCATCTTTGTGCAGTTCATTCAAGTGAACTGAGCAGAGATGAGCAGCCCGCAGGTCGGGGGAGGGGGGGTCTGCCTCCCGTGGGCGTGTGTGCCTGTGGTTGTGTGGGGTTACCCCATGAATTAGGTGTGTTTGACTGTATCATAACAGTCCCATTGGCCAGAGATGGGTAAATGCCAGCGAGTGGTCCGAAACTACATGTCTGAGCAGCTGAGAAGCAAATCAACACCTATTACTAAGAGGGGTGGGGGTGGAGGTCTGAGCAAATCAAGCGAGGATTAGTGGTGAGGTGTGCTGATGGTACCATGTCTCATCATCTCCAGCGCTCAGCTCGCTGTGATGTATGACAGGAACTGTAAAGGTATTAATCATCGCAGAGTCAGACTCACAAAGGCACTGGCGTTTTATAGATAGAGGCAGTCCAGCTGAATGATGTAGTATATGTCAACGTGTGTGTGTGTTTTTGTGTGTCCCTAGAAATTGTGTGTTGATGTGTGATTGGCTGTGTATGTCACTCCCCTGGGTCTCATCAACCCAACCGTCACACTCTCTCTCTCTCTATCACACACACACACACACACACACACACACACACACACAATCTTTCTCTCAGCACCATATGGTGACACACCCCTCTCCCCTGCAGTGGGGGTCAGAGGTCAGGCTCATGATGCATTGCTTCAGCGTGACTAACATCACTAACATGACTAACAGGAAATGATAATTTCTGTGATTCTTCGTGCCTGTTTCACTCTGTGACTCTGCAGCCTAGGAGACACAGAAATCATTGTATCAGCATGATAAAGACATAAAAGACATATGTCGCCTGTATTACTGAATATACATTATAATGATGCTGCAGATGTTGCAGATTACTCCACGTTGAAATGACACAAATCACACAGAAACCTGTACCAGCAAAAACATTTATGTTTCCTGAAGCTGCAAACCATCTAGTATGTGTGACACACGTGTCTCATCTCCACCCCACTAACCCCATCCCCTCGCCTTTCTCATTTGTTAGACCCAGATCAGTCAGTCTGTCACTGCTGGGGATGATAACTGGTCTGGTCACTGTCTCCTGGCAGCTCCATGATTGATCCCTGTTGTTCTCCTGCTGGTCTGCTCCACGCCATTTTTCTCCCTGCAGTGTTTTCTCAAAATGATTGGCCTGTCCAGCCCATGCAGACTGAGCGGCAATGTGCTTTACAGGCTTCAGCTAATGTTATTTCATTATGATGAGGGCTTTTCTGTTTCTTTACTGTGGGCAGATGATAGCAAAGGGCCTGTTTATGTGATTATCAAATGGCAGGGAAACATGAAGCAGAACTCAAAGTCTCAGTGTGACGCCACCTCCCTGCCTGATTGACTTTACCGTTTTGGTTTTATTATTATTATCACATAGACTGAAGGTACAATAAGGACAATTCTTAATTTGAATGAGCCACATATTGCTTGTGAATTTCAGCATCATCGTCATCTCTGCACGTTTTGCCTCAGGTTCCGTGAATTAACGAATGATGCATTGAGGATGACATGAGGCAACCTTCACAACAAAACCCCTGCACATGTAGGACATACACCGAAATTGTATGCATACAACAAATGAACCATAGGCATGATTATTTGTTGTTAAGGTGAACGTACTTGGATAGAAACGCTGCATGCAAAAAAGTCCAGGATTAATGAATGTCTGTAAGGACCTGGAGTAATTTTAAATAACACATGTTCATGTATAATCCATTGTGCCATTGTAAGACAGTGGAACAATCACTCTCCAGTGAGAGCATTTGAATAGTCCCCTTCCTTTAACACAAAAAAACATACGTCCCTATACAAACCTGTCAGCCCAGGACTTTCACGTAATCATTTCGAAGCAGCGACCTGATTTCACTCCCTGACACGATGGAGCTGAACATGGCTAGAAAGAGCTGCAGCTGCTGTCAGAACAGGGAGCAAACATAGTGTGGCACTGTGTTGCTTTCTAATCTGTGATCAGTGGGGACGTCATGTTTGTGACAGAGCCCCCCCCCCCCCCCCAATCTGTTGTTCGTCACCCTCCACCACCGCCAGACTTCATCAGCAGAACTTAGGGAGCATTTAGCTGTGAGCCTTATGACCCATCAACCCATCAGCCACAGACAGTGTCTGTGTGTGCCTATGTATCTGTGTGTGTGTGTGTGTCTGTCTGTCCTTTGACACGCTTTGACGAGGAGATGCAGCCATGCGCTGAACAATGGTTGTGGCACTCTGACAATAATTATACCACAGGAGAATTCAGTCACAGGTTTCAGATTACGTCGGACACGGAGCGAGGATCATATTTCCATAATGAGCTATAGTCTGCCTATTTCCTCCTGCGTGGAATTGCTGAGATTGTGCGTATCTAAGTGCAGGTTTGGAAGCAGACTGTTTCGCATTAGTTCCGCTACAGTGACCACTGACGAACTGGGAAATGACTTGTCTCTTACTGACCTTGTCCCAGATCGAAGAGGAATTGGGGGATTGGGAGAGAATTTCAGGCAGACATTGTGTGACAGTGCCAGACTGAGAAATGTAATGGGATTTCTTCTAGGTTAATAAAGGCCATGTCTCTGGAGGATTTAATAAATGAGCTTTACAGTTGAGGCTACTTCACTTGTTTACAGTGCGGAAGTTCAGACCAGAGAAAGAAGGGAAAATGGCATCATCATTCTCATATTGTCAGTTTCACCGTTCAGTTTTACAGTGGATCCCTGCACTTTGCTTCATGTGCCAAGTGGCTCTTTTTGCTGTCTAGACATGTCTGAACAATAAAGAGCCCCACAGAGGGACATCAGCCAGACACTGAGCAGATGGATTCAGATACAAAAGAGGTATAGCAGTCTGCTCTGTTTCAGTGGTAGGTGCAATGCATATGGGGGAAGGTGATTGTTTGAGGGAACCTCGAGGCTGTTACCTCACTATAATCTAAAATCTCTGCCATAGATTTATCACTGCGCAGCTTCATGAAATGTACACATGAAAATAATCTGTTTTTATACGACACAGTGAGGATCTGAAGGGGGCGGTGTTCACACTGGGCCGTATGGCTTCTCTGTAACTGCACTGGCTGTCAGGTCTGGTCAGGGTTTGTTTGTGTGGTTAAACCTCTTCGTCTCTCTGAGAGGCCTCTCCTGATGCCTCGTGTCTTGTAAGGCGTCTTCCCCTCCACTCTGACAGCTCAGGGTCAATTAGCCTGATCAATGAAGGACATAGTGAAAAGGGATCAATGGGTTTAATATTCAGTCGTCCTTGTAAAGAGGGATTTGTCTCCTTTAACATGTGAACCCTTGGGAGGTGCAGTGAAAAGGCCGTGGAGTCTGGAAATGGCTTATGATCCTGGTATGAGCAGATTATTATTTCTTGTTAATTGCTGGTTGAGAGCTTTTTTTTCCACTCTGCTTCGTGTGATGACACTTCACTACTCAGCTCTCTCTGCTGGTTGTAATTGTCGGCCGTGACACAGACTTGACCTTGTACTGAACATAAAAACACTCGGCAGCGTTGTAGCTTTGTCCTTGTAGTTGGAGCCAGATTATGATGCATATTTTGTGCTTTGGTGGAGGTTAGTAGTGACAGATCCACATGCTTTCTCTCTCTCTCTTCCGCTCACACACACGTGCACGCACAAACACACACATACACACAAACGATCTAAAGGTTAACCTAATAATTGCATTGACTGTGGTTAGCAGGCGGTCAATGCGATGCTAACAGCACGTTAACGGTTTGACTCCATGTGTGACGGGAGAGACGTGTGAAGCAGCCAGTACAGTAATTGGATCTGCAGCTATATACTTAGCAAAGGCCATTTGTATGAAACGCACACAGACAAAAGCACAAGCAGACACACAAGGTTCTGAAGCCTAGAGGACTTGGACCCAGTGAGAAGCCCCCTCCACACCCGCGCTTCTCTCTCTCTCTCTCTCTCTTACCCTCTAACTCCACCTTTGTTTACACCCTGCATCCTCCTCCCACTCTCCAGTCCAGTATGCGGGGTTTTGTGAAGAGCCAGACTGTGCTGGCAGGAAATCTGGCTCAGCACGCACTGTTTTCATTTGGTGCAATGTCTGCTGCCGTTTCAACCCAATGTCCCCTTTCCATTTGGACTGGAGAGACAGCGAGAGAGACAGACACTGAGAGAGACACTGAGAGAGACAGAGAGAGAGAACATGCACATAAAGATGACAAGCACAAATTCAAGTTATATTTCTTACCATGTTATTCTGAATTTGCCATCCGGGAAACATCTCCTCAGATGGGGAGCCTCTTTGGGGCTCCTGAGGGCCCATGGGTTACCTGTATAGTCCTCATTGAGCAACACCCTGTGTAGCTGTTGTTGCTAAGCCTGTCTCTGTTTTTACATAAAGCGGTTGACAGTGCGAATGGAAATGCCCGTTGCTCTGAAAGATCTTTGTCACATCTGTGCGTGGCATGTTTTACATTTTTCCTTTATCTCTCATGAGGAAGTATAAGATTGTACGTGTCTGTACCTGATCTCTCCCTCTTTTTTTTGGTCTTTCTTCCAGAAGGATTTGCCACTGCCTCGCAAAAGCAGCAGGTGAGTGTTACCTTTTTTTAACCCCTCCCTCTCTCTTTTCCCTCCTCTCGCTGGGGACAGACTAGGCCCCTACAAGGAGATGAACAATGGCACTGAGTGTAGCTGCAGTGAATCTTGTCATTCATCAGTGACGTCTCTCCCCCTGAGCTTACATCAGACTGGCAGGCTCTGCTCTCTCTCGGATGAGCATGATTTGCACGTCGCGTTTGAAAGCTCTCGGGGTGGCTGAGTGGTGCTTGTGGTGTGGAGTGTGGAGTCCTTGTGTGAAGAAGGAGGAGGGGGTTGGCTGGAGGGATACTGGGTGTCTGTCGCACTCAGATTAAGGCCTGCTGGGAGCTCTGGATGTTGGCTGCTGTCCATGGTGCTGAAGCCATTCTGCCTTTTCCTGTCACTCATTTTCTTTCCCTTTACCCCCCCCCCCCCGTCCCCATGTTACCCTAGTCTGTTACCCCAGTTCCCCGTGCACTTTCCCATCCCCCCTTCCTTTTTGAGTCTCCTCTGTCCGTTGCCCTCTCACACATCCAGAGTGTGTCTGTTTATTAGATTTTTTATATTTATGAGAAGTTTAGCAGTAATTTCTATGTCGATATTTTAAATAAAAACATTGAGCTATTATCTGAGGTTGACGCATGAGGTGAACAGAAAAATGAGTCGAAATGAAGACTTATGTTGTTATGTAACTGTTAGATATGAAAACTAACAAATGTTTGCCTTAAGGTTATCTATAATGTTTTGTTTCTGCTGCCCCCGAGTGACTGAATACAGTCTTAATGTTGTTGTTTTTACTTAAATAAATAGTCTGAAATCTCCCTCCATCACTGCCAAGCGTAATATCAACAGATTCATATCTAACATGGAATGTCAATGCAGGCTCTTAATGTGCTTAACTATCAGCTCTTTGCTCCAGTGAGGAGGAAGTGTAAATATTTGTGTGTGTGTGTGTGTGTGTGTGTGTGTGTGTGTGTGACATGATCTATGCTTGCGTGTGTGTGCAAGTGGTCACAGCCCAATACCTCCATCTCTATTCTCGTCCTTGTGGGCATGTCCCTCTCGCCATCCTGTCCATCTTGTGCAGTGCCTCCTCATTCAGAGTCATCATGGGTAGTCAAACATGAAGGGACACAGGAGACCAACTGTTTGTGTTTGCGCTGTGTTTACCTTTACTTCTCATTGCTGACAAGCTTGTCTCTGTGTCTTTAGCATCACGTCCCGTCTCCCTCCGAAAACATTATTATAGATGAGATTAGTGGAGTTGGCTGCGACATTTAAGCCTCCTATCCTGAGTAAACACAGTTACCCATTCAGATTGTGTTTGTTTTTAGATGTCTGATTCCATTCATCATCTGGATATAGTTATGTAACATAGTGATGTCTTCACTTTCTGCTGAGATATATGAACCTCCTACGAACCTCTCTTACTCTCCTTCCTTCATTTATTCATTCATGGAGATCATTTCCTGCAGTAATAATCTTTCAAATCCCAATCAGTGCACAGGCAATGAATGATCACAGATAAGTCACAGTATTATACTGTGCACTAGCCCGAGTCTTAGCCTTGAGTAAATGACCCACAATCCCCTGCTGCCTTTTGTTGTTCCTCTGTGAAAGAGACCCACCCTACCTCCTTCCTTCTCTCTCTCTCTCTCTCTCTTGCTCTCGTTCTCTCTCGCTCTCCCTCTCTCTCTCTCTCTTGCTCTGACTCTGCATTGGTCCTCTGCCACACTTGCCCAGACACCACCGCCTGTCTAAAGGCTGTGGGCGCTACAGAACGTGTGGCATTGTGATGACATTTTTCCAGAGACCTGCTTTCTGACCGTCCTCCCTCACAGCTCAGCTGTTGCTGCTGCTT